>CABFNQ020000698.1:183966-204314 GCA_902077795.2 Clonostachys rhizophaga | reverse complement strand
TTTCATCGTTCATGCTAGGGATGCTGACGACGTAGATATCCATATCCAATGCGCCGGCAATAGATAGGCTGAAGCTTGTCTTTCCGGTTCCAGGAGGTCCATGTAGAAGATATCCTCGTTTGTAGGGGATCGAGTGATCGGAATACCGTTTTTTGGTTTCTGGGTCGAGGAATTTGTTGATATCATTGATGAGTTGACCCTTTTGCTCTTCATCGAGTATGACGGTTGCAAGAGGTCGAGCAACCACCGCCTTTTCTTTTATCCAGTGATTTTCGCGATGTGCATAGATAGTTGTTTTATTCTTCAATCCATCGAGATATTCACGTCGGCAGTCTTCCATAAGACATTTCAGGATTTGCGAAGATCGTCCGACACAAGTGATGGAGATCTGTTCCTCCTTGCGAAGGCCGACATCCACCTGTGTAGTTTGGTACGAAAGCAAATTCTTCCCGTACCAGAAGTAGAAAGCCCCTTCCCATGGGGCATACTGGAGCGGCTTTTTAGTGCGGGCATCACGAGTTCTTTGTTTCTTGTTGACTTTGGCACGAATGGAACGAGCGGCATCCTCCAGTCCATGGGCTGAGACCCACGCTTGGATCATGTCGTATGTTTCATCATAGCGTTTGATCCGGAGAGTCGATGCTTGTAGAGGTGAGCCCGGGTCCTGTGATTGTGTTTCTTATGACTTACTGAAGTGATCAATGAACCAATCTATGAATCGAAATACATATGGTTTCAACAACGCAGCCAGTGCAAAGAGGCACATTAGCTGGGTGTAGCCAGACATGTTGCCATTCAGGACCTGACTGGCAGCATTGGTGATGTTTGAGAAACCAGGAAGGAAGAGGTCCAGAAGAGACATCGGCTGGGACAGTGCCTCTTGGATGAGAGGCGGGCTGATGTTGCTGAGGAGTGTCATGATCGTATAATAGAGACTATAATAATAAGAGGAAGGAGACGATGGCAATATAGATTGAATATGAAGGAACTGAAGTGGATCTTGCGACGCTTCGGCTCACGACTTGAATTCCTGGAAGGGTAGACCTACATCAGAATAAATATGATCTCCTCTCGTGGGAATCCCGCCTTCTTATGGTTCTCTCACTTACCCATCGCATCCCAATCTCCGATTCAACCTTCCGTCATCGGATTTGGTCTGACGAGGCGTTACCACTAATTGCCTGCCACTTACAAGCATCATTGGACATTGATCAACTAGGATGCATGTTGGTGCTTAGTTCACTAGTGCTATCATGCAGGTCACATCTGATGCGGCCAGACTACGCGCAGCTGATGCAAGCATCCATTTCGGTAAATGAACTGTTGGACCTCATTACGTTCATCTGCAGCAACTATCTAAGGTGGTTGGGCTAGAGTAAACTCATCCGATCTAAGTAATAATGGGCAATTCATTGGTAACATAGGGGGTATGAACCAAAAGCGGATACGCCCGGGGCTTTTGTGATCCAATTGACAACCTTGCGGGAGATGCACGTAGACCGTGATATAGACTGGTTGCCAATAAAGGTCGTGTTATTTGTTCCTCCAACTGCAACTACCTGTATCCGCGAGGAGTATCATAACAATTGTTGAAATTTGATGCATAGAAAGAAACTCGGCCGAAACTAGGATACGGTAGGCCGTGGGTATCGCAACTACATCCTATTGGACCTCAGTTCTTGTGCCCCTGTAGATCTGCAATTTCCTGTGAGAGCAGATAGTTGGTCTCGTCGGAAGGACTGCGATTTAATCTCATTGGCTCGTTGGCTCACGGCTCATTGGCTCATTGGCTCATTGGCTCATTGGCTCATTGGCTCATTGGCTCATGGCTCATGGCTCATTGGCTCCTGGCTCATTGGCTCATGGCTCATGGCTCATTGGCTCCTGGCTCATTGGCTCCTGGCTCATTGGCTCAGTGGCTCAGTGGCTCGGTGGCTCCGTTTTGCCTCGATACTTCATCGTAGCACTACCCCTTTAGCGGCTATCGCTTCATTACTCCTCGAGCGATACGATGATGAGGGTATGTGGTGCTCTCTGCGGTCCGATATCGAACTTTCCAAGGATCAAAAAGATAACTCATGGCGTTTGGTTGGACGACTCCTGATTGAAGTCTGGCGATGTATCGCCAACCTTTAAGGCTGATCTGATGAGATCTTATAAGCATTACTCCTTGTGATGTGGACGTGTCCTTCTGTACCGCCGAGGATCTTCCGCCTTTCTTTAGATCCACCCCGTCCTGAGCTGTGAAGTGGCGACTGGAGACCTTGATCCACACCTGATTACAATCTCTGCTTCTTAGTACGATAGAGGGTTTGAAGAACATCAGCTTTATTTTTCAATAATATATATATTGAATTTAACGGTGCAATTGTTACCTATGAGCTGCTATGGGTAGCTTGTCTCTGTACGATTAGATCTGACTTTAGTTATGAATACCGTGTAAATATCAATAACCAAGCGTGCCCTCAATGTGGTGAGTAGACTAATCAGAGGCCCCTTACACGTTGACATCAGCTTGCGATGAGCTCAATGATAGAATTGGCTTGATGCGTCATATCACGTGATAATACTCTACCCGTAATAGGACAGTGCATCATATGATGGGGGTGATTGGTGCCTAGAACATCATTAGGTGATTAGTCATACCCTTCTGGTAGAGATGATTTTGCCAGTTCTCACCGCCCATTTCTCACAAGAATTTCTAAACTGCTCAACGAGATTACAGTCTCCAGATACCACCATGGCTTCATTACAAGACGACCCAATTCAGTCTATCAAACAGTTAGGTTATTTCTATCAAAAAGATGCCGAGCTGGGACGGAGAGTCGATGCAATATTAGCAAAGGTTGGCTACTACTTCAAAAATAAGCCAGGTTTGACATTCGCCAAGGTCAACACATTTCAAAACGAGGTATATAATCAACCCGCCAGAGTAGACTATGCTAACCCTTTGAAGCAAGTTCGAGACATTATCGAGTCCCTCTTTGAACAATGCTCTTTAGGTCTTTTCAAATCGTACGGCCCAGGCGATGACGACTACTGCATCCTAAATCGATTGCACTCGGAGCTACGGGTTCTCATCGTTATTCTTTGGGCGAGCGATTCTTCCGTGGCTTTTCACTCTTGCTCGCACAAGTACCTACTCAACGCCAATAAGGCCCCGATTGGCTTATTAAGGATCCCTCCTGACAAACTCGCAATCCCCGAAATTACAAGAGTGAATGTGAACCTGGACAAGGGTGGATTGTATGCTACTATTTTCTTGTGTTAACATTAGCCACAACGCTGACATCAAGGAGATCTATCTTAGATGGACGAGTTGGGTTTCGGATCATGAGCGGCCAAGCCATTTTTCTCGGATTTGTCGCGCCCGATGAGCTTCAGCATTGGGCCAAGATGACCCTGCCCAAACTGGTTGAGCTCCAAGAAATTGTGAGGGAGATGCAGACACAGAGCAATAAAATTGGAACAAATTTCGAATTCAAAGAACCTAGAGACAGCAACAGAACGCATTAACACTATGGGCCGCCGAACTCTACTTCAAGCCTAGGATTGCTAGGTGCTTGACTCGACTCTGACCTTTCAGCAGGATTGCAATAGTTTATCCCCAATCCTTGAGACTGAAATTCACACGTGACATAATATGGCTCGTCCATGGTATAAGTCATGACTACGGGCGCTCGGGCTAGCAGGGAAGAGTCAGCCAAGCCAGTGTCGCTAGGGATTTCGCCATCCCATCGAACGCCCTCATACTCTACGGATGCCTGGTTTCTGATCGGAGTCGAATTCAGTGGGGCAATGGTCGTGCAATCAGTGCTGAGTCCTTCGAAGTTTTGATCCACGGAAGAGGGGTGGGTTATGTTGTTGCTGCCGCAGCCAAGCGCCTCATGTAATTTAGCTCCTTCAAAGCCAACAGGAGCAAACTTGTCTAGAGATGATTAGAATAAGAATGGACAATCCAATGAAAAACTGACCTAATGATGACGTCATCTCATTTCCTCGCTCATAATCCGATCTTGATTTCTGTTGGAATGTTGCGCTAATGTCGTAGCTTCTTCGTCTTGTTGAAGCACCCACATTATCAACTGCTTTTCGCTTCCTTCGGTTGACTGTCCCGGGAGCAACCGAGCTGAGCATCTCTTGTAGTTGGGAAACGGCACGATTGTGTAGCTCCGCTCGCTTCTGAACTGCCTTTTGAGACTTTCTAGGTGCAATCGATCCATCCTGCAGTTGGCGAAGCCGGGTCTTGCAGACGTCATAATGTGAGATGTACCTTCGAACTCGAGATATCGGCACTTTGCAGAACAAGCATTGCTCTTCGCATTCCACGTCTGTACCTCGATTACAAAATAAGCTTCATGGAATTCAACGGAAAAGTTGTCTCATACGTGTCTCAAAATGCCTCACTAAATCCTTACGTCGCTTGAACGGTGTTTTCTCTTTTCCGTGGCATTCGGGATGACAGCACAAGTACACATCATATCTGTAGAGGTCGGGCTCGTCTTCCTTGGTTGAGTAGGAAACAGGAGTTGGGCATGTATCGGTCGGGCATGTATCGGTCGGGCATGTATCGGTCGGGCATGTATCGGTCGAGCATGTATCGATTGGGCATGTATCGGTTGGACGAGGTTGGGCAGAAATATGCTGCATACATTCTTGAAGTTCCCGCAGCAAAATTGAGGCACGATGCTATGAAAAGTTAGGCATGATAGGTAGAATTGCTGGGGAGAGGGTGGAAACCTGGAGGGTGCGAAGGTGGTCCTGAAAAGCTGCACCATTATCGAAACACTTATGACAGATGCTACATACTGTTGAAGGCATGGCATACTTTCGTTCACTGGATTCAAGGATGAGGGAAAACAAAACTGGGTTTGCTCTTCAAATTCAAGCGCAGATACCCAAGTGGGGCTCGGTTAGAGCTACACAGTTATGACTAAGAGGGGCTGGTCACATGGCCGCCTTCGCCACATGGTCAGCGGCTATATAGCTCACGGGAAGTTCAAAATTTTGAGAGATGAGATCACTCCTCCCCTCAATTAAGTCCAGGCCATCCAGGCCACCAATTCTACTGTTTTGATATTTATCGTGAATCAACATTGCTTCAAGGTTCGTAAAACGGGTCCCTTGGCTTTCAAATCATTTCTTACCCGTGGTTAGATCAAATCCGTGACAGCCATCGAGGAAGCATCATGACTGGTTGTGACATGTGTGGTGGCTCTGGAGAGAATGGTGGTTTCGCTTGTACCATCTGTGGAGGGAAGAAGAGAAGGCGGCAGGACATGGCTTTCGTTGGGTGGGGTTCGCTGTAGCATTGCCATTGGCACTAATTGGCACCAATGAGCATCGAGCCAGTGGGCAGGGTAAACTCTCTTCGGGCTTGTCATCAAGAATAACCAAGGCCGTAGAAGATTGTACTGGAGGAATATGGTAGCTTGTATCTTTCGCTGACTAATAAACCGTGACTAACATATTGCTCGTCATTGCTTGGCCTACTTGGGCACGGAAATACAACGGAATTTAGAAAATGGATTAAAATCACGTCACTACATGGGGAATATTGATGGCCCAGTCATTATGCCGCAGTTAGCCAACACGCGAGACAGCACTCAATTTGGTGCGTTGGCTCACGACTTATGGGCTCATGGCTCTTGGCTCTTGGCTCTTGGCTTGGGTCATGGGTTATGGCTCACGGCTCATGGGTTATGGCTCACGGCTCATGGGCCATGGGTCATGGCTCACGGCTCACGGCTCAGTATCTTAGCGCATTGGTTTCGTACCCACAATGCTACTCGACCCACATTAATGAGTCATAAGCTGGAGCCAAAGATCCAGCTTGACCGTGCCTAGGTATAAGGACAATTCTATTCAGTGGACGCCCCGGTATGTAAGCAACGGTGGTTGGCATCGCGTTGGTGTGAGCCGCGTGACTAGCATCGAGGGAGAAGTTCTCGGATAGCTATGAGATCGTTAGGAAAAGGAAGGAAGACGGGTTCCGTACTGGGTAAACGGTCAATATCCACAATGCGATTGCGGAAACAATCGTTTCCCGCCATTCAATCATCCTAAAACGACCGATGTAGGAACCCACGTCCCAAAATCAACTCATAGGTGGTGGACCATGAGCCACCTACAAGGATAAATGGCAGTTGTTTAGGCACATTCCCCACTCCTCTGTGCTTCGTTCCCATGACACAGACAGGATAAACAGGAATTAACGATGATAGCTCACAGAGGTCTTTTCTCAGCTGGGTCATTAACCGATTAATTTTTCCAGGGGGAAAGACTCTCAGCGACAAGCCTTTTGCCGGTGGATAGTAATAATGAGCAGTCAGCACGGAAAGTGAAGCTGACAGCTGGAATGGCTGCACCATGACACCATTATCGGCACACCGCCAACTCTAAGAAATGGGCATCCTAACAGTGTGTTTTAGGGTTCAGTTGCGTTCAAAATTCGTGCCACCGGCTATAAAATTCCGACGAATCCCCCCTACAATCAAACATTCGATGGGCTTTAACAAATTTACAGATTGTTTATCAACAATATTGAAGATGTGCACCCAATACTATACCACGAAAATATACACTTGCGGTGATTCTGAATCGGAGGATACATTATTCGACAATTGCGGTAATGTAACCGCGGCCGGCCATACGGTGAAACGAGCGCCGCTTGCGTCAAAGAGGGAGAGAACTAAGTGCGGTAAATATGGTTGCAGGAACCCTGATGTAAGGAGCGTGATTCAAATTTTGAACATATTTATTACTAACAGAAGATGAAGCCGCCAGCATCATAGGTGGAACACTGGTTATACTTAGGGGTCTTATGGAAGAATATCCACCAGATCCGCGATGTTATCTACATTTGAGAACTCATTTCTCCAACAGCCAAGAATGATTTCTTCTCCATAAAGACCCTGTACCTCAGGAAAAATGCCTTGTGAGAATTGTGTATCAACATAAGTCTCATACTCCTCCATTGCCTCAAATGAATCAAAGTATCCACCAGGCCCACGAAATGGCCAGTGGCCAGTAGTGATTGTGTAGAGAATAGAACCTAGGCTGAATATATCGATAAGGGCAGGCTCGCTTGTAGTTAAGCTAGGATTAAAAAACCCAGAATCAGGGAGTTTTGTACCATATATTTGGAGTTGAGAGCATGTAGATCCACCAAAGTCGCAGAGGCGGAGGTCAGGCTGTGATGGTTCACCAGAGAGAAGGAAATTATCAGGTCGCAAATCGCAGTGGAAAACACCGTGGCTATGAATGTAGGCGATGGAGGCAACAATCTGTGTGAACCATTTTTTCATCAAGGTAGGATTCATTTGATCATAATGATCGTCAAGGAATCGCTGGAGATTACAAGTCGCTTCAGTGAAAAGCAAGCCAGTCGGAAACTCGGTTTGCCAACCTAAGTATCTTGATAAGGTTAGCAAGAGTGAAAAGATATAGTAGAAAATACATACTCAATAATTCGAGGGTGATTCCCCAGCCTCTCTAGAATAAGCCGCTCGGTACGGTAGCTATTGAGTACACTTGTTCGCTCTCGTATGATCTGATCTTTCAAGAGAGTCACCGGAGCTTTTAACAAGATACCCGGCTTAACGCGGAAGAAGAGAGCCGTCGAGCCAATAAAATCTCGCCCTGGTATCCTTTCCAGGGCTACCTGACTCTCTGGCATTTCGGCCATGTAGATAGAGAAAAAGGGATTCAATTCAACTCTAAGCGGTAGAGTTAAGAAGAAGATGGGAAAGTTTGTGGGAGTTGCGGTCCGGTGCCTTTTTAAAGCTTAGGTCTCCCCAGCCAGGTTGCTTAACTAAGTGGCTGGGTAGTGAGACAGCAGAGGAGAGTTTGCACTCCAGAAAATGGTTGGTACGTCATGTGATCAGTAGCAACGGTCGTGGCGTGTGGCCCGCAACTTTACGCCTCGGCTTATCACGTGATTCAGCGCTGAATCCGTCATTATTGTCCAGCTGAGGTTGGCTGGCGTGACGTCGTTGTGCGCAAAGCCGAGTTCATGCAATTCATACAGTGCACTGCGTAGGGGCCCCAGCCGCTCCCTGATCACATCGGCGACGAGCTGGCGGCCACTCTTGATGAAGTGGTGCCTGTTTAGGCTCCCGGGTTGACCCGCAGCTTCAGCGAGTCCTAGTACTGCCCGCCCAAAAATGGATCCAAGCCATCTTCTTGTACCTCAGCCGAATTGCCATCAGTGCTTCTAAACCTCATAACCAACATATAATTGGCCCTCCGCCATAAACCATCATCCATATCCGACATCAAGATTCACCCAACCCGGTTTCCCCATATTCCCCTCTTTTCTTTCTCTCACTGTCGATCCGACTCGGCCTGATCAGCTCTTCGGACACCCACGAGTCCTCATCAGATAGGCGGCCTAGCAATGTAGTAGATATTGACGAATCCCAGACATAGTTCCGGTGTCGATAACATTAACTCCGTCGTTATAGCCACGATAACTATCCTCAAACTCCTTAAGCAACTTCTGATTCTGGAAATGGCTCCTTGGCTCCTACGTGGTATCTCCTCAACGAGATTCTAGCCTTGATCGGCCGAAACCCTGCGTGCTTTGACTCTCATATGCGGCTGTTTTTTCTGGCCTACAAGCCCGAGCTGGTGCGTTTCAAGGCCGAGGCGCTTCCATGGGCTGATTTCTGACTGAGCTTCTCACAATGTGCCGCCTTTGATTGGTGTGCTGGCTACAATGTGAGGACAAGCTTGATTACTAAAATGTACATTGGTAAGGTCCAGACAGTAACGTCACAAGAGATTTAGACATGAGATAGGTGGCTGATACTTATGAATTTATGATCCCTAATAACGAGAGCATCGCTATCATACACCTCCGTGACAGCCTGGTCCTCTGGATGTCTTCTGACACTGGTCAGCAGGGACCCTCTTCAAGTCAATGGGAATTCATGAAGAAACTGTAATGAATGAAAGCAATTAAAGATATCCGGCTCACGTGATACCCTATATGCGTGCCAAGCCTTGCCGACCCTGATCACGTGAGTGTGTGACTTATCGCATATTGTGCACATTCCGGGGAGTGTAGGGCGCTCTAAGTTGTTAGAGCATGAGGAGGTGCAGAACCTTGCGGAGAGGTCGACGTGGTGGTTAAGGATGTCGTGGGAAAGAAGTGGAGGTAGCGCGAAGGTAATGAAGAGCGAGACCCCGGTGACGAGGAATGACCTAGGATAGTGAGCTGGTTTGGGACTGAATGAATAGCTGTAATTAAGTTTGGGTTCAATATCACAAAAGCACTATTCGCTTAGGGAACATCTAATGAGTATCTTGACTGATGTGAAAATATAGTGGCCTGACTCTACCTAGACTTACTTGTAGCCCATTTGCCACTCCTCTTCTTTAGCCGTGTACAGTAGCGAACCTGAAGACTTCCCTGAGATCGTCGTTGTGGAAATTCATCACAGAACTGTTTATGGATTTCCGGCCATGGAAGCTGCTGCTCTTCCTTTAATTTGACAATGAGATCCTCCTCCTCACGGGTGAAAGTATGACTGGCTGGGCTTCGCGGGGTTCGATGCGGCCTCTTCGCTATGTGAGTATGAAACCCATTGGCGCTCTGGGAGCCTGGCGCATGGCCACTGGCACACGGCTCCCAGCCGAACTCTAGTTGGAAGGTCACTTTGCCGTCCACGAACAAGCGTTTGAGCGTGGCCCCTTGTAAAGGCCATTCCTCAAACCTTGCAGCTGGCATTTCGGCATCGGCTCCGACGAATGAGTCATGCGATGACACCGAGCTGGCACTATGGGCCGGCGTATGTAGTCCTGATCTATTGGCTGTACGTGTACGATTGGTAAGGCGTCGCCCCCTGTGACGGGGTCTGGGGCTGAACTGAGACCCTCCCACCTTCCGACGTTTGCATGGAGGGGCCTGGCCAGAACTGTCCGCTTCATCATCAACTAAATCATTGTTTGCCTGCTCCCCTTCACCACGGCTTGGGGAGGGGCAGTAATCCTCGTCGCCCCGTACAGGAGCTTCAGAACTAGAGATTGAGCTGACATCAGAATCAGAATCGCAGTTGGAGGCCGGGTCTTGCTCCGGAGTAGAGCAGTCCTTGCGTGTTCCCTTGCGGCGAAGCTGTACCAGGGGCTGGCTGATGTTGTCGTTGATAGCCTTGTCCGTGTCGCTGCGCTCTTTCTCTTCTTCCCGGATGTACAGCGATAGTGAGGCGGAGGATATGAGACTGTCCTCCTCTCGCTGCCGCCGAGGGCCGTCGGAGTTGGAGCTGGCCTGTGAGGTGGATTGAGAATCGGAGCATTCTTCCGGACAGCTTCTCAGTGCGTGACCGATGCTCTGTGAATCGTCTTGTGTCTGCTCTATCGCATGCTGAGGCGCCGTGGCTTTAGCATCAGATGCTCTACAGCTCTCAGAACGGTCGCATTGTGCATCTGGCTCACTAAGAAGAGATGGTGGTGGACAGGAAACCTCTCGTATCTTCAGAGGGTGGCCTGTTGTCCCAGCCTTGCCCATGGTGACTAGGTCAACACAGCCACGGCTATTCGACGCATGACTCTGCTCTGCACTACCTGCCTGCGGAGCAGTTGGTGGATAAGAAAGCAACATGTCTGGACCTGTTGCTGCCTCCAGGCTTGACAGACCAGTATCGGTATCAAGTGCCTGTGGTTGCTTGGCGATGAGAGACCCTGGCAACATTATTAGGTACGCCTGGACGCTGCGGTAAAAGAAATGCCTTAACAACTTACTAGTGGGGGATATATCAGACGAGCTCTTCTTAATAGATGCGATGATTGAATCGATAGACGGAAGTGTATCATCCGACCTTGAGTCATCCATATCCTGAGAGCCGTCGCAACTAGCTTCTTCGTCTGCGTCAGATGCACTCTCATCATCAGATGAGATGCAGATTGGCTCATGAGCTAGTTGATCGCGGGGAGCCGACGTAGAAGGTGGCTGGAAGGAAGGTCCTGGGTGGGAAATAGCATTTATATGTTTCGTCTGACTGGTGCGCTCCGAACCACCAGCAGCTGGAGGAGTCCAGGTGACCATTTTGTCAAGATTTATCAGGGATCCCATGGTAATGATAGAGAAAAAGAAGGCTTTGCGAGCGTGCTCTCGGGACTCTCGTTTGCAGAGGGCATCGGGCGCCTTATATAGGCAAAAATTGCTAGTCTCACCCCCTATCACGCGCCTTCCCCCTTTCCCTTGCCCTTGCTCTCGCCTCCTCGCGAATGTGCTCTCGGATTCTTACAGAGATTCGTATCCGAGCGGCGCACACCCTACCAGGTCCGCCAATCATGAAGCTACTTGGCCATATCTGACGCACTGTAACAGAGAAGCACCACAGCCGGCGTCTCAACGGGGATCCACTTGCGTGGTTGAGAATGCAGTCGGCATCTCCGTGGGCCTCTCACATACTTGATAGGTTCCCGCCCTTCTTGGCAGAGTATCAAAATCTCGGCGCTACCTCAAAAGTTCATGGGCGTTCCGCCGGACTGCGTCACGCATGCAAAAGGTCGTGAAGCTGTTGCCTGAAAGGATGCAACTCGCTGCCCCTTTCCCCTTCAAGTCCCGATCTTTGCCCCAGACATATGTTGCCTTGCATCCACGCGACCCTCCATGAGCAACCAGCAGGGAATAGGGGAAGGAGAACAGAAACGCCGGGGCGATGAGCGGGCCGCCGACTCTGTTCAACGCTCATCTCCCCTCTCTCGTATCAGTCCATCCTGCGTTGTGACTAAAGAGTGATCGTGTGACAGCATAAGTAAACTCAGCTTGACAGGGGAGCACCAGTTTTTGCGCCATAACCGAGTCAGCTTTACGTCAACTGATTATCATGCTGGCCTCCAACGTCATCGCAACCGCTGAGCCATCGCGAGCGGCACAGTAGCAGCCGAGCCCAGGAAGAGCAGGTAGTAATCGAAGGAAGGTTGTTTCTCAGCGGTGGGTGCGTCTAACCGCCCCCTGAGCGTGGAGAGGGCCCCTGAACAAGGAGATGGCGACCAACTGCATCATGGCCTCCCACTTTGCAGTCTCCGCCCACTCTCTGCGAGCCAATCGGGGAGCATCTTCGTCCCAGATGCCCCTGGAACAACTGCGCTCGATATTAAACGATCAGCCCGAGATAGCACCGTACTCCATTATGCCATTGGGGCTGTTGATACGCATTGCGGCATTTCTGCTACTGGCTGAGTCAGGGATAAGGCGGCCAGCCATGTAGAGCTGACCGGGACTCTCACCCCTTTTGCATCAGCCGCCCTCGTCTTGTAGCAGAACGGCGGCCGACTGTACAGCAGTGACACGTCAGTCAGCACGACGCGGAAGCTGAGGCCCTGCGCCATGCCAGAAGCGGACCATCCTCATGCCATCCTCACGACTTTGCTGCTGCTGATCCCCTGGCAGCCCCCGAGCAGGGCGATGACTCGGACACCGTCCACTCCGTCGTGCGTCAGGTGTTCTGATAAGCCACTGCGGCATTTCTGCCATTGGCTGGTTGTTTGTCGGAGGCCTCCCAGGAAGAAGTGTTGCCGTGAGATGCGTTGCCTGAAGGCCTTGTAGCGCCATGAAGCGGATGCTTGGAGATGCACGGTCAGAATGTTGGCATTATGAGCACCCTGTGATGACAGAAGAGAGGCGAGACCCGTAAAGAAGGCAGAAAAAGACTGGAATAGCTCGAGAGAATAAAAAATAAACATGAACGTAGATCTCCTCTTCGAGTGCCTCATTCTGCTTCGCACAGCCTGCCATCGAGTATGGTGACCACTTCTGGATGCCAAGCGGGAGGGGAACTGCCATTCCAACAGGCCAGCGGCTGAGGCGGCATCATGTCGGGAGAAGGGAAATCACGGGAGAGGCGGAGGCAAGATGAGGCAAGGGGGGAGCGGTGGGAGAGAAGAAATGTCAAAGATACATCAACGCAGCGTCGAGGGATGTTGTCGTCTTATATAGGAGGAGTCACGTGATCATGCTGACAGAGGTGCGGCAGCGTGCGCACCTTGCCTGTTTGGGGGAGGCCGCCAAACCGGAGGGGGAAGCAGCGCGTCCGCGATTACTTATAAATACTAAATTATTTATATCTCTTATTTATAGTATAACTAATATAATATAAGTATTTATATTATTTTAATTATAATTAAATAAATCTATATATAATTAAATATAGATTTTTACTCTCTATTTTTCTAGATATTTATAATAATTAAGTTATTTACTAATATATTTTAATATATATCCCCCTTTAGTATATAATTAAACTAACTAATTATTATAATTAGATATAAATTCTATTTATTCTAATTAAACTAATTATTTTATTATTTATACTTACTAAATATAGTTTTAATAAATTTATTCTAATAATTATTTTATACTATTATAAAAATAAATAGTAATTACTTCTTATTAGTTATTTTATCTATATAATATATAATATATAATAGCTATCTAAATATATCTATATATTATTTCTATATATTTTTCTTTATTCTATTATTAAATAATTAATTAAACTTTCTTTTTAAAGTAATTTAAATTATTTTAAATAATATAGCTTTATTTATCTTAGTAATTATTATAATTATTTATATTTAGTTAAGTATATATTCTATTACTTTCTATACTAATTATAATATTATTTTATTATTTTAAATATTTTACTTTATACTATAGAGTTTAGTAATAAAGAACTTTTATAAATATATTATCTAGCTAATAAACTTAAGCTAATTATTAAATTTAAATTAATTATTTTTAATTTAAATTATTATCTATATTTTATATTCCTCTTTAATTATTTTCTTTTTAAAGAGTTATTATACTCTTTTTATAATTAATTTAAATTATAAATAATTAATAAGATTAATAATCTTTTTAACTATATTAACTCTAAATTAACTATTTATAGCTCTTTAAGAAAAGAACTATTAATAATATATATTATTTATTAATAGCTAATTATAAACTTTTATTATTTTCTTTTTAATATTATTATTTTTTTTCTAATTATTATTCTAATTATACTTCTTCTATAAATAAATATATATTCTTTACTCTATATAGATAATATATTAATATATTTAGTATTATAGTTTATTAGTTTTAAATAGAGAAATATATAATACTAGTTTTATAATATATTATAATAATATATAATTATATAGTTTTCTTTAATTCTATATAAACTTATTAATAATTTATATAGTTATTTTAATTTTTTTTCTTTAGATTATTATAAATAGTAAATATTAATTTTAAAAATAAGATTTTATTTTTTTATTAATATAAATATATTAATATTATTTATAGATAATAAATAAATATTAAATAAAATAGATAAATAATTTTATTATATTTAGTATAATATTATAGATTATATAATATTAAAATTAAATATATTAATAAAATAAGTTTTAAAAATAATAAATAATATAGATAAAAATCTTAATAAAATCTAGTTTAATTAAGCTTTTAATTAAAATTTTATTAAAATACTAAATAAATAATATTTCTAATATAAATATTAGAAATATTAATTAAATACTAAATAAATAGATATTTTTTATAAGATAATTTAAATTTCTAACTAATAGATTAATAGACCCTTAGTAATAGATCCTACTCTCTACCTTTTATTAGTATAAAAATTTACTTACTAAATTTTAATAGATCCTACTAGGAACTATTATAGAATTACTGATAGGCAATAGATAGCTAACCCCCGTGATTAACTGCGTGCGGGTGTGGGCATTGATTGGCGCCGCGTTGTCCTGCTGAAGTATAGAATAAGTTAAGATCTTACGCAGCATTCGCTCGCCAATTGGCGTCCACATTCGTGTATCGATACGAGCCTCGAGTATCGAACCTTGCTCGGCGACATATCCAACATCTTGAATCACCCCTAGGTTAACCGTATTAGCCCGGAGGCCCAGGGACTCACGGTAGCTGGCGAAAGCATCAAGGAATGTGTTAGCTGCTGCATAGTTTCCCTGGCCCTTATTGCCAACAATGCCGGAGGTACTGGAAAGCATAACGAAGAAGTGCAGAGAACACTGCATGTCTTCAGATGCCTGGTGGAGATTCTTGGTTCCCATGACCTTGGCGCTGATAGCTGTGTGATAATCATCGAGCGTCATGAGCTCAAGTGGTTTATCCTGCATAATCATCTGTTAGGATATTATCGCAGATTTTACAGAGTAACAAAATACGTTGTGACCTACCCTCAAGACCATAGCACCCTGGATAATACCGGCGATTCTGGGGCTCGCTGACTTGAACAAACCTCGAACGAAGCTCATATCACAAACATCGCCCTGAGCACCAGTAACCGCACATCTATACTCCTTGCATCTGGAGACTATTCTCATAGAAAGCTCATCCCTAATGCCAGTTCGGTTGTTGACGATGATATGTCGAGCGCCATGTTGTGCCAGGTGGATAGCCAATGTTCCGCATGCACCTCGCAAACCTCCAACAATAAGATACGAGACATGAGGGTCGAGCCAGAGTCGGCGAACTGCGGGACGGATGGGAAGTTGTACATCCTGTTGTTCAACATTTGATATAACAATCTTGCCGAGATGACGTCCACTTCGAATAAGCGATAGTGCGCTGACCATGTCGTCGTATCCAAACGTTGTAATAGGCTCAATCGGTTTGATTTTCCCTCCATTAAGAAGAACAAAGAGTTCATCAAACAATCTGTTCGATTTATAATCAGATCAACAGCCAACAATCGTCAAGGGTAGGAGCGGGCTGTTTGCACACCTTGCAATCAATTCATCATCAACATGTTTTGTATAAGACATGTCAATAGCTCGGAAGGAACAATTTCGGTCGAACGGTTCCATGGATAAGGTGTTGCGGTCGAGGATATCTCGTTTTCCAATCTCCACCATGTTGCCGCCATCAGCTAGGATTCGCCACGAGGCATCAAGGATGACATTGACGCCACGACCTCTCGTAACCTTCATAATCCCTGCTGCAAAGTCCGCATTTCGCGAGGAAAACATATGACTACGTGGAATGCCATACTTGGTCTCGAGGAACTGGCGCTTCTCCTCGGTTCCAACCGTGATGAAAATCTATGTTGATATGTGGGTTAGTTGAGTCCCCATATGAAGGGTTCTGATATGATTGATGACTGACCTCTGCTTTCTTGTGCAGAGCTAGCTCTATACAAGTAATCCCAATGCCACCGGCTGCTGAGTGAATAAGAACCGACTGCCGACTTGTCAGTTTCACGCAACTTGCTCTATTGCAAGCAGGATGATACACATTGAAGTGCCGGTTGTAACTTACCTGACCCTCTTGAAGTTCACCCATGTGGTACATGGCGTAAAGTGAGCAGAGATACGTGGTGGGAATGGATGCTGCTTCCACAAAGGTCATCGAATCCGGGATAACGTGGCATCGGTCGACAGGGACCAGGACTCGGTTCGCGTAACACCCATATCTTAGCATACAGACTCGGTCGCCAACCCGAAACTTATCAGCACCTGGCCCAAGTCGCGTCACGGTCCCAGCGCATTCAAATCCAAGGTTGTACTTATCATCAGTGACAATACCCATAGTGATGGCTATGTCCTTGAAATTGACACCGGTAGCCATCACCTCTACTTCGATAAGACCGGCACCAACATGTAGCACTTCGCCTGTCTCCGCCTCGCACCACACTAGGCTCTGAAGAGTGCCTAAATGTTCGACTCTCAATGACACGGGTACTTTGGCGCTATGAAGTCCCTTCACGATTGGCCTCATTCCTTCCTGTTCTGTGCGTCGGAAATGGTTGAGATCATCGTCGGGCATGATACGTTGAACGTGAAGGATTCCCTCGCGCTCCATGTATTCATGTTCCACCACCACGTCGCTCGCTCTGAGTAAACCTAGCACTCTTTCGACTGCGCACGGCATCTCCGGGCTCGTGCTTGATAGAACATCCAAGGTGGTCAGAATCACATTGGGGTCTTCTTGTCGTGCGACTCGGAACAGTCCATGGACCATCGCCTTGTCTGGATTTGACACCCTCCCCTGGGCACCCTGGGTGACCCAGAGGAGTGGTCTGCCCCAGCTGATGATAGTCTTTATAGCTTCCCATTGAATGCTGTCGACTTTTGTCAGAACAGGATCCCACAGTTCGTCTAATATAACCACCATTTCACCACTGGCAGGTTTCGGGAATGGATATATCTGGTATTCGGTTGTCCAACCCGAATCCTCCAATACTGCTTGGAGAGATGGAGGAATTTTGTCAGAAGATGAGGGGGACAAACTTGCTATAACGACAATCTTCGGAGACGGAGATGACTTTCCATGACAAGGGTTGTTTCCGGTTTTTAGGAGATAAGCAAAGGGTCTGTTATCCATCTCAGCTATCTCGATGGCGGGCTGTGAGCCATTCAGCTGTGCCGGGCTTGACGATGGTTGTTCAACTTGTCCAACCCCTGATAAAAAACTTATAGTGGGTGAAGACTCTCTGATACCATATGATGAAATATGGGAAGCTGTTGAGATAGTATCGGTGTCTTGGTGTTGATTCCCGCTTGAATAAAGATTGCCTGGCCCGGTAACCTCAGTCGAAACAAACCTATTGCCCTCGATATCTACTAATACAGTGAAAGAATTCTTGTTTAGAAGGGGCCGGAGACGGTCCTGCCTCTTGTTCACACTACCAGCGGCCCTTGTACCTGGTGCTTTGATAATAACGAGATCGTAGCATATGTCCGAGGGCAGATGAAGCGTTGGGTTTTCAGTTGAAACCAGTCCAAATGATACATCTCCCTTGTCTCTGTATAGTGCCTCGACATGAAAAAGACTCTCTCCATTTGTAGAACCGAAGAAATAACCCAAATAGGCCGCCCTCATGGGCGAATCACCGTTGTCAAACCATAGGCATGAAGTGTCTGATTCTTCGATATTCAGCTCAAGAACTTGCAGTGACGGTTTCTTAAAAGCAATGAGATCGATTATCGTTTCAAGCTTGCTGGAGTCGACTTGTTTAGCAAGGTTATTCACCTGGCCACATGTCAGACAGCTGATATCGGGTTTCCATACAACAGAATGGAATGTGTGTGGGTCAGGCTTGATAGCCACGTCCAGTTCGGCGTACTTCATGCCAGTTATTCGCATGACCAGTTGGCCGCTCTCGGCGTCATATACTGTCGTGTTTGATTTCCAATTCTTGGGTTGATCCCGGCGGCCACGGCCTGAGTACACCGCAAATGCCTTTGCTCGTCCCTGACGCAAGCAAGAGGGAACCTTGTTGACAACGAGGTCGTCAATGAGACCTGGTATTAGAACGCTCCCTTCCTTGGTCCGGTCGCCACGGCTTACAATGAGAGAGGAGGTTTGGAAGCAGCCGTCTAGGGCTGCGGGGTGGATGGGATACTGCGACTGGGGGTTGAATTTTCCCTCTGATGGATCCAAAGACACCAGAGCGCTAGATCTTGGCTCTTCTGTGATAGGCTCGATCTTAATAAACCTCTGGAAAGCCGGCCCAAAATCCATCCCTAACTCTCGAAGCGACTTGTACCATAGCTTGGAGGCCTGGGGGGATTTTAGCGGCAGGGCGTCCTCCCCCTCGGCTAGCTCGTTAACAGGATCTTGGATGCGAATTGAGCCTGAGCAATGTTCTGATACTGTTTCTCCTTCGGCTGTGAATATAGTGAAATTGTGCCAATCATCACTACCAGGGGCTGCTGTTAAAGTGAAAATGGTGTTCATGTCCCTTCCTTCCTCAAGGACTAGGGCTTTGCTAAAGCGAAGATTTCTAAAGCGATAGCAAAGATCATTTCGTACAATTTCGTTAGTATCATCTCCACCATGAGAAAGACAGGCGCAGTGCTTCTGATATATAGCCTCTATTGCCATAGTAACAAAACCCGCTCCAGGCATAATTGCATTCCCGCCTATCAATCAAGAATACGTTAGCAAGTCCGTTTTTTAGAAAAGAAATGTGTGAGCTGGAGTTGAGCGTGCAAGAAAGGGGGCATAAATAGAGGAATTCCTTCATGGGATAGGTGAAACGAGAACTGGAGACCTACCCATTCGATGGTCCATGAGGTACGGCAGATTCGCTACATTCAGCCGTGAGCGCCAGGTTGGTGTTTTCCAAGAGGTTCCCAGAACTTTGCTGCCTAATAAGTCGTGGACGAGATATTTGCGGAATCTCCAATCTTTACTTGACGCGTTCTCATGCCAGTGTTTGACGCTGTGATCCCAGCTATAGTTGGGAAGATCAACGATGGTTCGCTCTGTCCCGTTATACTCATTGACAACGGCAAGGTCAATAGCGTTGCCTGCTGCCCAAAGACGACCAGCAACAGCAAACAGTGAGTTTCCAGCGTTTGCTCCTCGGGACCAAGCTGAGCAATAGGAGATCTCCCCTCCAACCGTAGATCGCATGGACTTTAGTACCTGAGAGACTGGTCCGGCGAGAGCCCCCGAAGGACCAATCTCGACCAGGAAGTTAGGGGCCGTGTCTCTGTCGGATAACATGGCTCGAAGTGCGCTGTCAAAACGAACTGCAGAAGACATATTTTGCTTCCAATATGCCGCGGATGTCGGCGTTGTTTGTTTCGACTCCGTCACTGACGAGAACATGGATACCTCTCCAACGGTGCTGAAAGAGAAGGCTTGAAACCGCCTTTCCGAGTTTAGGAGGTTCTCATATTCACCGCTAATGGCATCCATCAACTCTGTGTGATAGGCCATGTCGACGTGCAATAGCCTAGCAAAGTGCCCGGCACTGGAGATATCAGCACAAAGTGCTTCAAGAGCACTTAACTTGCCCGAAATGGTCACGCTGTTTGGGCTGTTGAAGCATGCGATCCAGGCCTGCCCAGTATAGTGTTGAAGGAAACCAGTGGCTTCATCGGCACCAGTTGCCACTGCTAGCATGCCCATCTTACTCTCAAAGTCCACTTTACCAAGGGTAGCAGCTTTACCGCGGTAGTAAGCTGCCGTGATGGCGCTGGCTCGATCCAGGAGCCCGGCAGCATATGCAGCAGCAATTTCGCCCGAGGAGTGTCCAACGACGCTTCGAGGCCGGATATCCCACCTCATTAGAATATCGACGATGCAAATCTGTAGGGCCGTGACCAGAGGCTGTGAAAATTCCGGTTGCCGGGGATGTTCGCCAGGCCGTGGTTCTGTCAGTTCTCGAATCAGAGACCACGATGGCGCGTGTTTGAGTGCATGCAATACAGCGTCGAGTCTGGGTAACAGGTTTGTACATTGTTAGCTTCGTTAAATCTTCAACTCCTCCAAGCCAATGGTCGAGGCTTGACGTTCGTCACCTCATTGCGTCATATTTAGGCTTTTCATAGATTTGGTGGGTTCGAAAACTCTTTGGGGG
>CABFNQ020000698.1:15419-183955 GCA_902077795.2 Clonostachys rhizophaga | reverse complement strand
CTGACTCACTCTCGGAGGACGTCCCGCGTCCACGGGAAGAATCGTAGCAGGTCTCTACCCATCTGTGGCCACTGAGCCCCCTGTCCAGTGAAGATGAATCCGACGGAGGGGCCTTGCGTCCCTTTCTTGGACACAGTCCAGTCATCTAGCCTTTCGTCAAGCTCTGTGTTTTGCGTCGTGATGAAAGCACGGTGCCAGAATTTTGTACGATGCTCTGAAAGCGTGTAAGCGAGGTCCGGAAGTTTGACCTTGACACGCGGGTTAATGAGGTGGTTGCTAAGTGATTGAATGCTATTACGCAGTGAACCGGGGTCGTTGGCGGAAGAAACCATCATGAATGGCCTGGGAGCATCGTCGTCGGGCTCGGCAAAACCGTCACCAGCAGTGATGTATGAAGACACATGTCTTGCCGGCGTACCTAGTCCAGGGCTTTCCATGATGACGTGTGCGTTCGATCCTCCAACACCAAAGGAGTTGATGCTGGCTCGGCGACAAGTACCTTCCGGCCAAGGGATACCGTTCCTAAAAGCCTTGACCTTATTTCCGGTAAAGTCAACTGCAGCATACTGTCAGATTCTACTGTAATAAATAGACTACTTATTTCCATATCTCAAGGTTGGCGAGAAGACCTACTCTTAGGGCTTGGGTTAATGAATGTCGGTGTGCCTGGTATAAAGCCATTCTCCAGGGACAAAATAGCTTTCAAGAGACCCGAATTAATATATATATAATTAATTATAGTTATTAGTTTTAACTATATAGTTTAATTATAATTTATTCTTTTTAACTAATATTAATATTATAATTATAGATATATCTAGTTTTTAGTTATAGTATTATTAGTTAGAAAATTCTACTAATACTTAATAGCTCTCTCTAAGCTAAGTTATTATTATATAAATAATTTATTAATTATAAACCTTATAACTATAAAGATTATATTTAAAAATTTCTTAAAATTTAATAATTTTTAAGCTCTAGCTAGTAATTATACTACTTTATCTCTTAGTAATCTCTAGATTAATAAATAACTATATTATAAACTATAGAAATATTTCTAGCTTATATATTTCTAATGGTTTTACTAATTAGTTAAAAACAGATCTTAGATATATTATTTTAAATATAAAAAAACTAGTTTTACTTATACTAATAATTTTTTATATATAAAGAGCTATAACTTATAAATAATATAAGCTAGATATAAGCTCTATAATCTAATAAAAAGTATTATAATAAGTAAGAATATAGACTGACTTCTAAGCTTAATTATAAGATACTTCTATAGTAAAAGTTAGAGCCCTGTAATTATATATTATAAGATATTAAGACTACTATAATTAGGTATTCTGAAGGTATTCGTATATACTGTGTTATTAAAGAGGTATATGTGGGGGTGTGGGGTATGTCAGAGCATTTCCATAGTCCATGAGATTTAGCTCACTTGGATGCGGGGTAACGAGAGAATTATATAATCGAGTTACACAACCCCTTTCTTTATCCATAGAGCAATTCAGCTTGTCATTGAAGCTCTCAAGTTGGTTTTTTTTTCTTCTTCACTTGCTTTCAAGCTCGTCCACTCCTAGCAGCCACGTGGCGCACTGCTAAAAACTAAGATATTTCATCGTCCTATCAATCAGGATTTAGTAACAGATAAAAACATTATCAGCATCTACTTTCCCTTTCACGAGCATATACAGCTTGTTAGCCCGAGCTATCCGGTATGGCAGAGCTAAAGCAGTGTCCAGAGTCTTTGCCCAGCCGCTGTAATCTACCACGCGTATCTTATATATATTAGCGATACTGTATTAAAAAGGTAAAGTACGATCAGCGATAGCTATATACGAACTGTATTAAGTATTTCTATTAGTATACCTATAGACTTCAAAGGCGGAATAGCTAGGATAGGAATAACTATATTCTGAGTTTGGATTAAGAAATTAAAAGTATATAAGAATATCTTCTATTCTAACCCTCTACTTGAGATAGTAGAGATAAACTATTATAATAGAGTGAGATTCTAGAGTATACTTACGGATCAGACCGTTTAGGTATATATAGCCTATTTTATAATATACTTATACTAATCTTTAGCCTAAGCCTTTATACTATAGTCTCTACCTGTTAGTAATACGGATATAGTAGGTAATATTATCCAGCAGACTTATAGGAGAGAATTCTATAGTACTTTATCTAACTTAGTTCTTCTTAATTAATTCTTTATATATATCTAATAATATCTTCCTCCCGGATATATAAGCTCTAGTAACTATAACGAAGTATTATATTTATCCCTTACTAGTAGTAGATCTAGTAAACTGTTCTCCGTTCAGGATTAAAATAGCCTATAGATATCTGATAGGGTTATTTCAGATTATAATCTTCCTGCTCAGTTACCCCTTTCTATTATTAATCTCCTTTATAATAATAAAGTATTAGAACTACTTCTAAGGCTAAATATATTAATATATATAGTAGTAAATTAAAAGGGTATACTAGAAGGTTTATCTCTTGTACTAAGCTATACTAGAAATAGAAGTTATATAGGCTTAATTCAGGATAATATTCCTATACTATATTAATATAATAGTTTAAATAGGGAGAGTAGTAGAATTCCTTATTTATTTACTTATCCTGCTATAATAGAAAGACTAGTACTAGAGTATTCTCTTTAAATAGCTTAGAAAAGACTAGAATAAGAGTATATCTATATATATATAAACAATTTATATTATATCTATCCTATACTTAACCTGATTATATTCACAGTATAATATAAAGATAAGATATAGGATATAGATATCCTACTTAAGAAGAATAAGGACCTCAGGTATTTCCTTATACTCTATAATATTATAATAGTAATTAGAGTACTTAGTACTACTACTAGTATATCCTAGTACTTTAAGTAAGATATTAAACTATATATAAAGGAGTATCTAAACTTAAGTTTACTAGTATCCAGTTAGTTACTTTTAAAAAAATATTTTTAAAAGTTAAGAGTATTACTTAAAGATATCTTTAATATTTACTTATTAGAGAGTACTTAAACCCTTCTTCTTATAGTAAGCTACCTCCTAGCTATTATCCTCTAGCCTTTCCTTATTAATCTTAACTAAGTTAATTTACTATTAAAATATACTTAAGCTATATACTTACTATCTGTACTATAGGTATACTGTATATACTGTACTTATAATTAGTATTATAAGGGAGTCTATATTAAATTCAGTTAAAGATTATAAAGCTATATAATAAACCTGATAGTATATCTACTCTTATAAGATAGAAATAAGCTATAGTACAGGCTACTGAGGTAGTCTTAGGAAACCTTAGAACTATTAAATTAATCTGCCTTATATTAGAGCCTAACTTTCTAATACCTCGGACGGATCTAAACTCAAGAACTATAGTATTATAATAATTAATAAGATAGTATATTTTACTATAATCTTATAGTATATCTTAAAATAACTATATTATAACTTAAAGGGCCTTACTCTACTATAAAAGTTAGTAATTATAAAGGAGCTTAGTATTCTTCTTAATAACTGGAAAGCTTAGCTATTAGAGTACTTTAATTTTAGTAGAGTATCTTACTATAAAGAAGAGTAGATAGCTAAGTAGAAACTTATTCTATATCTAAGATACCTATATATAAAGATTATTCTATATTAATCTTTCCTAGAAGTACCTATAAGCAGGATAAAGATATAAATATTAAGATATATTAAAATATATCTTAAGGCGGCTTAAGATATAATCCGAGTTATATATAATATATATACTAATAGATACTACTTTTATACTTAGTAGTATAATTCTATATATATCTTATATACCGGGATAGTTATTCTCTATATTATTATTCTAGGCTAAGCTACTATATCTAGTAATAAACTACTTAACTATATTATTAAAGCTTAGAATATTCTTAAATTAATAGAGGAGGCTATTAATACTTAATAAAGTACGAATTTAATATAAGAAGGCTTAGAGGTAGTATAGGTATATATTCTAAACCAGCAGAATTAATCTGCTAGATCTAAAGGGACTAGCTCTGAGTAAGAGTATAATATATCTCCCGGTTAATTAGATTTAAATAATATAATAAGCCAGGCTGGATATAATTTCTCGAGGACCTTATTCTTATATACTGTCCCGGGGTAAGATACTATATTACTAGCCTTAATTATAGATCTAAACTTACTATAAGACTTTACAGTAGCAGATAAAGATATATCAGGCTTAGAATTTCTAATATTCCTATTTAAGGGCTATAGGCTAGGGGTTAATCTAATATAGATAGTACTATAAAGATAGTATAACTAGCTTTTATAAATATATATAATATTATTACCTAAGATTAACTATTAAAATACTTAAAGAATCTATATATATTACTTTAGTCTACAGCAGGAGTAGGCAGGTCCGGTCATTAATAAATCTAAATATACGACCTAATTCGGCCATAGCCTTATCAGCCTTCTGTCTATGAAGTTTTGCTGCAGCTTTATCCGTAACTAAGATAAAGCTATAGGTGAGTAGAGCAGAACCTAGCTTAATACTATACTTATTTGCCAGTTCCTTATTATCAACCCTCTTAATTAAAGGCTATATACTTAAGTTTGCTAAATAACTACTAAATAGTATAATTTTATATAAGATACTAATCTTCCTTAATTTAATAGATAATTACTATTTTTTTTTATTAGTTTTACTATAAATAAGAATATATTCTAAGATTAGATAATATATAACTAGATTATATAATTTTTTTAAAAATATAATTAATAGTTTATTTTTTTTTATTAGTTTTATTATAAATAAGAGTATATTCTAAGATCAGATAATATATAATTTAATATATATTTTTTAAGAATATAATTAGTAGTCTATATCTAAACCTTTAATACTATAAGATAAAGTTAAAATTAAATACTTTTAGTCTGAGTATAGATATTAATACTTTAAAAACTCTAATAATAGAAGCTATTTATATAGCTAGATATATAAATAGTCTAGCTATAGCTATAGCCCCTAAGAGGGAAAGCTTATTATCTAATAATAGTAATTATCTTTCCTTTCTATTAGAACTTATCTTAATTAATTAATTAATTAAATTATATTATTAATTAATTACTTAATTAATTAATTACTAGATATCTTAAATAGCTATAATATCTAATATAAATATTCTAATCTCTTAGGGTTTATTTAATACTACTAATAAAATTCTTAAAGTAATAATAACTATTATCTAAGATAATCTAATATAGCTATTTACTAACTATATTTATTATATATTTCTTTAATTAATTAAAAGCCTATTTATAGTAATAAAGCTACTTTTAATAGTATAAGTTCAGTAGCTATATCTGCTTAGATTATTACTTTACTATATAGCTTACTACTAGTAGCTATTATAAGTACTTATAGAGAATTAAAATTAGTTTAAGTAAATATTATATCTTAAAAATAGCTATTCTCTTATATAGATCTATTATAATCTAATATATAACTTATAGTTTTAGTATATTATATACTATATTAAGTTAATAAGAGTAAAGATAGTTCTTAAAAATTAATTATTTAAGCTTTATATTATTTTTAGTTATATTCAGATTAGAATATTAGTTAGATTAGATTAAGCTTAGTATTAGTATATTAGAGTTTATTTTAGTTTAATCTAGAATTATATATATTTAGAAATAAAAAAGTTAATTACTTTTAAGATTATAAATTAATTTATTTCTATAAGTATAGTATATATTTACTACTATAGGAAATTTTTATTAGAAATAATATAGATTTAATATTAATCTGATATCTATTTATATATACTTAGTTATACTATATAATAAATTAATAGTTTATATTTAAATCTTTAATTTTATAAAATAAACTTAGATATTATAATTTTAGTCTAGATATAGATATTAATATCTTAAAAACTCTAATAATAGAAGCTATTTATATAGCTAGATATATAAATAGTCTAGCTATAGCTATAGCTCCTAAGAGAGAAAGCTTATTATCTAATAATAATAATTATCTTTTCTTTCTATTAGAACTTATCTTAATTAATTAATTAATTATTTAAATTATATTATTAATTAATTACTTAATTAATTAATTACTAGATATTTTAAATAGTTATAATATTTAATATAAATATTCTAATCTCTTAAAGCTTATTTAATATTACTAATAAAATCCTTAAAGTAATAATAACTATTATCTAAAATAATCTAATATAGCTATTTACTAACTATATTTATTATATATCCCTCTAATTAATTCAGAGCTTACTTATAATAATAAAGCTACTTTTAATAATATAAATTTAGTAGTTATATCTATTTAGTAGTTATATCTATTTAGTTTATTACTTTACTATATAGCCTACTATTAGTAATTATTATAAATACTTATAGAGAATTAAGATTAGCTTAAATAAATATTATATCTTAAGAATAACTACTTTCTTATATAGATCTATTATAGTTTAATATATAATTTATAGTTTTAGTATATTATATACTATATTAAGTTAATAAAAATAGAGATAGTTTTTAAAAATTAATTATTTAAGATTATAAGTTAATTTATCTCTATAAATATAGTATATATTTACTATTATAGGAAATTTTATTAGAAATAATATAGATTTAATATTAATCTAATATCTATTTATATATACTTAGTTATACTATATAATATTCTAATTTAATATTATTAATTTATTATATAGTATAATTAAGTATATATAAATAAATATTAAATTAATATTAAATCTATATTATTTAATAAAAATTTTCTATAGTAGTAAATATATATTATATTTATAAATATAAATTTAACTAATAATTTTAAATAATTAATTTTTCTTTTATTTCTTAATAAATATAATTTAAATTAAATTAAAATAAATTCTAATATACTAATACTAAATCTGATCTAATTTAATTAATATTTTAATCTAAACTATTTTAAAATATAAAAAGCTTAATTAATAAACTAACTTTTAAAGATTATCTCTATTCTAATTAGTTTAAAATAGTATAAAATATATTAGAATTATAAAGAAAACCTTAGATTATAATATATATAAATAAATAGATAATTATTATTAAAATATAGTTTTTAATCTAGTTATATCTTATTTACTCTAAGTACTAATAGTATATAATAGTTATAGATTATATAATATAAGAATAAATATATTAAATATAACTATTAGATTTAAAATATTATTAATAGCTTTATTACTATAAATAAACTCTTAACTATTTAGAGAAATATATATTAAATATATCTAGTTAAAAGCTATATACTATTATTTTTTATAATTTCTATTATCTTATTAAGATCTATATTATTTATAGTAATTAAAGCTCTATAAATAAAAATAATTAAAAAAGATAATATATTATAGATACTTAAAGTATCTATAATTAGTATTAATAATATAATT
Source organism: Clonostachys rhizophaga (assembly GCA_902077795.2). NCBI lineage: Eukaryota > Fungi > Ascomycota > Sordariomycetes > Hypocreales > Bionectriaceae > Clonostachys > Clonostachys rhizophaga. The sequence continues at coordinate 176,478 of CABFNQ020000698.1, read as the reverse complement.
AATTAATTAATTAAAATAAGATATAATTTAATTAATTAATTAATTAAGCTAAGAAAAGATAGTTATTATTATTAGATAATAAGTTTTCCCCCTTAGGAGCTATAGCTTATTATATATCTCTAGTATATAACTTCTATTATTAGAGTTTTTATAATATTAATATCTATATTTAGATTAAAAGTATTTAATTTTAATTTTATCTTATAGTAATAAAAGTTTAAATATAAACTACTAATTATATTTTTAAAAAATATATATTAAATTATATATTATTTAATCTTAGAATATACTCTTTTATTTATAGTAAAACTAATAAAAAAAATTATTATTAATTATTAATTATTACTTTTTATAATTATAATAATAACTTTCTTTAATATAATTATCTTTAGTAATTAGAGTTTAATTATAATAATTAATATTATTTTTAACTATATAATAATAATAATTAATAAGAACTTTTAAGCTTTTGCTAATAATATAAAATAATTAAGTTTATACTTTATTATTAGATTTCTTATAATAATAAAATTATTTTTAATTATATAGATTTAATAATTATAACTATTAAGTTTAATATTATATTATAAAGTTTATAAAAAATAAATAATAAATTCTATTCTATATAAAATATTTAAAAAGAAGAAACTAAATAATAATCTCTAAATATTTAATAATTATAATAATTTAAAAATATAATCTCTAGTTTTAATATATTATATATTATATAGAATTAATCTAAATAAAAGTTCTTCTTAAAGTTTAATATTAATATTTTAATATTAATAGAATAGTATTTATAATAAATAAAAGAGAATTAATATTATATAAACTATATTTAGTCTTTATTAGTATATAGTAACTTTATAATTAGCTATTATAATTTTCTTTAAATAATCTATAATAATATTAGATTAATTAATCTATTATATTCTAAATACTATTATATTAATCTTATTTAATTTAACTTTTCTATCTAATAAACTTTTTAATAATTTAATTTAATTTAATTTAATTCTCTTCTATTTAATATTACTAATTAAAATAAATATTAAACTTAAAGAGCTATCTTAGTCTAGATTAATTTAATCTAGTATATTATCTACTAGAACTATATATAGTAACTTAGATTATAATAGTAATTAAGTACTAGAGAAATATTATTATAGTTCTCTATAAGTATATTAATAATTAGATCTATCTCTATATTATTACTAACTATAAGAAAATATAGTAATAGTTCTAGTAGGTATAACTACTAGATCTATATAAAAGAGAGTAGTTTTATTACTATAAGTAAATCTATAATAGATTATAAGCTTAAATAATTAATATTTAAAAAGAGATTCTAATAGTTTTTATTAATAATAATTATTATATATATAAGAACCTGATTACTTATAATAACTAGACCCTAGCTATAGGGAATAATAATATTAGAGATATTTATTATTATTATAAGAAGAGATAGTTAGTAATAGTAATAATAAGCTTAGAGAGATATTATAGTTAATTATAGATAATAAGTATTCCCCCTTAGAGCTTATAGCTAAGTTATATATTTAATAAGCTCTTTTTAGAGTTTTTAAAGAAATTATTATCTTACTTTAGCTTATATAAATAAAAAAATAAAAAAAAATAGAATTAAAGATTAGATATAAATTAAAACTTAGTTAAAAATAAATTATATAGAGCTAGTTATATATAGCCTGATCTTAGAATATTCCTTATATATAGTAAAGATCTCTAAAAAAAAAATTTAAATAAAATAAAATATAAAAAGTTTATTAAATAAAAAAGTTAAATTAAATAAGATTAATAAGATAATATTTAGAATTATAATAGATTAATTAATTATTATTATAGAATATTTAAAGAAAAATATAATAGCTAATTATAAAGTTATTATATACTAATTAAAAAACTAAATATAGTTTTATATAATAAAAACTTAAATTATAAATAAATTATAAAGATCTAGTTATATATAGTTTAATTTTAAAATATCTTTTATATATAATAAAAACTCTTAAAAAAAGATTTAAATATAAACTATTAATTATATTTTAAAAAATATATATATAATCAGATTATATATTATCTAATCTCAGGATATATTCTTATTTATAGTAAGCTAATAAAAATAATATAAAATCTAATAATAACTCTCCGGAAGCCCTGGAGAGATTAGTTGGAACAGTTAATGTAATTACCTAACCTTCCTTACGAGACCCCTGTGAGACCCCTGCGAGCCGACTGTTACAGGCTGGCTGTTTCACCAGAACTCGGGTAGCTCCTAGAACCGGGGGAGGGGGCGTCCAGTGGAGGCCGGAAGAGGCTTTAGGTCGGAAACCGGCTTCTCGGAAAAAGCGCCTCTTCCGGAACTTTGCTTGACTTCCGCCTTCTGATCCGGACTTCCGCTATAGTTCTCCACCGCCTCGCTGAATAGTATATTCTGTTTCTTTATCAGTCCTCGATTGTGATATAGCTGCAGACTGAATAATATTATACTGCTTTTATAGGTACTAGTCGGTATAGGAGGAGGCTTTATAGGAAGTAGTACCTATCCTGCGATCTTCCTATTTAATATAGTAAGATATCATATTATATATCGAGCATACTTTAAGGGTTAAAGTAAATATAATAAGCAGTAGTATATTAATTAACTATTACCTGAGGTTATCTGTAGTAGGAGGTACTCTATCCTGCAGACTTAATTACTAATATAATTATTTCCTAAGGCTGTAAAGATTATACCTGATCTATAATAGAAGACCTTTATTACTGCTAATCTTAGTAAATTCCGCTATAAAGATAAAAGAATTCGTATATAATACCCTTCTAAGCTGAGTTATCTTCGGCTCTGGTAATATAAGGAAGCTCTCGGCTGAGATGAGGTATCTTAATGTTTCTCGACTACTCCTCTTCTTAACACCAGGGAAGAGTAACTATATAAATCAGCTGCCTGATATAATCCAAGCTGCTTCTATTACTGTGGCCGGTATCTTTATCCATGTAAAACCATATAAGTCGACGTACGTAACTGAAGACGCAACTGTCTTCCTCAACTCAGTGGCTGTCGACTGTGTGGTTTCCATAGGCGGCGGCTCAGTAGTCGGCCTTGGTAAAGCCGTCTCTATTCGCACAGGAGTGCCCTATATCAGTATACCTACGGTTTACTCTGGCTTGTAAATAGCCCCTATTCGGGGTGAAATATACAATAGTAATAAGACGACGTGATCGGATCCTAAGATTCTGCCTGTAGTTATTATTTATAATGCAGACTTTATAATGATCCTACCGCCCTCAGTCCGTGTTACTTCTGGGATTAATGCAATTGCTTATGCGGCAGAGGTACTTTACGCCCAGAATGCTAATCCTATAACTTTAATCCTTGTGCTTGAGGGTAATATAGTATTAGCAGAGGCTTTACCTCGAATTTTTCAGACCCGGAGTCTAGATCCCCAAGAGATCAGACTCTATATGCCGCATGGCTTATAGTACTGTCCTGGACAGCTTATCCATGAGGCTCCATCATATACTTTGCTATGTCCTTGGAGGATCGTTTGCACTACCTCATGCAGTGATACACACTATCGTGCTTCTGTATACCTTGTCCTATAATGCATATGCTATCCCTGAACAGATGGATAAACTCGCTACTGCTCTCCTTGGAAGCAATGAGGATGCGCTGAGCGGCCTAGAGCTGTTGCTGTGAAAGTTGTAAGTGCTGCGGGCACTGGTGTACTTGGGAATGAAGGAAAGTGATATTGACAAGGCGACCGAAATTTGCGACAAGTAACGAATACCCGAATCCGCGAGATTTGGAGCGAAAATGGATTCGCGAACTGATCAGACGAGCTTGGGCTGGGGAAAGTGCGAAAGCAGATCTAGACAGTAAATGATTCCCAAAAGAGCTCTTCACTGCTCATGTAAACTCCTGCTGCTGCTCTATAGGCCATGGTTACAATATCACAATTTAAACACATGCTATTTTCGCTGGGATATATTAGAGAAGGACTGTCTTGATGCCTAGGAAGTCAATGCGATAGCAGTACACCTACTTTCGAGTAGATAAGGAGCAGTTAAGATACAGAGAGTTAATAGTAAGGATATAAAACAGCAGTAGGTAATATATTTAGATACCTAGTTATATCTCCTAGGTATATATATTTGTAATATTGACTATTAATACGTATATAATCCCTGTTTACTAAGGCTCCCAGTGATATATACACTTGGCTCGCTATATCTCCGGAGCTCAGCCTGTCTATATACTTATATTAAGATTCCTAGCTCCTGTTATTATTATTCTACTGAAGAGCGGCTTCTGGGTGGAGTTCGATAGCTAAGATAAGGATTTAGGGCTATATAGTATTATTTAGCTCGATAATATTTCTATCCGGGTCCTTGAGGTAGGTATACTTAGCGGGGTTACTTAGTACCCAGCTTATTACAGGGGAGAGGCTTATACCTCTGGTAGTAATAGTATAAGATAGTATTACCTCGATATTATTAATAGTAATAGCAAAGTATATAAATAATATCTGAGCCTGCGGAATACTAATAGTTAGGTTAGTATTAGGTATAAACTGGATAAGCTTAAGGCTAAACCTATTAGGTAACTTAATAAAACTAATTAAGTATTTAGTATCCTTAATACTAAAGAGGAGTTCGGTAAAGTACTTACTATTATAATAGTAGTTAAGGACCTTCTTAGCTTTAAAGGTCTTAAGGTAGAAGCGTATAGAGAGCTTAATATTAGAGACCTATATAGCCAGGTATTAGGTATATACTATAATAACTGATTTTTAGCTATATAATAAGGCGGATTAGAAGGTAAGTAAAGTATAAGCAGTATAAGGGGTAGATACCCGAGAGATAATAAGAAATATAATAGATAAGGGCTAGTATTACTAAATAAGTAGTATATTTAGTAATAAGCTTTCTTAGTTATTAGATTAATTTTAAGATTTAGAAAGTAGGAGGGAAGGCTACTTTATATAGATAAAAGAATAAATATTTAGCTAATAAATTTATATCTAGCTGAAGAGGAAAGGTATATATATATTTTATTCTTATTATAATTATAGAGGAACTATATAAGATAAAAATAGTTTAGAGTAAAGAACCCTCTTAGATATATCTCTATTAGTATAATATTTTCCTTGCCTTTCCTTACTCTTACTTACTTAAAGTCTAAATTTTCTATAACTACTCTATAATCCTAGATTACTTAAGTATAGATTCAGAGTATATAAGGGAATAAAAATTAGCTTATATATTAAAAAACTTTAGTATTTATTATCCTCTAGAGTATATCTATATACCCAGTTACTGATTTAGATATTAAAGATCTTAATATACTCCTGAAGGAGCTGGAAGATCTTATTATAAGCCTCGCCTGTCTTACTACTGAAAATAAGTTAGATATCAAGCTTCCAGGTAGTAGGAATACTCTAGGTCTCTAAAACCTTAATATTAATCAGGGGGTTAAAGTACTAAAGGTTAGTACTAAGACCCTTAGCCTTAAGTCCGGTCTAAGTAAGATACTCCTGGATAGTAGTAGACTAATTAGCCTAGTAGGGGAATTTATCCCTAAAGGTAGTAAACTTAGTAGTATACTTATTAATAATAGTTTAGTCTGAGAAGAAGAGTATAGTACTAGCAGCGGTCTGGAATATATTAAGCTTCTGCTTAGTAGTATAGTAGGTATTAGCTAGGAGGATAGCTTTAAGGGTATCCTTAGTAATATCCTAAAGCTTAGTATACTTATTAGTAAAAAGAACTATAATATATATAGCCTGATTATTAAAGGAGGAGTAGGTCTGTAGAGTAGTATTATTAATCTCTTATAGATATAAGTATTAGAGATAGGGAGCTCCTTAGTAAGAAAATAGTAGGAGCAGTACTATTTAGCTAGCTGGAAGAGGAGATTAGTAGAAAGCCTGGTAGCTATTATTATTAAGTTACAGGGAATAGTTAATAGTTTTAAATATAGATATAGATATAAGTAAATATAAGTAGTAAGTATAGTAAGTAAAGAAAGAGCTTACTAATAAGAAGATATTATCCTCTTTTATAATAATATATCTTATTCTCTCTATTTATACTTTAATACCCCCCCCCCTGCTCCCTTTCTTAAATAAACCTAGTTCTAGCTTCTTAAAAGAGTCTCCTCTATTAAATATTGGAACCGGATTAAGGATAGACTCTGGCAATCTAGCTGAAAAGTTATTAGTTTCTTCATATTCTCCGCATTTGCCCTCCTTATATTCTTTCCGAGATGAATTCAACTTGGTTGGCCAGGTATATATATCTTATAAGCTCTTACTTATTCCCGATAATATTATATCTGATAATTATAAACCCTGTAGACTTAGTAGCTCCAGATATATGAGTTAAGTAATCCGGTAGATAAAGTAAAACCCAGCTGGGTTCCTTAATTAAGTAAGATAGAAATGATTTATTATAATTATATCAGCGGGGTTAGCTTCGGGTTTATGATAGAGCCCGAATGACCCGGCTATCTTGAGGTAGAGCGAAGGCCTTTTCCGGTGAAGTTTTCATATCTCCCGTAGTTCCGAATATTATAGAGATTAATACTCCGGGTAATATAATGATTATATACTCTTTTTACTGCCTTACTGCTAACTACCACAGTAGAACATATAATTATAAATATCCCCTATTATAATAGAGAGGATATATATATATAAGAGACTAAACCCTTTAAATTCCAAAAGATAGAGACTAACTCGCTCTAAATATCTTTTCCCGGAACTACTATATCTCTATAATTATTATAAGTAAGGATTTACTTAACCAGGTATTAACTATATTATATAAGTACCTAAGTAGTATTAATATTTTAATAGTAGGTACTGATTTAGCTAGCCTGGGCTTTACTATTAAAGCCTACTGTAAGGGGTATAATATTAGGGTTCTTAAGTATTAACTAGATATAAATAATTACAGTATATCTTCTATTTTATCTGTATATATAATAGTATTAGATTAATAAATTAATAACCTTACAGGAGATTTTATTACTATTTAATTATCCGCTCTTTATACCTCTGAAAACTAGCTAGGATTCCTTAAGTACTACTCAGCCTTCTACTTTAGAAAGGCTGCTACTATCTATACTTATAATAGGATAGTCCTTAGTACTATTAAGTATCCTCTTACTATTAGTTATACTGCTCTCTACTATACTTTTTATAAGTATACTATAAGACTAGGAATTAAGATTAAATTCTTAAGTTAAGTAATAAACTATTTTAAAGATAATAAAAAAGCTGGTATAATCCTTGAGAATAGATTAAAGCTTATTACTAATATTATTATTATAGCTGATAGAGTAGGTTTAAGGTCCTGGAATATTATCTTAGGGTTTAAGGAGATAGCTATTAGCTCTGGTTTTACTATATTCTATATATTATTCCCAGCTGAAAATATATTAAAGTAACTACTAGTTATAGAGGTATTTAGAGATAATCCTGAAAAGGGTTTTATTATTATTAGACCGGGATCTATATATCTGATTATATTAAGGTCTAAAGATAATATAGTCTTTCTACTTACTTATAAAGTCTATATCTTAAAACCAGAGAATTAGCTTAGTTATTTACTAATACTATATCCAGGATAAGGGAATAACTAAAGAAATATAGACTAATAAGAGGTCCGTTAACTATACCTTATAATATATAAAAGGATAGAGCCCTTTTATATCCGAGGTTATTAATACTATACCTAACTATAAAGTAGTTAACTTTAAACTTATATAGTATAATCCTTAAGATATCTAGACCTCCCTAAAATACCGTATTATCTAAGTTAGTAATACAGCTTATACTTTTCTTCCTACTTCAGCTAGTAGTACTACTATAGCTCTTAAAGATAGGTACTCTCTGGCTATATACTTATATATAGCTGGTAAGGATAATATACTGCTAGCTATAAAGGTATATAATTATCTTAGGTAATTCTATATATCTATTTAAGTAGTTTTAAGATATAAAAAGATATATTTACTAACTGACTATCTCTAGGGCTGAATATATCTTATATAGGTAAAGAATAGGTTTTAAGACTTATAAGGTATAATATTTAACTAACTAGGATAAATTTAAGAAGGACCAGACTTTTCTAAATATAGTAAGTAGCTAGATTATAGACTATAATCTATAGCAGTATATATATAATAATTATAAGGAATATATAAGCTTTCTTATAAAGGGAATTCCCTTTAAGAATACTAACGGAGTTCCTAGATATACTATTAAGCCTTAGATAATTTATAAGCTCCTAAGCGCTACTGACCGTGGGGAGAGACTGGATAGTAAAGGAGAGTAGTTCAGCAGAAAGTAGTTTTGATCTTTAACTCTAATCCCTTGATTGCTAGACAGGTTAATAACTGGAGGTTGGAGACTGATTATCTAGTATTATTACTCTTATAAGGTTCTGATTCAAGAGACTGAAAATATTTTGCTCTACTTTGCTAAGGGAATCTGAAGAGTTTATATAAGATAGGAAAGTTATAATTTCCAAACTCCTCTAGATCAGGAAATAGAAAGAATAGAATATACTAAGAAGCTTAGTATTTATTCCTCCTAGAGCTACTCTACCCAGCTCAGAGATCTCTATTCAGTTTTACTAGAAAAGATATATTCTGCTATAGATCTTATAAGATTATATAGCTAGAAGAGGAAAAGCTTCTATTTTTATATAAATCCTTGATTTTAACTTTCTATTTCCAGGCTCTTTGTGACGGTTGGGTAACTTACACTGGACGGGGGTCTAGGGTAAGTTGGGGTTGAACCAATCAGAGGTTGTTCTGAGTGGCGCCCAAAGATGTGGGTTAGTCCAAAGTACTTTTCTTGGGATAAAAAGTACTCGCCGCCCCAATCTTCACTTTCTAAAAAATGGAAACAGTCTCCGAAAGCATAGGTGGTGACAACGTCGCCCGCGAACGCCTGGAAGACTGCGGACATATTAAGGACCGTGCCGCCGGACTTTCCAAGCTTGTCCCATCGCTCCAGCGTGCTCTCCAGCTTCTCCTTGATACAAGGCTCGATTTTCTCGATACTAGCCGCAGAAAAGAAGGTATTGATACTGCTTCGACGCATGCGGTGGATGTTATGGTCCACCGTGGCCACGATCGAGTTTGGTGCTGCGGGAAGTTTTTTTAGTTCAATGAATCTATCCATATAAAAACTTCAGAGGAAATGCTTTACCTACTTCCACTCCTCCGGCCCACCATTATAGGCTTGTTAGTTTTTCTGCCTGAAGTGGGATATATCGTATCGATAAAGCCTGGATCGCAGAGATGGACTTCACTTGGGTTGATACGTATAATCGGCCCTGCACCCTAAAGTCAACTATACTAAACTTCAATATCACGAGAAGTTTGTGAGCAAACCGTATTGCCTGTGCATATCCTTGATCCGCTTAAAATATTGGCCTCCGAGAACAACGTCATGGTAGATTTCATACCAATACGTCAATGCTATATGGTTTCATCTTAGTTCTTTCCATGGCTTATGTATGGGCCTGAGTGAACTCACCTGCTAGTTTCGGACCAGGAATATTCGCAAGAGGATGAAGGGTTACTTAATTCAAAGGTCAATCGCCAAGTTGAAGTGACTGAATTCATTTATCAATGCATACCTCTGTATACCCTGATGCAAACTCCCCAGGTGATGTAAGCTATGGCCAGCAAACCTAGAATTCCTCGCATCCAATGAAGCACCTCATGATCCAGGTTATTCCATCCGAAATTGATCCAGGTTTGTATAGTTCTGAGGTCTTTGAGACCCATTTTTTCAGTCCAAGAAAGTAGAAGATTAAGGAAGGAGAAAGAAAGAAAGAAAGAAAAATTCAGAAGATCACTAGGTGCAGATTTTAGTCCGCGTATATCGTTTCTCACGAAATGATCTCTTGCCATCCTCTTCGTCCGTGACCAGCCTCGTGTCAACAAATTGGGGCTTCATCCGTCTTACAATGTAAACTGACCAATATCAAATTAGAATATGCAGAGTAATACTACAATGTACCACACTAAGCTTCAATGACATGCACGGATGCTGACCATTATGCGGTATGCTTACGAAAAGCTTATATCGCACAACCAATCAAAAGATTATTCCAACCGCTTCCTCATGCAAGTATTATGCAGCAATGAATCATATGCTGCCAGCAGGTTGTTTATGTGGAATACTCGATCTGACCGGGCTTGCTAATATCAAATACCATTCTAGTGGAATACTGTTGCGCCTCAGGCTACTCCCTCTATGTCTATTTTCCTCAGGAAAGCTTAAAGATGAGCCTGCTGAGCGTCGTGGCATTTCAGTCCACTCCAGATCTAAGCTATTGACTTTTCCGCTTCTGCGACGATGCATGTGCCTAGGGGCTACCAGCTCGCCATGAGCGCAGCTGCTATGTCCGGCTTGTTTCTGGGTGTAGCTTCGCGTCCCCAGAAGCAAAGTGAGCCTGCCTGTCGCTACCTACCCGGAGACTGTCACTGGCCCAAGGATGAGAAATGGAATCGTCTCAACGACACAACTGGAGGCAAGCTTATTCGCAGTTTTCCCTTGGCGCAAGCCTGCCATATGCCAATCTTTGACCCGGGAAGTGATATATGTATTGGTGTCCAGAAGCAATGGACATCGGGACAGACATAGTCCGTAACCCCCCATGTCTTTACCTCCGATCTGCACATTAAACTTGAAAGCTTACATAGAGTTTAGCTATGAAAACTCGGTCCATGTCATGTCCCCGTACTGGCTTAATGGATCCTGCAGTCCCTTTGAGGCCTCGAATACTGGCTGCACTTTGGGTAATATTGCAGTGTACGCTTTGGAGATCGACGGTCCTGCCACTGTCAAAGCCGGATTGGAATTCGCCAGGGAAAACAACATTAGGCTTTCTATTAAGAATACGGGACATGATTATTTGGGAAGATCATCTGGTCGAGGGTCCTTGGCACTGTGGACTCACAAGCTAAAGGACATAACATTTCTCGACTATAGCAGCCCTCACTACTCAGGACCAGCCCTCAGAGTTGGTGCCGGCATCCAGTTCTCAGAGGCTTACTCTGCGGCAGAGACCCATGGCCTCCGCATAACGGGTGGATATTGCCCTACGGTTGGGTTTGCTGGAGGCTACGTCCAGCACGGCGGGCACGGTCCTCTGGCAGCAAGCTATGGGTTGGCCGCCGACAACGCTTTGGAATTCGAAGTCGTAACCACCGATGGGCGTCATCTGACCGCCTCGGCCACTGAGAACTCGGACTTGTACTGGGCCCTGAGTGGCGGTGGCCCTGGCAACTACGGTGTCGTCTTGTCTTTGACGACCAAGGCGTATGCTGATGGTCCAACTGCTGGTGCGACACTAGCATTTATCAATACAGACCCGGATAAATACTGGAAGGCTGTAGGGGCTTTTCAGTCTCACCTCCTCGCGTTGGATGAAATCCACGGGTTTGCAACGTCCTGGGGTTTGGATAACCAAGCCTTTTCAGTTGACGTTGCCACGCTGCCAAATGGAACCCAATCCGACATTCAAGCAGCTTTGAATCCATTTATCAAACAACTAGAACATATTGGTCTAGCTTTAGCGAAGTATAACACCACGTTATTCCCTAGCTTCTACTCCCATTACAAACATTACGAATTTCCTCCCGAGATCTACTCAACCAACAACACCCTTGGCGGTTGCCTTGTCCCACGTTCGACCATAAAGAATAGCCTACCGCAGCTCATTGATGCATTTTGCCAAATAGCAGAGAGCCCTCAGTTTCCGGTGAAGCGTAGCAGCGGAAACTCGGTCAGCGTCTCTCGGCAACGTATCTATCAGGACCTCACCCGGAATGCCGTGCTTCCTGCGTGAAGAGACGCTCTGTACACGATGAGCGTTGGCGTCCAAACTAGCCCCGAACTATCCTCAGCTGAACTAGCCGTAGTTCAACAACAAGTCAATAAGTGGCAAGATCTCTTCCGCCCCTTGAGACCCGGCGGAGGAGCCTATGCGAGCGAGGCCACCTTCGATAACCCCAATTGGAAAGAGGACTACTTCGGGCGGAACTACGACCGTCTGCTTAAGATTAAGATGAAATACGACCCCAAGTTCGCTCTCTGGCAGCATACATCTGTTGGTGCTGACGCTTACTGGAAGGTTACCGAAGCTGGACGACTGTGCCGTGTCCCCTAAACCGTTCCCTTCCTACACACAATATTCACAACGGCAGTACTTGCTGCTTTATTGTAATTTCGTCCTTTGTTGGAATGTGAATTGACCCTGGGCCTGCAAACACCCGCCCCTGGGCTATTGCAATACTCTGCACTGCGACGAAACCACGGTAAAGGCCTTTCAATTTGCTCGCCCTGTCTTCTTCATCTAGACTTTACCACTTAACACACAAAATATAGGACTTTGTCTTTGTATTGTTTTATTCTATTTCTCACGTTGGGTTGTTATTTCTGTTTAGGTTATGTAACTCTACCTTATTATCTTCACATTTGCAGACAAAGAATAATACAAGTTCTATCTGTATATAGCGAAAGGTGTATTCAAAACGTTGTAGTTCATTTATAGCTAGACAAGGACAAAGCTGCCCGGATTAGTGTTACACTACTTTCTATATTATTGCTTGTCTATTACAAAAAATTAAGACTTAGATCAACAGCTCATGCCGTAAAGTAATGCCATGCTAGGATATATTATTTCTGGAGGCGAGATTAGCAGCCCGCCCTTTACTCGTAATTCTAGTTTTACTTTTTGTACGCTAGCTTTACAATCTCCCAAGCAGAGACATCTCGCCCTTCTCGCGGGCCTGCACAGATGTGCCGAGTGCTTTAGCTTTGTCTCTGATAGAAACGGCGACATCACTGCCTGATATAATATCAAAAATAGAGCTGCTTATACACTCCGATGTCCACTCAGGACTGGTCGCCTTGCAGCCCCAGAGGTATTCAACCAGTGCGCCAAAGCCGTACAGGTTTGCCCACAGCGGGAAGATAACACGGGGAACACCAGCCCTGGGAGATCAACCTGATTAGCTCATGCTAGGAAATGATAGAGTAGGGCGGATCAAACTTAGTACTACTACCTAGAGACCGGCATCAGGTATCTATAGGTAATTTTAAGTATCTAATATATAGAATAAATCTTAGAAAATTATCTAGAAATATATATAGGTAAATCTAGATATAGATTAAGATCTAAATTTATCTATATTAAATTATAGATAGATATATTTTATTATCTAGATAAATTTAAATAATAATTAGAATATTCTAGAATAAGATATAAAGAACTTTTATTTTAATAGAGAATAATTAACTAAATAAATAATCTCTTTATTAATAAATACTAATAAACTATATATTTATTCTATTTTTATTATTAAATTCTTTATTAGAATTTTAATTAGATTTTTTATTAGAACTCTTATTAGATTTCTTATTAAAACTTTTATTAGATTTCTTATTAGAATTTTTATTAAACTTATTACTAGAGCTCTTATTAGAGTTATTATAAGAAGAGTTTATAACTAGATTAGATTTATTATTATATAGAATCTTACTACTATATAGAGTTTAATTTAAACTATATATAGAATAAATACTATTATAACTATAATTATAATTATAATTAATACTTTAAGTTTAATAAGCTTCTATAATAATAAGTTTATTATTCTTTCTTTTCTTTTCTACTTTTTTCTTCTTATAGATTATCTCTTAATAATTAATATTATAAATAGAAGCTAAATATATTAATTAGATTAATTTAATTAGAATAATTAATTAGATATTAGAAAAGTTATTTATTAATATATAATTTAAGAAACTTAATATTTAAGCTTAGAAATATATTTATAATTTCTCTTAAAATCTAGAAATTAGCTTATCTAATTATTATTTATTTAATATAAATAGTAAAAAGTTAAATAATTATAATAAAAAATTAGTATATATATTTAAATTCTATAAGTATATTATATTTATAAATATAATAATTAAGATATTTTCTATAGCTTTCTAAATAGTACTAATAGTTAAACTTTACTAATATAAATCTATTTTAAAATCCTAAATAATCTTATATATAAAATATATAAAAGAGGTTTTTAATATAATAAGATTAATTAATTTCTAATAATAATAAATCTCTTAGAGTAATATAGTTATAATAATATTAGAATTATTCTAATTAAATTATTCTAATAAAATATTATTTACTATTAGATTTTTATTTATATTTAGAAATAATAGTTTTAATAGGTTTAGAGATATAAGTAATTTTTATAACTAAAATAAAATCTTTTTAAAATATCTTTCTTTCTATAGAGAATTTATATAAGATTTACTTAGTTTTTACTATATTAATATAGAATAAAGAATTATACTAATTAAAATATATTAATAAAAAATTAGAAATACTATATATAGAAAGAAATATTATAATAACTTATTTAGCTATAGTTAGATTTAGTTATATTAAAATTTAGATTATAAAAAATTAGAATATAAATAGAGTTTAAATTATAGATTAAAAAACTTTAAATATAAAAAAAGTAGATCTATAGGATTTTTAGTTAATTATAAAGTACTAAATTATATATTATTCTATTTATTCTCTATTTTAAATAATATACTATTTTTAAAAATACTAAACTTTCTCTATATAAACTTAATTAAAATAATTATTTATACTACTTTATAAATTTTTTTAATATACTTTTTAAGTTATTTTTACCCCTTCTAATATATATATCTATTTATTATAATAATAATATTATTCTACTAATAATTAAAAGTTCTAGATTTAATTAAATTAATTTATAAAAATATCTAAATATAAATATAATTATTTACTATATAGAAAAGATAGTATTAAATAAAAAGTATTAGAAAAACTATAAGATAATCTATATATAAAGAAATTTTAAAATTAAATTATAATAATATTTAAATTTAAATAATAAGTTAAAAATATTAAAACTATATTAACTAAATAAACTTAATATAAAATTAAATAGTATAAATAATATATAGATTATTAGAATCTTAATAAGAAAATATAAAAAAATAATAAAGCTCTTATTAGAACTAGTATTAAAGAAGAATAATAAATATAATCTCTATTTTTCTAATATTAGCTATTCTAATTAATTTATTCTAATTAAAATAGCTATTTAAATAAAAAGTATCTAGATAATATAATAATATAACTAGAGTTTACTATAGAGTTTAATACTATAGAAATAGTAAATAATAGTAGTAATTCTAATTTTAAAAATATAGATATAAATAAAATAGATATTCTAATAGAGTATTAATTAGTTTAATTTAATATAGAGTTAAATAATAAATCTCTATTAGATATATTAAATAAAAAATAGCTCTATAAAGTACTAGCTAAATTATAGAAAAATAAGATATTAATAAGTATTTATTAATCTTTTAATATATTAATATTTATTAATTTTAAATTAGAAGTATAAAGTATAATTATATTATTATTTTATTAATTTTATTTATTTAAATATTAAAAATATTTTTAAAAAATACTATCTCTTAGAGTATTATTCTTAAAAGATAAAATAACTATAGACTAAATAGTTTCTAACTTTTCTATTATTAGACTCTATATTATAGGTTTTTTCTATTTTAGAGTTTCTAATCTAGTTTTTATATTAAATTAATTAATTTCTCTTAGAAAGATATTATAAATATTTAAATTCTAATTTATACTAATTAAATTATATTAATTAAAATTATAATAATATTAAAAAAGCTTTATAAAGATTCTAAATTAAATATAATCTTTTTTAATAATTTAAATATTCTTTTTAAATAATCTAATAGATATTATATACTATTTCTAATATTTTTTTTTTTTACTTTTAAAAATTATTAAAGAAATATATACTTTTACTTTTCTTTATACTTAGTATATATTTAGATAAGTATAATATTTTTTAATATATATTATTAGAATTAATTTATTTTTAGAATAATCTTAATTCCTATTATAAAGTACTATTAAATAAACTATTTTTAATATTTATTAATATTACTCTAGATTTTAATAATAATATTAAATACTAACTAGTTAGTATTTATACTCTATCTTATATATTATATAACTTTAAGTTATTAGATATTAGAATTTATTAGATTTTAAAAGCTTAAGATCTTTTTATATTCTTATTTTAAAATACTATAATAATATAATATATTTAGATTTCTTTTTTTATTTATAGATAATTTATATTTTTAATTAATAAAAATTATATAAGATTTATATTTTTTAATTAAATTATAATATAGTATATATAGATTATATAAAGATTAGAATCTAGAATAAAATATAAATAAAATATAGAGATAAAAATAATAGAAATATATATATTTAATAAAATTAATAAAATATACTTTAATAGCTTTTTATAATATCTAGAGAGTAATTAATTAAAATCTTAGATTAGAATAAATATTATATATTATTTTCTAAATTAATCTTTAAAATAATATTTTAAAAATAATAAAATTTATAGATTTCTATAGATATTTAATTTCTTAGTTTTATTAGTAATTAATCTTTTCTAATATATTTTATTAATATAATTATTAGATTAAACTTCTATAGTTATTTTCTTATAATTTAAAACTAAATCTTTTTAATTCTTTTCTTTAATTATATATTTTAATAGAGTAATTATTTTAATAATTTTATTACTATATATAATAACTCTTAATCTATATTATTAAATAAAGATAATAATTAAGATTTTAAAATAATAGATTTTTCTTTAAAAACTAGTAATTATATATTATTTCTCTATATAACTCTAGGGGGAGAACTAGATAGTAATATATATATATCTAGATTAGAGTATTCTTCTACTATAGATTTAGATATTACTAGTATTTTTTATAATATTTTAATTAGATTAAATTAATTAATATAAATATAAATAATTAAAAAAGAAATCTTAATATTTAGAAATTTTAAAACTTAATATTTAAAATTATTTTATTAACTTATTTAGATTATTTAGCTCTATTTCTAAATAGAAATATAGAGATTATTATTTAAAATCTAATTATTTTTATTTATTTCTATTTATTAAAATTTAATTAATTTTTATTTTCTTCTTATTCTTCTATATTAAGTTATAATCTTATAATTAAATAATAAATATTTCTATTTATAATAATAATCTATTTCTTTCTTTAGTAGAAATAAATAAGAATATTATTATATATTTTATAAATATTAAAACCTAATAGAATAAATACTTTATTTTTAATTTAAAATATACTATAAGCTTTTTTAATTAGTAATAGAATATAATATATTATAAGTAAAACTATTAATTTAATAATAAAGAGATTAATTCTAATATATTAGATAATAGAAAGAAAATCTTTTAATATTTATAATAATCTACTATATAGAAAACTTTTAAACTAGTTATACTAATATCTAATAGCTCTTCTTAAGTTATATATAATCTTTATTATACCTCTTTAAAGTAATAATTTATTTATAATATATTAAGCCTAAGAAAATACTTAGAGAATATAGTTTATATTTCTTAGAAATTATTACTATTTAGATTTAATATAGAACTTACTAAATTTAAATTTATTAATATTAATATTTATACTAATTAATATATACTAATTATATAATACTAATTCTCTAATTAGAATTTATTATACTCTAAAGTATAAAAAAACCTATACTTAATAATTATATTACTTATTTATACTAATTATTTATCTATATAATTTATTAATAATTTATTCTTTAAGTTTATACTTTAATAGCTTTCTATTTCTATATCTTATATTATTATATTAATAATAATTATATATTATATATATTTAGTTTACTATATAAACTATATTTAGTCTTTATTAGTATATAGTAACTTTATAATTAGCTATTATAATTTTCTTTAAATAATCTATAGTAGTATTAGATTAATTAATCTACTATATTTTAGATACTATCTTATTAATCTTATTTAATTTAACTTTTTACTCTAATAAACTTTTTAATAATTTAATTTAATTTTATTTTCTTCTACCTATTTAATACTAATTAAAATAGACTTTTTATTTAACTTAAAAAGCTATCTTAGTCTAAATTAACTTAAACTAGTATATTACTTACTAGTACTATATATAGTATATTAGATTATAATAATTATTAAGTACTAGAGGAATATTTATATAGTTCTCTATAAGTATATAGAAAATCAGGATCTATATATCTTCTTATTAGCTAGTTACTAGATATAATAATAGCTCTAGTAGGTATAACTACTAGGCTTATATAAGAGAGAGTAGCTTTATTACTATAAGTAAATTTATAATAGATTATAAGCTTAAATAATTAATATCTAAAAAGAGATCCTAATAATTATTATTAATAATAATTATTATATATATAAGAATCTAATTACTTATAATAACTAAGCTCTAGTTATAGGGAATAATAATATTAGAGATATCTATTATTATAATTATAAGAAGAGATCTAATTATTAGTAATTAGTAATAATAAGCTTAGAGAGATATTATAATTAATTATAGATAATAAGTATTCCCCCTTAGAGTCTATAGTTAAGTTATATATTTAATAAGCTCTTTTTAGAGTTTTTAGAGATACTATTATCTTACCTTAGCTTATATAAATAAAAAAGTAAAAAAAAATAGAGTTAAAGATTAGATATAGACTAAAACTTGATTAAAAATAAATTATATAGAGCTAGTTATATATAGCCTAATTTTAGAATATCTCTTATATATAGTAAAGATTTTTAAATATATATATATATATATATATATATTTAGTTATAAAAGAATATTACTAGATAGCTCTTAATATTATATACTTATTAAAGTAAAAAATATCTTTTATTATTAATTATTAAACTAATAGAGAAAATAAATAGATAATTCTAAATATTATTTACTTTTATATTAACTATAACTAGAAAACTAAATATATTTATCTAGGATTTTTTAATATTTCTAAAGATTAATCTAATATAACTATCTATTAATATATTATTAATACTCTATATAAATCTAGACTAGAATATTAATATATTAGTATTATAACTAATAATAGTATATATCTTAATATTTAAAATTTATAAAATATACTTTAGAAATTTAATAAAAAGCTATTAATTTTTTATTATTAGATTTAGTATTTTAACTATATTCTTAATTTAGCTATATAGTATCTATTTAATTCTATAAAACTAGATATTCTAGATAATCTTAATAATAATAAATATAAATATAATATCTCTAGATTATTTAAAACTTAACTAGATTAGAATAAAATAAAGATATATATTTAGCTATTTAATAATATTCTTTTTTCTTTAAATAATAATAATCTTAAAGAATTAATTCTTAAGATATTTAATTCTCTATATATATTTCTTCTTCTTATATATATACTTCTTTCTATATATATACTTCTCCCTATATATATACTTCTCTCTATATATATATTTCTTCCTTATAATTTTAAATAATAAATATAATAAAATACTAACTTTAAAAAATCTAATATTTTATTAATAGATTTAGCTATAACTCTAAATAGTTTAATTTCTTTATAAAATACTAATTATATTTAATATTATAAGGAAATTTAAAAACTCTAAATAAAAAAACTTTTTAACTAAAAAGAAATTATCTAATATAATAGAACTTAATTACTTTTATACTTATTAGAGTAAGAAATATCTTAATAATAATTAATTACTAATTAAAAAACTAATTTAATTATCTAGAAACTTAATAGTTAAATACTTTAAATTAATAGTAAATTAATTATTTTATTAAAATTAAAAATTCTTTTTTATAGATTACTAATATTATAAGTATAAATAATAAAACCTTTATAGCTTCTATTTATTATTTTAAATATATAAATAGCTTTTTAAAAATAGAGATTATATTATTTAAAAACTAATTTTAACTATTAATCTAATAATAATAGCTATTATAAGCTCTATTTAATATATAATAAAAATTATAAAAGTATATTTAATTAATTATTTAAGGTAAATAAGTATATATAATTAATATTCTTCTATAAATTATATTAGAAAAATAAGAAAATTATTATTAAACTAGTTTTTACTATATTTAGAATAATAATTTTATAGATTCTATAGAGATATAAATATATATTTAATAAAAATATAAAAATATATTTATTTTAGAATATATTAAAAATTATTTAATTTAAAATTTCTCTAAATTATTAATTAGTTTTTTATAAAAAAAAATAATTAATAAATATTAACTTATAAAAGAAATTATAGAAATAATTAATTTAAAGAAGATAATATAAATCTAGTTATACTAATTAAATTATACTAATTACTATATATTATTATTATTATTTTACTAATTTATATATTATTAGAATTTTACTATTTCTAAATAAATTTTTAATTATAAAATCTATATTTAGTTTTTTTAGAAATATATATTTATATTTTAATATTTATTATATTTTAATTATATAAACTAATTAATTTAGAAAAATAATTTTTAAAAAATAATTAGTAATTTTAAATTTATTTTTTAAAAAAGTTAAAATATTCTAATATTTATAGATTAATAAGAGATTTTTTTAATCTTTAGTTTATTTCTATTAAATTTAAAAGAGTATAAAGTATATATTATTATATTAATATATAGAATTAATTTAATATATTAATTTAAATATTTTAAGATTAATATATTATTTAAAAGTAATCTATTCCTATATTATAATATTTTAAACCTTTTAATATTAAAGATATTCTTAAGCTTCTAACTCTAGAAGAAATATTATCTAATAAATTAGAATTTAAGAAATTAGATTTTAAGAAATTAGATTTTAAAATAGAGATAAATATTAAAATACTTAAAC
Organism: Clonostachys rhizophaga; assembly: GCA_902077795.2. Classification (NCBI taxonomy): domain Eukaryota; kingdom Fungi; phylum Ascomycota; class Sordariomycetes; order Hypocreales; family Bionectriaceae; genus Clonostachys; species Clonostachys rhizophaga. The sequence goes on along the minus strand of CABFNQ020000698.1, from coordinate 155,505 downwards.
TATAAGCTTTTATTCTATTTAATCTAATCTCTATAAATACTATTTAAATTTAAAAGCTTTTAATTATTTAATTTTTAATTCTAATAATTATAAGATCTAAAGATTTATTAACTTTAGATTAGAAATTAAAATAATTAATATTATATTTAATCTTTAGAGCTTTATTCTCTATTTATATACTCTCTTAAAATAGAAATATAGTAATTTAGATATCTATATTTATCTAAATATAAAATTAAATATTAATTAGATATTCTATTATATCTAATATCTATTTTAAATAGAAAATAGATTATCTAGAAATACTTAAAATACCCTTTAGATAAAACCTATTTAAGTATCTAATAGGTTTACCGATATCTACTACTACCTATATAACAGAGGAGATTACATAATACCTCGGTTCTAATACAAGGGCTGGGTAAATTATATTAGACAGCGGTATAGATAGCGTATGGAAATCCTAAACAGCGCATAGCTATATCCACAGCATATCAATACACCCTGTAGCACAGGATTATTATACCCGCCGGGCGTTAAAGCTATCACCTGACCCCCCACCTTTTGATATATACGGTCCACCTCCAGCTTTCACCCAGGGTTTCTCCTCGATCCATTGACCTGCAGACATTGAAACTCATTGGTTCCGCGGCATAAGGTTCACCACAAATTGGCTCGGCAGCGCAATCATCTTGCAAAAATCTGATCACCCGACTCCGGCTACTATGCCTGCTGATGAGGGTCTCGGCGACACGAATGAAGATTTCTCCCAAAACAGGACTCGAAAGCGTCGGATCGAAAACCGTTCTGAGTCAAGCTATCCACGGAAGCGAGCTTCTCAGGCTTGCTTCGTGTGTCGCGCCCGGTGCGTCATCAGCTTTAGCTTCACTGGCCGACCGTGCTGACTGTTATCTCCAGCAAGTCACGATGTGACAATGTGCGCCCCAAGTGTGGCTTCTGTAGGGAGAGTGGTAACGAGTGCGGGTATCCCGGCACGGAATTGGCAAAGTATGTACACCCTGAGTGTATTGTCTCCGTGATGTGGACTCTGACATGCTCTGTAGGATTGACACGGCCTCCTTGCTGATTCTTGACCATATTGCGCGATCCGAATCGAGGCTCTCGGCGCAGATAGCAAGTCTTCAAGGCGGTACACCTGCGACGATGTCGGAGAATTCTCTCGTGGAAGCGCCTGCCAGTGTATTATCACCACGTTCCAAGGAGTGTTCCCAGTTTAGCCATCCGCGCTATGGGCATAGCGGCATCAACGGCGATAGCATCATGACCTGGCCCGTCATTCTTGATGTGTTGCAGGCCCTGCCCGAGGTGGGGAAATGGAGGGCAGAGCCATCTAACAACAGGCCAAACTGCAAACCACGACATGAGCCGAGCCCCAGCATCATGTTGGAGATCAAATCAACAACCTCAGCCGACCTCAACAGCTACGACCGTGAGCGGCAACACCAGACGGTCGCGACGTCTATTTGCCACCCAGACAGTCTAGATCCAGAGCAGGAGCCAATACTGATTGAGAGCTACTTCGCCCAAGTGCACAGCAAATCGCCTATCTTTGATTCCGATTGGTTCAACAGCGTCCGCATCCAGGTCCTACAACAGCGATGGCAACCTTGCCACTACGCGGGCCCTAGCTCCAGCTGCGGACTGTGTCCAACGAGAATATGTATTTATCTCCTCGTCTTGGCTCTCGGTCACGTAACAGTGAGCGAAGAGAACCTTATCCCCGGCAAGCCGTTGACACCGTCTCGCTATTTCGATTTCGCTTTATCTTGGATGGGGCCGACTTTGTATCACCAGTCCGGTCTGTTGTGCCCCCGAGAGATTAATGGCGGCGACGGGGAAGATATGCGGGAGTGGATAGAGAAGATTCAGTGCTTGCTTCTCGCGGGCACACATTTCATGTGGTATATGCGTCCATGGGACGCCCGGAAAGTCTTCAGTGAAGCAGCAATGCTTGCTAAAACGATCATGCATCTGTAAGCAACCATTCCTACTTCTCCGTCTCATCCCCCTAAAACCTGACCTCCGTTGTCATCATACAAAGCTGCTCCCTGCCTGATACAGAAGCTTACCTAATACTTCTAGCGATCATTGGTCAGATACGCCGGGATCACACATCACCGACCTCCGCTTCCGCGTATGCTGTGCAACAGCTAAAGCAGAAAGCGAGATTCAAGAGGAGATAATGGGATTCGGGCCCGGCGGCATGTCAATACTTAGTTTCGCAGACCTAGAAAACCTGCCCAAACCGCCACCAGATGCCGCATTGAATGGGCAAGGCAACGACTCTGTCAAATCCCAGACTTGGTTCTATTACCTCGCAGAAGTGGCTAGCTGGAAGCTCCTTGACCGTGTTTCCAAGACGCTCTATCAAGGTGGGTACTGATTCTTTATCATAATAGGTGTCAGCCCATGACTGATCTACAGATATACCACCATCCCCATCGTTGGCAGACCTCGTTGGCCTCTACCCCATAGCCAGGGAGCTTGAAGTCCAAATCCAAGAATGGTATGTTCCTTGGCCTCTTGAACCTTCTGGCTACAAACGTTGATCCCCTTCAGGGCGTCGTCCTTACCAATGCACATCTTTACCAACCTCTCAATGTTCCCCAATGACATACTCAACACAGAACTGTCTCATCATCTTGCAAACCGGCATTTCCACGCCCGAATCACCACGTTCCGGCCGTTCCTTCAGGCTATTGTTCTCCATAGCCCGGCGACAGTAGGCAGCAAGGACACCTATGCGATGGTGTCAAATGGCGCTCTAAAGTGCGTGTTCGCGTGCATAGAGTTCATTGAGGCACAAACATCCCCAAGGAGGCACTTTGGCAGCTGGCGATGCGGCAGGGGCATCTGGGCAGCTGGTCTGAGCGTCCTCGCCGCTGTTCTAGTCCCTGACCTCAAATCCACTATGGAGTGCCTGTATCCGTTTTCTGGATTGAAGGATCCTGTAGGGGGTGAGATGGCAGCAGGACCGTTGCTGGGCAGAGCGGAAGCAGCTCTAGGGATGGCTGCTGGCTGGCTTTCGGCATGGGAAGAAGAGAGCCCCAGCCTGAGACTGGCGGCCATCACTCTCTGGACAGGGCTTAAAGAGGCTCGGGAAAGAGGATTATTCAACCATAATATCAAGCCGTAGTCAATCAAGCGTGGAATAATTTAGTTTTAGAGTGGGCAACATATAACAGCTGACAAAGAAATACGCATGTGTTGCATATCAGGAAACAAAAGCTCTACTCGCCCACCAACAGGTCTACTTTGCCAAGGTGTGCATGTCAGTTATTCTTTAATGTATTTCTACTTGTCTATTATCTATCCTTCTAGGTCGACCAGTGGAATGTCTTATCCACCGTAATTGCAACACGCTCACCAGTCTCGATCCAGTCACCGACACCTGCGCTGCCGGCGAAGAGCACCGTGTACTCGCCAGCCTCCACCTTCCAGCTATGAGTTTCAACATCCCAGAAGCTGAATGCTTCGTTCGTGAGTTGGAGCTGCACCGTCTGCTCCTCACGCGAGGCAAGCCGTTGTGTCTTTGCGAATGCCCTCAGCTCTACGACCGGTCGCTCGACTGAGCCTTGTGGGGGCTGAATGTACAGCTGTACCACCTCGGCTGCTTCGACGGCGCCCGTATTCTTAACAGGAACCGATACAGTGACACTGATATCATGGTCGCCGTGGATGAGCTCCTGCTTAATGGCTCCATAAGAGAACTCTGAGTACGAAAGCCCGTGTCCGAAAGCAAACAGCGGATTATACCAATCCCGGTTGCCACCGAAAGCACGGTAACCCACAGCCCAGCTCTCCTGGTAAACAATGCGCTTCTGGACACCTTTATCTCCCTCAGTCTTGCCGGTAAGATCCCCAGTGCACGTACCCTCCATGGAGCGAGGGATAGTGGTGGGCAGCCTCGCGCTTGGGGACACACGGCCAGTGAGCACGTCTGAGATGGCGCTGCCGTACTCTTGGCCGGGGAACCAAGCTTGGATCACAGCGTCAACCTCATCAATCCAAGGTGTGCAGTCAACCGCGGACCCCGCATTGACAACAACGATGGTCGGGCCGGGCGATGCTCTCACAACCGCACGGATGAGGTCATTCTGCCGCAACGGGAGGGAGTAGGAGACACGGTCGAATCCTTCAGACTCCCATTGGGTCGAAGTGCCAACAAAGACAACAGTCGCGGCGGCACCGGAAGCAGACACCTTGGCCGCTGCATCAGCAATTTCCTTGTCGTCGTCGGGAATAGGGGCGAGGCCAACGCGGCTTCCCTGCACATAGAACTCTCGGTTAATGTGTACGGGAGAGTGCTTGGCGCTCTGGGTTACAATGGTGAGCGTATATTGCTTGGAGGATTCGAGATGGATGGGAGTGTCGATGCGTTGCTCAAGGCGAGCGCGGTTGAAAATGTAATCCTCGGTGACAACCTCGGCACCTCGAGCCACAGTGCCTACCACTTTACCATCGATGTAGCACGTTTGTGAGCCAGGGCTGGTCAGGCTGAGGCGGTACGCTCCTGTCACAGGTGGCTGGATCACCACCGTCATGCGCGTGCAAAAGCTCCGCAAGTCAGCCAGTCCAGCGTGGATATCCTCCATCATCATGTATTCAGACTTGGGAACGACTTCATCCCGAAAGAGTTGCTTCTCATCCGGTTCACTGCTATTGAACCATTCCAGCCGCACATCAGACTCTGGCACCTTGATCTGGCAAGAAAGCTCTACCAGTCTCTGAACGGCTACGCCTTCCGAGTACACCAGCGAAGGGTACGTTTGACACAGTGCCTCGAGCGGTGTCGAGATGTGCGCGGGCTTCAGGCTTGCTGAGCCCCCACCAAAGATGGATGGCTCGGCCGCTGGTTTGCCGACGACGGCGATATTATTTCCAGCTCTCGCTGACAGCGGCAGTGTATTGTTCTTGTTCTTCAACAGCACCATGCCGTCCGCTGCAGCGCGACGCAGCAGGGCACTTGTCCCGGCGTTGGGTACGGACGAGAGCTCAGGGAGCGTTCCCCGAGCGTCTTCAGCGTCAGACAGACCGATACGGCCGGTCTTCTGTAGCAGGTCAACTACACGTTGGAGGATCGTGGTCAAGTGTGCGGGGTCAATTTGGCCCCTTTCGATAGCCTCCGTCATCTTCTGTTGCGTGCGGAACTTGGTCTCGCCAGGTAGCTCGAGATCGAGGCCCGCGTTGATGGCATCACTGGTGCTGTAGGTACCGAACCAATCCGAGATGATGACCCCATCGTAATTCCATTCGTCGCGCACGATTCGTAGCAGTGTTGGTGACTCGGAACAGTATTCACCGTTAACGGCGTTGTATCTAACCTCCAGTTAGTAAAGAACTGGAGCAAGGAGGGGGGTTGCGTGTTGTGCGAAGGGTTTACGCACGAAGTCATGAGACACAGCGGTGATGAGTGCTTGCAGAGAAGGCGGAACGGTTCGAGGTAGATTTCTCGCAGGGCACGTTCATCAATCACGCTGTCACTCCAACGTCTGCCGTTCTCGACCTCGTTGCCGAGGAAGTGCTTGGGGCTGGCGGCGATGTTCAGGCTCTGGACGCCATTGATATACTCTGCCGCGAGGAAGCCAGATAAGTGAGGATCTTCACTGTAAGACTCAAAGTTTCGGCCATCTGGAAAGAGGTCAAATATCAGTTTCTGATGGCATGAAGGTTGTCCAACATCTGGTGATTGCGCAACTCACTGAGAATATAGCGGTGGATGTTCACGGTCGGCGCCAGGAGGCCGTTTGCTCGCTTCCCACGGGCGTCAACCGCAATGGCAGATCCTACTTCTCGCAAAAGGTTGCGATCAAAGGATGCTCCGAGGGCCGTGGCACACGGGAAGCATACGGCGGCTTTGCCCTCTGTCCAGTTCTCTCCTCGGGCGCCATTCGGCCCATCTGTAAACTTGAGCGCGCCGAGCTGCAGCTCTGGAAAGTCTCTGGTTCTCCAGAAATCCTTGCCTGAGAGTAGACCAATGGCTTGGTTGAGAGATAGCTCCTGGTCCCGGATGTTGCCTGGCGCGACCTCATACGAGATCTTGATGGACATGGCGACTCTGCCCTTGTCCTGATTTACGACAAAAAAGTTGAGGGTGAGAGAGAGAAAGGGAGAAGGACGAGGGGTGCGGAGAGGCTTGAGGAGGGGCGTCCTTGGATAGGAGAACAATGGCTACAACTGTAGATTGCTCGATCACTAGATCATGCTTCTATAGAGATGTCTTGGCCTGGCTTCCCCAGGCGACGCGCCAGACTCCATTTGAAGGTTTCGACTATACGCCTCCCCGGATGATGTGGAAAAACAAGAAACGCAAATGAAGAATGAACCCGAACATCCTACATCGGAGCGTCTCCCCCTCGTGTCAGTGGGGCTATTCAGGGACCTTGCATGCGCTTGACTCGCAAAACCCCACAGCACATGTACCAAGTGAGTTGAAATCCTGGTTCCTAGCAATCTCGACGTTGTGGCTCATTTTGCTTCGGGGCATCACGGCAAAATTACCGATACCCCTAAGTCTGCTCAAGCTCTCATCAGTCCACGTACCCCCACCCGTGTACCCCGGCAAGCCCCGGCCATCCCCAGAAAGTCTTTCACCCCACAATCCAGTTTTTCTTTGCCTTTGGGACGAGTCCATCACCTACACGGGACGCGGTCTAGATTGTTCCGGGTAGTTGGTTAGAGAGTTGCAATGTTCCCGGAAGTATAAGAGTCTCGGCCTTCCTTTCACTTCGAGTTTAACAGCATCTTGCTCACGAAGCATTACTCGACTGCCCTTTGTCTAATATTCCTTCAACTTTGTCTACAATCAGTCCCAACGGCCCAGTAGTATCAACACTATGCAGGCAGTTGAAGATAAGGCCGTCTTGTCCGTAGACGGCGAGAAGCCGTTCTACAAGAATAAGAATCTGCTCCAGCTCTACCTACAGATGATTCCGGGCACACTGATTGTCAGCGCCACCATGGGCTATGATGGTTCCATGATGAACGGCATCCAGGCTGTTGACCGCTGGAACATTTGTGAGTGGTCTATTCCGTTGGCTAAAAGCACAATTGAGACATTGGCTGACTTGGCTTGAGTTTAGACTTCGGATATCCTACGGGATCTCTGCTGGGAATCATGAATGCTATTCTGCCCTTGGGAGCTGTTTTCGGTATTCCACTCGCCGCATATATCTCTGATCACTACGGTAGACGATGGGCTATGACTGCGGGTGACATTATCATGATCATCGGAGCCATAATCCAGACTAGTAGCATCAACAGTGAGTAGAGGCTCTTTTCCCTCGGACAAAGTTTGGACTTCCAGGCGGTGATGTAGAGCACTGACAAGCGGCCTATTACAGTTGCCATGTTCCTTGTTTCGCGATTCGTCATCGGCTTCGGTCTCACAATTGCCGGCTCCTCCGCTCCAATGCTGACGGCCGAGCTGGCACATCCGACCTCTCGCACCACCATCACCTCCATGTACAACACACTATGGTACGTGGGCAGCATCATCGCCGCCTGGGTGACCTATGGGACGTTCCGAATCAACAACGACTGGTCCTGGCGCATCCCGGCCCTTCTTCAGATGATCCCGTCCATCATCAACATCGCTGGCGTGTGGTTCCTGCCCGAGTCTCCGCGTTGGCTCATCGGCAACGAGCGCTACGACGAGGCCAAGCAAATCTTAATCGACACCCACGGTGAGGGCAATCCCAACTCAGAGCTCGTTAGACTCGAGTTCGAAGAGATCCGAGCCGCCATCCAGGCCGAGATGGCACTCGGCAAACAATCTTGGGGCCAGCTTTTCAACAGCCCCGGCAACCGCTACCGCACATTCCTCGTCCTCTGCTGCGCTTACTTCCCGCAGTGGTCTGGATCCGGTCTGGTTTCTTATTACCTCGCCCCTGTTTTGCGCACAATCGGCATTACCTCGCAAGAGCGCATCACCTTGATCAATGGCATCATCCAGATTTGGAACATGATTGTCTCCATGATCGGTGCCAATCTGGTTAACCGTCTCGGCCGCCGTGTTATCTTTGTCAGCTCCACCAGCCTGATGCTACTTGCCATGATCTCATGGACCATCTCCGGCAGCCAGTATACTATGCACGGGTCTGGGTCCGCTGGCAGCGCCGTGCTGTTCTCCCTCATTTTCTTCATGTCCGCCTACAACTTCTGCTGGAACCCCTTGTCCGTGGCCTACCCCGTCGAGATCCTGACCTTTCCCATCCGCGCCAAGGGTGTCTCTCTGCTGGTCGGAGCTGTCAAGAGTGCAAGCTTCTTTAACCAGTTTGTGAACCCAATCGGCCTTGAGAAGCTGCAATGGAAGTTTTACATTGTTTATTGCTCCTGGCTGGGTCTTGTATTGGCCGTCGTCTTCTTCCTCTTCCCGGAAACCAAGGTAAGGCGAGACTGTCTCCACTCATTGTATCTTGAGTTCTTCAAAACTCGGACGCTGACTGTGCCACAGGGCCGTACTCTCGAGGAGATTGCCGTTATTTTCGACAAGGATTTTTACAAGACTGAAGATGTCGAGAAGACTGTGCTGGAGGACGACAAGTCCAGCGAGAAGAACGGCAACCTCACCGTCGAGACAAAGGAGAATATCTAAATAGCCACTTAGTGCGGCTATCTCGATTGTAGGCCTACACGTTGATTAAAATCACATTAGATAGTCATTTAGATAAGGGGAATAATTACCTCCGTCATAATCACTCCTCCTAGAGACATGGGCCCTATTGCAACGTTTGAGACTTGAGGGTTGACGGATAAAACGTGATGCTTCAATACTGCGTACACGAAGTGGCTATAGCGGTCGGTCCAGTATACTTTGACTAACATGTGTCGTTGAGCCAATAACTGGAGAGAACGATGGCTCCATTCTATTCATGCTTCCCTTGCTAGCTTCAACTCTTGCCATGGGACGTGCTGCTCCTAGGGGTTACAGCATACGTGACGCTACCTAGTCAACATAGCCTTAATCCATAACGGAGAGGTCATTTCTCTGCAGAGTTAATGTTCCATCTCAGAGACACCCCGATCAAAGATTCCGCTAGGCGGGTCCGAGGCACTCGTGATCGAACGTGAAATTATTGCGCTATTATACGGTCGTAAGCGTTCACGTCAGCATTTCTTGTCACACCCCTGCTGTGGAGACCTCCTATAATACAAGGATGTTAGCTAACCGGCGGTATACCGGGTAGGTAGTTGTTACCTTACAGGTACCCTATACAACCCTACTTTATAGTGTATTCAGGTAACTATCAAGTGGTTATCTTATTCAAGTAAATTAACTTCCTAGATTGTAGTATTTTCAAAACATTATATCTAAAATAACAATTATTCAATATTCCAGATTATTTCTCAAAATATAAAGAAGAAAGAGTATATCTAAGGAAAGGTAGATAAGTATCTGGAGCTAGTAGGGTATTTCTAGTTGGTTGAAACAAGGGTCGGGGTGTATCTAGTAGTTAGCAGTGCACTTGAACAACTTTACTCCCATAATGTAGCGTCAAATTTACCGGCCAGAACCGCCGGTGGTCGGACCCAAACTAACATCCGATTGCTACTAGCGCCATGTGTCTGGGGAAAGTACATATTGGGGCGCCGATATATGGGCTGACATCGCGTGAGAGACGGGTCCCGATACTCTCTTTGTGCCTGGGTTTGCAGATACCTGCCAAAGCAGCCTCCCTCATATACCAAGACGCAGTCTGGTCTCCTTTGCAAAACCTGCAACTGTCGGTCCTTTACATCTCTCTTATCGTTCAATCACAATGTCACGCCCAACTACCGTCATCCAGCCCCAAGGGCCCGTACAAAGCACCGCTACGAGTGTATATGGGAAAGGAGATTTACTACTGCGAATTGGGTAGGCCGGCATCACCTTGAAATTGTACAGGAATCACAGGGCTAACATACCGATCCATAGCAACGGTGGTGCCGGTCAGCACCCTCGATACAGCCTTGCTGTGTAATATCAGGAACTCTCGATTGCTGACATCGCTTGCACAGGTGCGACTGGTCTTGTGGAGGCTCTGGCTACCGACTATCTCTCAACACTCTCGGAATCACGGTCCATAGCGTGGATATGCAATCACTCGCTCAATACTCAGGTCGCACTCTATAGAAGCCAAATTGATTTGGCCTTTACGTATGAACGAGACCGGGAGCAGCTGGCGGCGTCCGAGGGCTGGTCTCGCACCGCGGGATGCGCATTCCACGACCACTTCTGCTTGGCAGGACCGAGGGACGATCCAGCAAACGCGCGTGGCGCCGCTACGGTGGCCGATGCTCTTCGTCGGATTTCAGAATACGGTGGACTCTTCCACAGTAGGGCTGACGGATCGGCAACTATGGAGAAGGAGCGGCACCTATGGTCGAGCTGCGGGTTGGAACCGTGGACTGACAAAGGGGCGGCTAAATGGTATCAAACCTCCCTCGAGACACCAGCCGGTGCCCTCAAGATTGCCGATCAGGCCGGTGCGTACCTCCTTACCGATCGCTCTACCATTCTGAAGCAGACGGGACTAAAGACGATCTCAAATACGGTCGTGTTTCTGGAGCCGACCAACCCTCATCACATATTGATGAACAGTTGCTACGCATTGCATTCACCACTCGCCCCAGAGGAGACAAAGAAAGCTGTGGCAGACTTCATTGAATATCTCTTCTCAGTCAGGGGTCAGGGTGTCATCGCCTCATACGGCGTAGAGAGCTGTGGTCTACCGTTGTTTGCCCCTGTGGCTGATGGGTTTGCCAGAGCAAAGCTGACAGGAGGACGACCTGCGCAGGGTACATGGACATTTGGGGCGCGACTCTAAGTCTGGATCTATATTGAAGGGTAGCTTCAAGTGAGAATTAGCAGATGGCGATCTTGCCATTGAAATTACGTTGAAATCACGAGTTCTACGTCTTAATTGTGGTAGCCGATGATGCTCCCTACAAGAGTCATAACAGTACAGAGACGGTATTGCCAAGAAAAGCAGCCAACCCTCCGAGGGAATGATTTATACCAGGCTTGACCTAGACACGCCGTGGCCGGCTTTAAGTGACAAGGGACATAGCTAGCCCCAGAACTTTCAGACATCGTGACCTCGAGAACCAATAGTTGCCAAATGGTGGCATGATTCTAAGCTATTTGGCTCATCTTTCCCTGTCCATCTATTCTTAGCTTATTCTTAAAAGAAATATCCTGGCCTTATGCGCTTGTTTCTTGGCCATGATTGATTCATGATCACTCCCGCATTATTCAGCCAAGTGTTGCCATCGGTCTATGTGCCGAAACCCCCCGATATTTGATCCACTCTGACTGTGTGTTTGACTTTCTTTTCTGTTACGCCCCCTGGGGTGAGCATATGAAAACCCAACACGCTCAGACTGGTTTCTCGCTGATGTCGCCATGGACAAGCCATTGAATGTTTGGATATCATGCAATTTAGCCATTTTCTTCCTTCCTATGCTTGAGACAAAAGAAGAATAGAAAGTCCATCACTATGACGAGTGACGACATCTTCCAACTCCGTGCCAAAGACAACAGCGTTGTAGGACGTTTGGCTCTCGTCACGGGAGCTAGGTGAGGCGACCGCACGCATTGCACGATCGCATTCCTCTACAGTTGTGCTAATGTGACTTTCCTCAGCGGCGGTATTGGTTCGCATTGTGCGCGAGCCCTGGCTGCCGAGGGCTGCGACATTGCCCTTCATTATTCATCCAGTAAGGTGAGTAGTTTCGCCATGAATGTCAATCGCTACACTTGGACAAGTCCATGTAATCTAATTCAAGCGGGTTTTTTATGATACCAGGCCGCAGCGGATGCTCTCGCCAGCGAACTGCGTGTTCAATATCCTGGTCAGCTGTTCGTCCCTTGCCGGGCCGACTTGTCATCTCGTGAGGCTACGCGGGATCTCGTCCCGAATCTGCTTCAAACAGACGTCGTTGCTGCAAAGCACAAGACCATCTCGATATTAGTAGCCAATGCTGGGTTAGGTCGCCGTATACGAGATGTCGCGGATATTGAAGAGAGCGACTGGGATGACATGTTTGAGGTCAATACACGAAGTCCCTTTGTCGTCGTCAAGTCCGCCGTCGCCGGCATGCGAGCGCAGAATTGGGGCAGAATCGTACTTGTCGGTAGTCTTGCAAGCCAGGGCAAGGGGTTGAATGGGTGCCATTACGCAGCCTCTAAAGGAGCCCTGAGGTTCGTCTTGTTTGGAATGGCGTCAAGTCTCGAGTGCAACGTACTGATACCAAAGCTTAGTTCCATGGGCCGCAATCTAGCCAATCTACTTGCGCCAGAAGGCGTGACGGTTAATATAGTAGGGTTCCCATCTCTTCCTTTGTGTTTAACTGGAATGTCGAACTTAAATTTCGTACTCTAGGTCTCTCCGGCAATGATCGGCTCGACGGGAATGATTCCGCTCCCGAAAGCCGGGTAAGTTATCCACAAGCTATCCTGATAAAAATGCCATGTGTATCTCTCAGTTAACTGGAGGCGTGAAGATCTTGGGATCGTACAGCTCAAAGCCTCGATAGTCTCCGCAACAATGACCCTGGTCTTGCCATTGCTTCCACCATCCCGGTGGCTCGTCTCGGCACGCCCGATGAAGTTGCCCAGATTACAATCATGTAAGCTATTCGCCGTGTCATATCTAAAGTCGAGTCCAAGCTGAAGAATTCCCCAGGTTTGCCAAGACCGGATACTTGACAGGACAAGATGTTCACCTAAATGGAGGGCTTCACTGAGTTTAATGGGTACATGGAGGCTTGCTTGTCACCCATTTTGGAGATTTGATGCTCCACTTATGTGTCAATGTAGCTGTGTTGCGGGCCTTGACCGCGGTTGAGGCCAGAATATCTGGGGGAGCAAGGGTGGTACCGATGTCGGCCTACCCAGTCGGCCGAACTTTCAGTTTGCCGTTTCGTAGAATAATAGAGGAGCAAGGCTAATTATTCCGTGGGGACCAGCCAATATGCGCTAAATTACTAGTGGACTTCTCAATAAATACCGGCACCTGTCCGTGTCGCTAGGAGTTGTGAACCCCGGCTCAGCTACTTCGCCAACACCGTCTTGGCCACAAGTCAGTCACGTATGTCAATATGGTGGAAAGAAACCCGGCTTTTCTGCATATCCATAGGTCTTTTTCCCAAGTGGTGGGAAACGAAGCATCAATCCGCCTATGCTTGGAGCACGAGAGTGTTCCATGGGCCCATGAGGCCGGCATCTACATCCCATCAACGGGTGCCTTATTCGTCACCAGCAATCGCCTTGTTGGAACTGATGGACAGCAAAAGATCACCATCAGTAAAATAAACATTGAAAAGAAGCCATTTGTGCGAGAAGAAATCGACTGCGGCATTGCCATGGCAAACGGGGGGGTAAACTACCAAGACGGCATCCTCTTCTGCAGTCAAGGTACCAAGGATACCCCAAGCGGCCTATGGCACATGGAAGCCGAAGCACCGTACCGAAAGACATTGGTTCTAGACAGCTTCAATGGGCGGCCATTTAATTCTCCCAATGATGTCGTTGTCCACAGTGACGGATCCATATGGTTCACAGATCCCATCTATGGGTACGAGCAGGGTTTTCGACCACCTCCTCAACTACCAAACCAAGTCTACAGATATGACCCGCGATCCAAGGCCGTACGGGCGATGGCTGACGGGTTTGGAAGGCCAAATGGCATATCATTCTCTCCCGACCAGGCGACCGTATACATCACGGACACGGACTCCATTCACGGTGACGGCACTACAGATGCGTCGAGGCCGGCGACAATGTGAGAGACACAATGATGCTTCTTTCTCAGATCATTGACTATGCGCATCGCTAACGTGGATGCTTTCGTTTAGATACGCTTTCGATGTAGTTTCCAGAGGCGACGAGCCGTTCCTCACTAACCGCCGCTTGTTTGCCATGGCGGACAATGGGGTTCCTGACGGGATCAAATGCGACCAGTTTGGTAACGTCTACAGCGGCTGTGGTGACGGCATCCACGTGTGGTCGCCAGGTGGTGTACTTCTTGGCAAGATTCTCATTCCAGGAGGCGTTGCCAACTTCTGTTTTGCGCGGCGTGGCAGGATTTTAGCCCTTAATGAGACGCGGATGTGGGAGATATCTCTTGCGCCGCACAGTCTGGGCTCACTTTTGAAGCTGTAGGCCGCTTAATTATGGCTTGGGGCACCCATAGATCCTCGTCTGGTGAAAGCATTCTTCAATTCATTGTCCTCCCATGTCTCCCAACCTCTAAGTACTATTTACACTAGGTCATTGCGGGATCAAGTGTTGTCCCTTTAATGACATGTTAGGTCAATAACATGTTGCCTCCATGATTTGAGCTATCCCGGTTATTATCTTACAACTAAAGAGCTTCCAGTTTCAGCTGGACCCTCTCAGTATATTCAGTCGGTCTGCTAAATGTCACTGTGGCCTCGCTTGATGTGAGATTCGTGATGATATTGAACAAAGTCTGCGTTTCGCACCACCCATCCACTTAGTGTCGATTGATTGATTCCGGGTACCTTCAAGGGTCTCAAATAAGTCGGAGAAAGTCGAAGAAGGAAGAGACTTGTCTTTCAAGAGCGCAGCCATTCGAACTATGCGTGGTGGCGAATCTGCCAGCCAAGGATCCAACGCGCAGTTGGCCAGGGCATGCATCCTACTATGGGTGTACCACTCAGAACGTTCGCTTAGCATGGTGGAGTTGAATTTCCAGTCGTTGTTACCAGTAATAGTTGACGATAACAGCGTCCGGGCAGCGACAGCTTCGGCATTGGTTGATAGAAACTGCGGCGATGATATCCCCCAATCAATTATGCACATCCAACGTAGACTCTCACTTCACTTACGCCGTCTTCACCACCCGCAATCCATCATGACGCATCGTCCTGAACTTATATAGAAAAGCCTTACCTATAAATAGTACATTAAGATATAATAAAGAAACATATATTATTAGAGCTCTTATAAAGCTCTCTGAGATAGTCAACTACCAGTAAAAGTCCTCTACTACTGCTTGTCCAGTCCCAACTCGAAGAAACTCTCAATCAAACTCAAAACAGCCAACGCAGCACCATAAGTCATCTCCACATTATCAAGCTTGGCCTCATCGGTGGGATTGTCGGTCAAAGGAGCGCTCTCGGTCCTATAAAACTGTGTAGTAGGTATCTCCTCGGGAAGGGGATAAAAAGGTAATCCGGTGGGTATGGCGCTGCCCCTCTTTAAAGGTTTACCTATATCTTCAAACTCATACTTCTTATTCTTATCTGTCGGGGCCGGCTTGAGCAAGTCTAACACAATACTGTACGCTTCGAATTCCGGATTACCGTTCTGAAGACCCTGGAATATAATGTATACCACTCGGATGATACTCTCGAGCGCACCGATAATCCACGCGTGGTAGGAAGAGGCGGCTTCTCCTACGAGGTAAAACTGGCCAAACGAATTGGGCTTGATAATTTCTTGCTATATATTGGAGAACTGGCCGGGGCCAAAGTAAGCGAATGCACCTGACATGTACTCGTCTCTGTACCAGTCGTAGCCGTGATGGTCGACATATTGTTCCTCAAGATGCTCAACCAACTTCTCAAAGGGAAACTCCTCTCTGGCGTGAAGTCGAGCCAGTTCGTGGATAATCAACCTCTTGAGCTCCTTGTCATCGTGGGCTGTGTTGTTGGAGCAAAGAGAGCCTATACGTTGCGCGTCCTGACCCCAGGTATACGAGCAGAGAAGAACAGCTGGCTTCTCAGGATCCCACTTGTCCGGGCCCTCATTCGCCTCAATATTGTGTGAAGGATACACGCAGACTCGCAGGGGCAGGTCGGTATGTGATATTCCACCCTTCTTGATGCCAAATGGCTCCTTCTGCCACCATGCAGTTCGAAACTTCATGCCAACCTTGGCAGAAGCACCGTACCCGAGAGCTCGGATAGCCTGCTTGGTGCCCCAGGATAAACCGGCATGGCGAAGCTCTATACGTTGTAGGGCAGCAAGAGTGGTGCTGTTGAGGACAGAAAAGTACTCCCTGTCCTTGCCCTCGACCTTGTTGGTCTTTGGATCAGTTCTGACGGTGTGAAGCTTCATCGCCGTAAACTGATTAGGTTTACGTAGCGGCACTTAGGCGTCGATCGATCGGACGCAGGTGTTGTATTCTATACGCTTCTTGGCCTTGGCAGCCATCCTCTTTGCGATCTCTTGGGCACCGCCGTCGACGCACCACCAATACTGGACATTGTGGGAATCGTCGGTGTGGAAGTCAAGTTCCTCCAGGACGCACTCTGTGAGGGATTGATCGTACCAACCGGTACCACTTCCAAAGGTCAGCCATGGAGCAAAGCAGAGTGTCGCTGGAAAGAACCTACTAGGTCATGGTCTCAAGCCACTCGATAGTGTTGAGATTGTATCCAGGGCCCAAGGGGAAGGGCTGCTTCTCGTCCTTGGGCGGCTTCGCGTCTTTCTTTCTAAGTCCGTAGGGTTGACCTCTGGCAATATCCTCAGTTTCTGCCAAGGAACAAGTTCAAGAGCGAGTAACACTTACGAGCCGAGAAACCGTCGAACGCTCATATGGTCGGCTTTCATGAGCAGCTCCCATAGCTCCTGAGCCCTGGGGCTTCTCACCGCATCCTTTTTTCCATCACTTTTCGTTTCCTTCTTACCTGCTTCCTTATGTTCATTGTCCTTTTCCTCGATAGCCAGCTTGAACTTCTTTTTGACCTCTTCCATGAAAACCCCCAGGGCTTTACTGACGAGTGTATTGGGGTCAGTCTCGAGGATACTAGGTACCAGTCAGCTAACGTTAATTTGGGAGTTTTCAGTTGATTGTCATACTCTTTTGGAATCTTTCCATTGCAAGGCAAGCTCCTATTCACTTGGTATGGGTCATCGGGATGCAGCTCACTAGCCCAAACGTTGCCTGTGCGAGACACATCATTGAAGTAGGAAGGGCATTTATTTAGCACATCCGTCAGGTAATAAGGGATCAAGCCTGGCTTGCTCTCTTGGGTGAGCCCGATGTACTGGAAAAGCTGGAAAGTTCTGTAGAATGAGTGAGCAAAATTCCCCACTTCGTTCAACCTCTGGACTCACCTCTTCATGATGGAGTTATTGGGAAATCGCATAGCACCGACATCATAGTAGTCGTGCTCTTCGTCAGAGAAGTGGTGAGTATACAGACGCCCACCAAGTCTCTCCGCTCCCGCCCCTTCAAGAATGTCGTAGTTGATCTTGAGCTTCTTGTCTTTGAGATCAAGATGGTCATTAAGCCAGTCAAAGAGCAAAGCAGCGAACAAACCGGCCACACCGGCACCAACAATTCCCACGTCAATCTGACCTTCCTTCCTAGGGATGTAGCCGTCTCCGGTGATCTCCTTGGTGGCTTCTCTCAGCTGGCCTATGCCGACATGATCAGGAATAGCGACGTCGACGTCAGACCCTTTTGCGAGATCAATCGCGCCCTGGAGATCGTAATCCATGGTGGTCCTGGCGACATCACGAGCCCACATGTGCTTGTAGGACTTTGTCTTTTGATGGACTTCGATAAAAGGTTGTTCTGATCCCATGATGGGGTTTGGACGTGTGGAAATGGGTAGAAAGATGCAAAGTGATTGCCTGGAGAAATATCCCTTCAACGAAGGAGGGTAGGATCTCTCTTAAATGATCTGCGTCCAACTTTGAGACTGATGCGCGGCCTGTCTGTAGTTATGCAATGGCATCTTGAAGTAGCTGATGTGCTGTATGTAGGTGGATATCTAAACCTCGCCGGTGCCGTTGCTTGTGTCGCTACAAATCGAGACCTTACTACAAAATGCATGCCTGCAGAGCATGGCCTGTTCCATACACGGCAAGAGCTGAGCATTGGTTAGCTGACTTCAGACCTTAGATGCCCCCCTGCCAGCGACTTTGGGGCAGGCTGCTGAGAACTACGAGAGACATCAACCTCTCATAGGCTGTTTCACTTCATACCAAGCCGCGGTGGCTGACTGCAGAGAGCCTGCATGGCTCAAACTTTCGATTTCCGTCACAATATTGTCTAAAACAGGAACTAGTTTCTCAGCGATTTATCTAGTCAGCTAGCCACCATACTTGAGCCGCGGAATCGATGAACCTAAATTGATGATTTGCGTATATCTTTGCTATTTGCAGACATGGTGTTCGCTAAAATACAGAACTATCAGAAGTACTATATAGCGCTTTGGTCAGTGTGCTTACGGCTGAATAATAGCTCTATATATAGGAATAGTCTGGCCTTAGGATATAAGATAACTTTACTATAAATTATTACTATAGCTAAAGAAGAGCTTTATATATAGAAATAGTCTAGCCTTATTATATAAGATAATTTTATAGTAAAATTATTCTGTAGCTAGCTGATCTTAAAGTATTATAGCTGGATAATAGTTTATTCTCAGCTCTGGGGTATATAGTATATAGTAAATACTGCCCAGAATAAACTATCAGAAGTACTATATAGTACTTTAGTTAGTATACTTATAGCTGAATAATAGCTCTATATATAGAAATAGTCTGGTCTTAGGATATAAAATAATTTTACTATAAATTATTACTATAGCTAAAGAAGAGCTTTATATATAGGAATAGTCTAGTCTTACTATATAAGATAATTTTATAGTAAAATTATTCTGTAGCTGACTGATCTTAAAGTATTATAGCTGGATAATAGTTTATCCTCAGCCCTGGGGTACACAGCGCGCGGTGAACGCTGCCCAGGATGACTTGTCCATTGTGCTGTGCACGCACGAGAAACAAGTGCGTGTTCTGGACCTACGTCTCACAGCTAAGGCAAAACTACGCTTATAGGCTACTGTTGGAACGAGAGACGAACCTTGTTGAAACGAAAACGCCGTTGACCAATACGGATAAAAATATATCATTTTTCCCTCACGACTCATCTCGTGAAGGGATAAAGGAACAGCTATATCCCATATTGCCCAATTCAATCCAACTCAGGTCTGTATCACCTTGATCAAATATTTCCACTTGTATATATTTTTAATCATGGCTCCATCACTCGAGGAACTGGCACCTGCTGCGCCCATCGTCAGTATTGACCTACCCAAGGCCTTTAACTACGGACCTACGCTCCTCCAGCCGCCTGTTCAGACGTCTGGTGAGCCATCCAAAAATGGATCTTACACAGACGCCAGCGTCACCGACATCAAGGGCCCTCCCCCTCCTTCACTAGATGCCTTGGAGAAGTTCACAGGAACTTTTCGCGGTTTTGGTTTCAACACCATCTTTCGGCCTTCCAGCAGACGAACTAAGACCGAGTTCGACAAAGAACCAACGGACAAGAATGATGACAACGTGCTACAACTTAACCTGACGGGAGAGACACAAGTGTTTGGAGATATTCTCAAGGAGGTGCCCAACCGTGGCCTGTTCGATCAGGCCGACATCGACCTCACTGGCCTGCCGTACACGCAAACTATTGTCGATGCTATGCCGCCACGAGCAGATAAATCTACACCCACCGAGCCGCCGGTCATTCACTTTGAGCCCGGCCTTTGGATGCGGGTGCCTAAAGTCGAAGAGATGCCCAAGCTTCCCAGATCTTTCTGCCGTATGGGATCTATCCCTCATGGCACAACCATCAACGCCCAAGGATTCCAGCCCTCGGTCACGCAGAGCGGTGCGCCCAACATTCCTGAAATCGACATCACTCCAATCCTGCTTCCTCTGGGCCCTGGCCCCCCAGAAATTGCGATCCAAAAGGCAAAGGTCGGATTCGCAAGTCAAACAGCAGATGATGGCGCCTCTCGTCGCCTTCCCCAGGACTTGGGTCCTTTCATGGCCAATGGTACCATCACACAAAAGATTCTTAACGATCCGAACACTATCCTAAGAGACGCCAACAAGGGAAAGGACATTATCGAGAACACCATGTTTGCGGTGTCGACAATTGCTCCCTCTGGTACCTTTGGTGGTGGAACAACCAATATCGGTTTCAACATCGGCGCTGATGCAGGCCTGGCGCAAGCAAAGCCTGAGAATAACAGTGGCAACGCCAACGCTGTTGACGTGACGGCCCAGTACTGGGTCTCAAAGATCCATACCAAGGTTGAGCTTGATCCATCTATGCGTCATGGCGGCACGGTTTCCCCAGCTGCCCAAGGTCCTAGAGACGCCGTGCCAGAGTTTTACATTGATGAGAATGTTAGAATTCCACCAAGTGAGAAGACAATCACCGTAGCTTACTATCAGATCCAATACTCTCAGATGGTCGTGCTTGATTTCAATGGCCTCAAGTGGCCGCATGTCACTGTTGCGACACTTGCTCCAATTGCCCATCTCAAGAAGCCGACACTTTCTTCTGCTATTATTGAGGCAATCATGTAACCGATATGGGCCTTATTTTATGGACCAGGGGACATTGGCAATTTTTGTCGTGCTAAACTGTTGCATCTATGGCCTAGTCTCGAAGAAGTGAAATAACCCAGACAATATCTAAACTACTCTAGCAACCCATTGAACTTAACCGCTCACTATCGAACGCCCGGGTTCAACAAAAGATAGTCTCAATAATATTATTACTTGTTAGCTTCTAAAAATATAGTAAAAGGCAATCTAGTAAGAGCTCTCCCAGGTCTATACATTCCATCTGTGTTACCTATACTCTGATTTTAAATGAATATTAACATTTTTAATTGACTTGAAACATGTGGTGTCAACTAGTTGACTTGACGAATACTCCCACCGCCTTGGCGTAGTGAAAGGGTCTGAAACACCAGTAAGTATTTTTTCCCGAGGGTTTATAAACAACCAATATTTTCCTACTATCAAGTATCAATCCGTATACAATATCTCATATTAGGATGGATCTAATATAGAGAGTAGTAGAGTAGTATGCTCTACCTAAAGTAGTTTTACCTTAGAATAGAGGATACCGTCTCAGAAGCCTGCTTCAACGCTTCGTGAACAGCCGCCGTGTACTCAGCATCTCCCGAGACGGTAAAACTGATATTGTCTTTCAGAACATCACAGTGGATATAGGCGTTCCCCTCTCCCGTCACCAAGAACGAGCCCGCGTCCCAGTGCCACCCGTACAACCGCTCCTCTTGTTCATCGTCATCCTCGGGCATGAATCCCGTCTTGAGACCCTGCTCTAACCCCCCACGGCGCGTGGCCTGCCAAGCATGCGTGCCAAATATCTCAGGCACCTCCTCTCCTGGCTTCAGTGCCATGCGCAGCGCGTATAGATGGTTCACAAAGCCCTGTCCCGCGGCAGCCGTGGAGATGGCTCGTGAATAGGAAGAGGCGGCCGCATTAAATATGTCTCGTGTTGCGCAGCTGGCTGCGGCAGCCTCGATAAAATCACGCACGGCGGGTGTGACGGTCTGCACCCACTCGATGCGTCCGCGAGCATACTGAGCCTGCGATACCACCTCCCAGGACGGCCGGACCCTACCATCAACAAGATATGTGGCAAGTGCAGTTGTGAGATAAGCTGTAGCGTTCGGGGACACACGGTGATTGCGTAGTTGGGTAGGGTTGAGGTTGCTGACCTGGAAGGTCTGGTAGTCGAGGGCGTGGTAGCTGATCTTGCAGCGCTGCTGAGCAAGCTCAATGTCATGTATTGTGTCTGGCGTCAAGTTCCAGGTAACCTTGCGCACAGGGTATGAGCTCACATTGACTGCGAGACTCTCTAGCTCGGAGCTGGCGAAGCCAAACAGAGATTGAGTGATATATCGGTGCATGGCTCGTCCATCTAAGCCGTCAACCTTTGAATGATCGTAGATGCCTGCTGATACGCCGTTGGCAGCCACCGCGAGTTGGAAGGGCTTGTCAGTCCATCGATTTTCCATGTGGTGGCTGGTGCCGTTGAGGAGAAATTGCATATGGCGTTCCCCCGCCGTCGTGGGCTCTTCATCATCAAGACACACGACGAATGCGGCAGACTCGATAGACGCCAGCGCTAAGGCATTATCGGTATCTAATTCGATTTTGCCCCGAGCCTTGATAGAGAGAGATGGAACGTTAGCGCTGCACGACAATGGTCGAGGTAATGATGCTCAACTTACCTTGGTCCAAGTAACCCGATCATTCGAAGTCAGAGTACAGACGGGGACTGCGTGCTTCTCGGAAACCTTTATGATCTCTTGATAGGCGGCATATATCCTAGATAACTCCATTTCCGTGTCACGATTGGGGAGCTCTAGCAGAAATACGTGGCCGCGACGGAGAATAGCTACTGTCGAGTTCGGAGGATAGCGTATCATCTGGTCCGCCACAAGACCGGGACACCGAGTTGTTGCAAACAGCCACTCATGTCCTTTGCTCGATACAGGTACACCATGCAAACTGTGCGGAGCGATTTGCCCAGCAACGAGAAGACGTTCAAACTGCATGGTAGCCATCGTTAGAGTGGCTGCGCGAGCCAGCTGAGAATGTACAGGGGCTTCGAGTGAATGAACAAAGTAGAATTGGCCCTGTTCCATAAGCGGCTCACGCCATTCAAGGTAGATGAGCTGATCAAACGCGTCGCTAATGGCATCAGGGCCAGCGTCCTCGATACGTTTCTGCAACTTGAGGCCAACATCTTCTTCAAAGGTCTGCACAGCACTGGCAGTTATGTGCTGCTTGGTGTCTGAATCGACAGCACGCCGCGATTCCTTGAACCGATTTAAGGTATCACTGAGCGATGGAATGGGAAGAGGCGGGTGGCTAAGTCCATCAGACCCTTGAGTTGAATCCGGCGTCTCCACGGCCAAGTCGCTGTCATCAGACAACGTTAAGGCCGCAATACTGGAACGCGCGAGCACCTTCCCAGCAAGAGCATATATGGTCTGGTTGGTAAGAATCTCCGACGACTGGAGCGGTGCATCGAACTGAGACATGATCCAGTTGCGCAACTCAATCGCGACCAGTGAATCGAGTCCCAGTTCCAAGATGGAGCGACTCTCTTGGTCGATGCTGGTGCTATCGGCTGAGATGAGCCGTGCTAACCGATCTGCTATGGCGTTTGAGATGAAGTATGGCGCCGATTCGCCAGATTCGAGAACCTCTGCTAGTGTCCGCGGGGCAGTGCCGCCGTCAGATGTGTTTGTGGTCGATGTGGAAGTCAGCTTTGCATCAAAGACATGCATGAACAAGGCAGAGTGGCAAGTGGCATTTCGAGAAGTTGTACCTAGCAGGCTTTCCCCGTCAAAACCGAACATGGCGTGGTGAATTTGTTTGTATTCAACGCTGCTGGTTTGTGTACTGATGACGCTGAGTATGTGGTCAAAGAAACGTGTAAATTCATCAGGACCAACGGGCTTCAGGCCGGCGCGAGCTAGACTCCTCGTCCATGCCTCCAAGTTGGCCACGTGCGAAGTCGTATCCTCAATCAGACCGATATTGATCGACATGAAGTGGGAACTGGCCTTGTCACGAACATGGGCCAAGGCATCCAAGACTGCGTTGCCCGCATTGTAGTTGCCTTGCCCGCTGGTGCCAACGATAGTGACGGCAGATGACATTAATAGAAAGAAGTCAAGGTCCGGCGAGGCAAAGGCACGCTCAAGCGCCAATGTACCGCCAACCTTGACTCCCGTCGCCGCCTTAAAATCGTCGAATGTCATCGTATCTAGTGTCCGGTCGACTAGAGTCATGGCCGACTGTATCACACCATGTACAGGGGGAACTCCCATTCTTCGTAATGACTCGGCTGCATCCTGGAGGCTTGAATCTGATGTGATGTCACAGCTAATGCAATAGACGCAACACCCTGGCGCAACTTGGTCCAGCCGAGCTTGCAAATCTCTTTTTTCAATGGTGTCCGCAACTCGTCTTGAAAGTGTCACAAAGTGCCTTGCACCGCGCTGCGCCAATAGTATCATGAGACGTTGCCCGAGGTCGCCGAGACCACCAGCGACAACATACGAAGCATCATCGCAAAGCAGACTTGTATTGGGTGGATCTGGGACCACGGCCTGCACGAATGAGTCGGGTCCTGCCTGGAGAACGACTTTGCTAGTAGTGCGGCTGCGAACAAGCTGGAGGGCGTCGGCTGCCAAAGACACATCACGTACCCAATAGTCCCAACCGGTTCGGGGCACGTGAGAAAGCACATCGGCAGCCTGGGCAACTAAGCTAGGGCCTGGATTTTGAACAATGTCCTCCGCTGTGCAGTATAAGACCCTTACCCCGTCTGGGAGAGCAGCTACACCGGGAAGAGTGGCAGAAGAGACGGAGCCTATTATAACAAACCGCCCATTGCGCTTAAGATATGGCACTGCCTCTGGAGGAACAGGATCTTGGTTGACTTGTAGTATTACATCGATTCCCCCTCTACCGAAAACAACCCGGGATCGTCGTCGGTATAATGAAGCCCTGGTCACTAGAACGTTGTCTGCGCTTATACCCAGTTGATCTCCCAACAGGCATGCTTCTCTGTTATCACGCGCTGTAACGATGACATGTGCACCTCTAGAAAATGCAACAGCTATGGCAGCCCGGCCAACTGTACTCAAGGCACCATGTATAAATAGCGTGCCGGCGGCTGGAAGGCAAGCGAGTTCGCCCAGGGCATGGCAGGCTGTCATGGTGCTCGCAAGAAGCCCGGCACCTATGCTACAACTGACTGTAGATGATAACAAGCCGGCATTCCCCGCTGAAACACGCAGACGGCTGGCGCCCATAACTGGGCTTACGGCGACGACAAAATCACCTACTGTGAAGGGTTTGGCAAGAGAACCAACCTTGGAGACCACTCCAGCATACTCGTAGAATGATTGGCGCCCAGTTGCCTCTTGCTGAGACACAGAAGTAGCATGAGTCTCTATCTCTATCTCGGCAGCATCCAAAGGTAGATTAATGAGTTTATTATCCTCGATGAAGATGGCCTCGCCTGCCAATCCATTGCTGCCTGTAATGACCAAGGGGGGCCGTTCCTTGTCCATGAACCGACAAGATTCGATATGGAAACCTCCATCATGATCTTGCTGGATAGAGCGGTTCAACTCCTGGCTGGGATGCAAGCGCGGTATAAGAATAGTCCCACTTTCATTCACCCGATATTCTCGCTCGAAATGGAATGTCTGGGAACTCAGGGAACGCAAGACGCTGCTTAGAAATATGAGGAGCTTCTCACTCATTTCTTGTCTACTATTTTCCATGCCACCTAGCACTGTAGGCGCAACATGAACTGTGGTGAGGCGGAGTCGATCATTCTCAGCGTGGGCAGTCCGGGAAAAGCCTACAATTTGGTGCATTGGGAGAGGCTCATCTGGACTAATCCAAAGAACATTTGCTGGCTCCTGTTTGAGCAGACGTGCGACAGCCTTGAAACAAGAAGCATCGGAGAGTATCGGTGACTGAGGTTGGTCGTCGGCTACAATAATAAGACTGGTAGCGCTCCTGTTATGGCTACACACAGAATCCATATTGAAAGCGTCAATGCTGATTATGCAATTGAGATGATTTCTGAGATACTTTTGTAATGCTTTGACCCAGCCAGAAATATGCCGATGCGAGGAGTGAGTCAAGATCTGGATGTTGCTGGGCGCCTCAATGTCGCTCGTGGGTTTTGACTTGCGTAACATAATAACCTTGCTCGCATGGGCGGTATCATAGATCTCCAGCTGAGTTTGAAGCTCAATGTCGAAATCTTGCACAGCTGTATCTAAGCTTTGAACTTGGCCCTCATTCAGCGTGACCACGAGTAACTCGCCCGGTTTGAGGAGGCGGACAGAAAGGCTCAGCAACCCGATATCTGAGATGAGGACAACATCATAGGAGTTCTCCTCGAAACCCTGATCTGCAATTGAACTCTCCTCGTGTAGTTGCTGACGACGAACTTTGGGGAAGCCAAGGAATTTCAGATCGGCTTGCTCGCGTGGGAATGCTCCTAGGTCAAGTAAATCAAGCTTCGACATTGAGCCGCGGTGAGCGTCCACTGATCCAATAAAAGAAAGAGTCAAATCACTGTGATCCATTGATTGAATGTGCGCAACTCTTAAATCTGCCCTTTTGAAGAAAATGTAGCCAACGAGGTCATGGAAAGAAGAAACCCCCTCAGCGTGAAGATGATCGACATCAGGTTGCCAGTTCATTGTGTAGCAAATCTCGGGATTTTTGTTACCCAGCGTATCATGTGAAGCCAAGCTGCGCAGCTCCATTCCAGTAATAGATAAAATTGGCTTTCCGTTGCTGGTTGTTACAGACATGTCTGCATGCGCGGCGCGAAAGTGACTAGACGTGAGCGTCGCAAGAACAGACAACTCGGAGCTGGGGCTGCTCGGTATATCTACTGATAGTAATAGCTCTTCCAATCGAACAGGCATGGCAGCTCCCTTTCCAAGATGGCGGCCGATCATGGGAATACACGTGTGGAATATGATGTCGAGTGTCGAGGGATGAATGATGTGTGGTTCTTGGTGCCGAGCTGGCATTGTTTCTGACATGTTTGGAATCACAATAACAGTAGACGTATCAAGGTATTCATCAGTCATTTCAAATGACTGGATGCCTCTAAAAGTCGGCCCATACTTGTTGCCAGCCTCGGCGAGCTCTCGATAGACGTCATCCGGTGTTATTGTGGTGGCATGCTTCCTGGACGACGGTTGTAGCGCCGCCGGCCAAGAACGTAGTTCGTTAGAGGAGTCGTCCTCTACCAAGACGCCCTCAACATCACCCTTGCAATGCTCATACCACTGCCCATCAGTAAGCGCTGTTATGCGGAATCTAAATCCTGTCGTAGTATTGGGCTTTGGCTCAAAGCTTAACTGCACCTCGACGCGTTGCTGAGCGGAATCAGGGATCACTAAGCCCCTTAAGAATGAAATATCGGTGACCGATACTGTTTCCAAGGGCCTGGATGGATGCTTTTGGCGAGTGAGTTGTACAATAGCCTCGATGGCCATGCAAAGATAGGCGGACCCGGGAAAGATAATGAGGCCATCAACAACGTGGTCGGCGAGCCAGGGGAGAGTTGCAAGCCCGACCATATGCCGCCATCTAGGTTCAATGGCCGTTGAATCAGACAGGCGAACTCCGAGCAAATCATGGTACGGGTCTGGTCTTAGGCGGTAATCTCTGCTGATCCGTGACTCGTGCCAATGTTTGACGGTATGATCCCATTTGTAGGCTGGTAAGTCTGACCGGACGATAGCCGTTTCATGTGCGGGTGACAGCGCTGAAACAGCCTTAAAGTCCACATGTACGCCACGCTCAAACAGGAATCCGGCGAGAGAGAGAGAACTCACATTAGCCTTGGTCTTTCTTTGCAGGACAGAAGAATAGCCAAAGTCCAGCTTCGGTTCGTGGTTGAGATGGGCTAGGGTTTGCCGGAAAGGGCCAGCGAGTGCCGAGTGAGGACCAATCTCGATGAAGACTGGCTTTGATTCTCGGACCACCGAGCGCACCAATGTCTCAACAGCGTCGCTGAAGCGGACGGGCGACACGCTGTTAGCGACAAAGTATTCATTATCAAAACCTTGTGTCTTGACTTGGCCCGTCACGGAAGAAACGAAGAAGACATGTTCGGCAGGGGGGATCTTGCCCTCTGTTGGCATGCTCGCCAGACGCTCAAGGTAGTCATCAGCCACGTTGAGCATGTGATGCGAGTGATAAGCTGTATCAACCTGCAACCGCCGATGAAATATGCTCTGATCTAACACGGCAGCCAATCTTACTGCCACTTCATCGATCGCGTCGGCGTCTCCGGACAGAGTGACACTTTTCGGACTGTTGACACATGCGATGCGAGCCTCGCCTGAAGTTAACCCCTGCATGTAAGGCTTCATTTCCTCTTCGCCCATACCAACGGCCATCATGGCTCCGCGAGGCAGGCCGCGGGATTTGGCAACTGATCCCTGGAAGCTTCCCTGGTAGGCTATACCAATGGCCGCACGTTGAGAGATGTGGCCGGCTGCGTATGCTCCGGCAATCTCTCCACTTGAGTGGCCGACTACAGCATGTGGCTTCACACCTAAGGATTGTAGTAGGTCCACGACCGCCACCTGTATAGCGGTTAAGCCAGGCTTCGCTACCTCAGCCGTATTCAGCAAAGAGACCTCCCCCTCGGTTTCATCGCGAAGAAGCTCTGCCTCCAAGTCCCATTGTGCGCCGAGGGCCAGTAGGATATCGCCGGAGCGCCGGATGGAGTCGCGGAAGACAGACCCGTTCTTTGCTTTGGTGAGCAGCTCACGGCCCATCCCGGCCCATTGGGCCCCTTGGCCAGTGAAGACGAAGTTTACTTCCGTTGCATCAGGCACAGGCTTGGTTGGGGGGTTGGAAATCGCCTTGCCGAGGCTCTCCAGGAGGGAAAGCTGGTCTTTTGCCACGCAGCTGCATCGCCATCGCAGGGCGGTGCGGCGGCGGCATAGCGTATAAGACAGGTCTATCAACGGCTTTGGATCTGTCTGTTGCCGAACCCAATCCCTATGGGCCTCCAGCATGGCAAGCAATGACGCCTGGCTGTTGGCAGAGAATATGAACAAGAGTGGCTCTTCTGCAAGATCAACGACGTCTGGGCCCGGCAGACCAACTAGCGGAGCTGGTTCAACAATGGCGTGGGCATTTGCACCACCGAACCCTGTGCTGTTGATGGATACACGGGGTATGACGCCTTCGGCATGAGGCCAGTCAATCAGCGTTTTGGCTATATTCAGGTGATCCAGAGGAAGGCCCGGCTTAGGGTTTTTAAAACCGGCAACAGGCGGAATCTTCTTATGCTTAAGCACCAAGGCAGCCTTGATCAGGCTGGCAAGGCCGCTGCCGTTCTCCAGGTGGCCAATGTTGCCCTTGAGCGAGCCGACGTAAAGGGGCAGGGAACGGCCAGGGCCGGCGAACACGTCTGCAATGGCCTGGAGCTCCTCTTGATCACCGGCCACAGTCCCGGTGCCGTGTGCCTCGACATAGGCAACGTCTTGGGGCCTTACGGAGGCTCGGGAGTAAGTGGTCCGCATGAGCTTCGCCTGAGACTGCCCGTTGGGGTAGTTGAGACCCTTGGATGTGTAGCCGTCGTGGTTCGAGGCGATGCCGCGGATGACGGTGTGGATCGGGTCTCTGTCACGGAGGGCCTCATCAAGACGCTTGACGATGAGTACTGTGAAGCCCTCGCCCCTCCCATAACCGGAGCCGCGGGTGTCGAATGGGTAGCTGCGCCCCGTGTCGCTTAGCATATGGAGATGGCCCATGCCCAGGTGGTGATCCGGGCTCAGTGTGAGATTACCGGCAACGACAACGGCAGCGTCAATCTCGTTGAGCGTCAAACTCTGGCAGGCTTGATGGAGGGCGATGAGACCCCCTGAGCAGGCCGTGTCGAGAGCGACAGAGGGCCCGCACAAGTCGAAAACGTGGGAGATTCGGTTAGCCATAATGGACTCCTCCGAACCCGCAAGGTAATGTACGGGAAGGTCAAGCGTGTCCTTGTACAGGTTTCGATCAAAATCCGCTGTGAAGGTTGCAGCGTACACAGCTGTGTTGGAGCCGGCAACCGCATCACGGGACCAGCCAGCATTCTCAAGCGCCTCGTACGTCGTCTCCAGCAGCATGCGTTGCTGAGGGTCGGTTGCCGCTGCTTGATGGGGAGAGACGTGGAAGAAGGCATGGTCAAAGTCTCGGACATCAGCATCGATGAAATGGCCACCCTGATGGGTGCTAGTGCCATTTGGGTTGTTGATATTGGGGTGGTGGAAGGCCTTTTCATTGAAGCGCTCCTTAGGAACAGGTGTCCATGTTGCCGTGCCGTTTTCAATAACTTTCCAAAGTCCCTCGGGGCTATTCGCACCACCGGGCATCCGGCATGACATGCCTACGACGGCAATAGCGATTGTTTCACCCATGGTCGTAGTTCGAGATATATCAGAGTCAGTCAAACAAGCTAACCTTAGTGACAGAAATCAATAGAATGTTATCCTATCCAATGACTCGATAAAGAGGACTAAGAATGAGATTATTGCAGCGATGTTCCCAGTTTTCTGTCGATTGTTTCTTCCAATCACGCTTACTAAATTCCGTAGAACTCAATGCCGGGAACCTGGTCAAAAGGTATGGATGTAAGCCAAGTTTGTCAGGCCGGCTTGCTCTGAAGCAGGTGGATCGTCCGGGATCGCACCAATCTCTGCTTTAACGGGAAGCATCAGGGCCAGGCTCGCCGATGTGTATCGCTTCTCTTTATGCCAAACAACCCGGTAGGTCTAGCTCTTAGCTACCTTCCTGTATGGGAAAGATATAGCTTACTCCCGCTTAATCATTCCTTGGATCCATCGTAGGGCATGAGTAGAAAGAAATACATCATGGAGCTATGCCAGAGTACATCTCTGCTCTTGCTCTATACCGACGTGTTACCGAGTGGCTTCAACCGTATAACGAGCCAATCAGCTGTCGTGCTTCCCGCCCGCCTCAGCCTACAGATGGATCATTCGACGTGCGGGAAGTATCATAGTGCTACTCATTTTCATTGGTCGATGGGAATTCTAGGATGGTAAAGAGTCCCCCTAGGCCGTAGAGTAGACGGTGACGGAGTATTTAGGAAAAGTCCAATACGTCAATAAGCAAGCTGGATTTTCGTCGGAGTCAATGAGATCCTTGCCGCCGTCAAGGGTCCGATTCGGAACTCCGCGAATAGCAGAAACGAGAAGGGCTCTTATACCTACTAACGTAGGGATCTCCGTTGGGTCCACTATGATATGTTATATACCTTCCTGAGACATGACTAGCGGAGAGAGAGTGGGATAGATGATTGTAGTAACCCAGGCTTGCCAGGTCAGATCTCGCAAGAATACTACCTTGTCGGATGACTGCATTAAGTCCGCGCCGTTTACGTTTCCACAATAGCCCGCCTCATGGGATAGTTGCTTCAGACCCATGCGAAATACCTTGAAGAGGTAGATGCCAGGGATTATGGTTACATTTCAGGTAAGTCTGTGCCGGCTGTAGTTCCTTACTTCCATCACCTGTACTATTGCCGTGATGCCGGCTGTCGAAAGGACGCAGCATCCTCTATAGAGAGAAACTCGGGCGCTTTGACACACACAGACACGATCCCCTGGCACCAAATTGTCGCATTTTGCGCCTATCCTTGTCACGGTTCCAGCATATTCAACGCCTACCGTTCCGGCATTTTACTTTCCAAGGAGAACAAGCAGGTCGCGGAAGTTGACACCCATTGCTCTACCCGCATCTCGACCTCGTCGGGGCCTCGGTCAGCTTATTATGCCGCATCTATCTCCCACCTGATGGAGTCAAACAAACCAGAGTTGGGAATGGCCAGTGCCAGCGGTGGGCTTTCACCAATAGTCTGGTATTAATGAATTGGACCTGGAATCCTTCATTTTTATCTTTAATGGCGCGAGTTCAGGTACCTAAAATCTCAACCCCCGGGGCCTCTCTTTCACCGTAAGGGTCCAACAGAATACAAATCAAATTATTATCTATATATTAAAATCATCGCAAGCAATATAGCTCACAGATATATGGCTGAATCGCTATCGTATATAAAGAACAAGTTGCTAGATCCGATGTACCTAAACAAGACGATATTTGTCTTAGGCAAGAGGCAATGACAGAGTTAAAGCAACGGAGTTTCCTGCGGCCGGAGGGTTTCCAATGTAGACATTGGAAGCAGTAGCAGTGCGGAGGAACAAGAGGGCCGAATCAGCTTCAGAGAGACAGGTCAACTGGCCACTAGTGTTGCGCGTGCAACGAACGTAGCGCTTGTTGGCAGTAGCAGCGATGTCTGATGCGAGCATCCATTGGCCGATATAACCACTGCCATTAGGTAGAGGAGTATTATAGGTGAAAAAGTACGTTTGGACATCGCCGGTTAAGCCAGGCGAGAGGGTAATGGACAAACGGCCCGTGACATGGTCCAAGAAATAAGGCACGCCGTTGGCAGGAGCGTATTGCGTGGCAGTGGCGGCGTAGGTGAGGTAGAAGGTAGTCGTTTGCTTGACGAGCTTCAGTTCGCGAGAGGCACCGCCGATGACATCGGTCGCGATAATACGGGGGAACCCAGTTGGCACAGTTGCCAATGTTGACGTTGAGCTGGTAGTGGACTCGTGCGCGGTAGAGGTAGATTCAGGCACGGTAGTAGATTGAGGTATAGAGGTAGACTCAGGTGTAGAAGTAGGCGTTGAGCTGGCAGTGGACTCAGGCGCGGTGGTAGATTGAGCTATAGTTGTAGATCCAGGCGTGGAAGTAGGCTCGGGTGCGGAAGTAGATTCAGGTGTAGTAGTAGGCTCGGGTGTGGAAGTAGACTCGGGTATAGAAGCAGATCCAGGCGAAGAGGTAGATCCGGGCGTGGAAGTAGGCTCAGGTGTAGTAGTAGATCCAGAACTAGATTCGGGAGGGGTAGTTGATGATTCGGATGGTGTAGATGATTCGGATGATGGCGTAGTCGCGAGCTCAGAAGAGACAGTGGCTGTTCCAGAGGAGGCGGGGGTCGAAGTAACTGGAGTTGTTGGCAAAGTCGATGGCGTGGTCCTTTCAGTAGACGGGAGAGGTGTTGACTGCAGGGAGGAGGTTGTTCCTGATACAGATGGCGAAGTATCTGGGGTTGAAGAAATACCTGGAGTCGTCAACACCGAGGAGGTCGGGCTGACTGTTGTCGCTAGGCTCGTTGTTGATTCAGTGCGCGCCAGGCAGGAGCAAGCACTTGAATACTTGTGCTCTGATCGACATTTCCCCGTCACATACTCAGGAATACTCCCACTTCCGCTTAGAAACGCAATGCAGTCGGCTGCCGTGTCGTGGTTCTGGTTGAATGAGGTGCCTGGGCGTACAGCGGCCGCGCAGGGTCCATGGCAGGGTTGGCAGGTTTTGGCGGCCTGGGCATAATCTGCCACTGAGCTTATAAGAATGCTCAGTGAAAGGAGAGCAAGATTAGGACGCATTTTGAAGCAAAGCAACCAGCTGGATGTTAGCAGACTAAAATGATTTTCATGGGCTGTGGTTCAAGAAGATCGAGCAAAGGGGAATCCGTGGGCTAAATTGTTACTTCAACCGATTCGAGTCATGAGTATCTTGGCAAGTCTTATGCATTAGCATCAACAATATTTGGCTCGCGCCCGCCACTAGTACGCTCTAGATCGCGCAGTATTAAAAGGCTAGGACAAATGCGTGATCAGCGTCCGCAATTTGCTCCTGTCTTATTCTTCATTGTTGCGATCATAACTCCATTACTAATGCCAGCTTAGCCAAGTTTCTCGAGGCTACAGTTAGGTTCAGACTTGGCTAATCTATATATTCTAACGACCAACCTCGCATTGATCTCACGATGTAAAAACTGAGATCTATACCTGCGGATCGACGGATCCAGGTTTTGGAGTCAGGGGTCGGCGATTCGGACCTGACTGAACATGGCAGGTGGGTGACATAAGCGATGAGACACACCAAATGCTTACATCTTCTTTTTAGCTCATAAACTACCGCAAAAGAGATGCAAGAAGACTTCAAAAAAAAAAAATTCACATTTATTCTTTCTATAGCCTTTGAATTAAATTGTATTCTTCTTCTAAATTTTTAAGGCGATGTGGGATAAGTTGTAGCTGACGAAACATCGAGACTTGCGGCTACGGATGCTTGAAGTACTGGTTTGGTGTCTCATCCCTTCTGTCACCCACTTTTTGCATGGGAAGGAGGCGCCAAGTGGGCGCTAATTTGGACTGAAAACACTACAGCAAATGAAGATCAACCAACCCACGTGCTTCAAGTGGATGATATCGAAATGGTGCCTGGGCGAGACCATTATGGGTCTAGGCCCATGCTTTTCATAACATGCAAACTTTCTCAGCTCATGTCACGAGCCAGCACAAGGTCTTCATAACCGGTTATCTCATATACTCCCAAACCACTACAGAGTTCATATCATCTCATCTGACCATTGACATCCAGTATCAGTGGCGCGCCTTTCGAAGGCAGAAAATGTGCAGTTGCCATATTATCGGAGTATGTGGCCCGGCACAGTGACCGCGGGTCAGGTCTGTGATTGCCGAGCATCCTAGAGGGATGTGGACGCCTATCAAGCGCAGTCATGGAATTCTCATGGTGGCATACACCCGGAGTTCCAGTACAGATCTCAGCACCATGCTCAAGCAAGATCTCAATTATTTTGACGTCGCCTCGGAGTACCGCAACGTGGAATGGTCACCAAGTCCGGCCTGTTGTTCAGAGAATCGTCGCCATCTGAATTTTCCGAGCTACCCCATATCAAGCCGCTATGCTCCTGGCACTTGGCCGGGGGTAATTCCGGGCACAACCGAGGTTGAGGCTGTAGCAAGTGGATCTGCTTCACACAGCTAGATCTGGGATCTTATCCCACAGCCTACCCTATAGTAAGGACAATTCCAGATGTCTGTAGCTAGAAATATAAATAAATATTTTAAAAACTTGAATATATAATTATAAATGTATATTGATTAATTTGATTTGATTATCGATTTATTTAAGTTATATAATTATTATTAGTTTGAAATGGAATTTAAGAAAGATAAGGAATACATATTTTCATTCAGGATTCCAACGTACAGGCAGAAAAGCCGAATTACTGGATAGCTAGATCACGTGACATAATTGCTAAGCCACTACGACAGCCTCTTCCGGCTTAGGCGATTTCCCCCTGAATCGCATGTCGCCACTGAACAACCTGACTAGCTTTATCCCAGGCCAGCTTGGGCGGTTTATCCCTAGGTGACGCATCGCGATTGAACACCTGACCACGGCAGCTTCTGCAGCTATATTTCTGATCAGCCTGCCGCGATTAGAAGGGCTTGCCGCGATAGTTTCGTCGGGTCCGAGCGCCTCCCTCTTGAATAACGCGTCGCGATCGAATGGCCTGGCCGTGACAGCTTCATCCAGCCGCAGCGGCCTTTCACTAATCTACGTGTCGCGATTCATCAGTCCGACCGCGATAGCCTCCGGGTTGGGGACCTCGTCGGACTTGGAGTATAAGTCATAGGGGTAAAAGGCTACGACAGCCTTGAACATCTCCTTGTCCTTATCGTTCATGAGCTCATGGTAGGCACCCTCACGGTGCCAGGGGTAGAAGGAGGTAGCGGATTAGCTGGACCCTCAGCAGGGATGGTGGATTGGTCCTCGACAATGTGGTAGTAATACTCATCGTGGCCCCAAGAAAGCATGACGTTGTCCAGACTACAGCCGCAAGAGTAGATATTAAACTTGGTAGAGTAGAGAGGGTGGTTGGCGTCCTTGTTCTTCTCGAAGGACTTGGTACCGAAGATGATGCGGTCGTCGAAGGCACAGCCGACGGGGAAGGTGTTACCGACAACCTCCCACTGGCCCTGGGCATCGTAGAAGAAGAGAAGCTTGTCAAAGGCGTGGATGAGACCGACTAGCAGCATCCAGCGGGGCTTGCCGTCCTTGCGCGTAACTTCGGAAGTTTGGAGAAGGTGAGCCATCTGGGGCCCTGGGTGTCCGGGTAGCACTCGTCCATGAAGTTTCTCCATGGCCTCCCAGACACCCATGCGGGCCCGGGTCTTGCTGTGGAACTCATTGCGGGCCTTGAGGTTGAAGGCGACGGTCTGGAGAGTGCTGGGTGGCGTAGAAGTTCTTGACACAGTCTTCAGCGTCGAGGAACTGACAGAAGTTGGACTTGTCCTTGGCCTCGTCGTCCTTGGCCTCGTCGTCCTTGGCCTCGTCGTCCTTGGCCTCGTCGTCCTTGGCCTCGTCGTCCTTGGCCTCGTCGTCCTTGGCCTCGTCGTCCTTGGCCTCGTCGAACTCGGAGGCGCCGTAGAAGGCGCTCTGCTTGGGGGCACGAAGGGCCTTCAGGATGTTGACAGCGTCGATGTTGTCAGAGGTGGTCTCAATGTTGGGCATCTTCTCAACCGCGGCGGGAGCCATCGTGTCTGTGATCTCTTTTCAAGATTGTTGTTCTAAGATTAAGAAAAGAAGTTGTGATTGTGAACGGGATTGCTCTGAGTTGGAATCCCTGGGGGTGTCTGAGGGGCTTTATCTACGCCTCTATGCGTCTTAATCACTACCTTTTCCAGTTACACCCGCCGCTTGCTCTCTCAACGAGTATCGTTTGAGCCAGGCTTGTGCTGAATAGGGGGAAGCCAAGTTCAAAGCCGGCGCTTCTTTCTCGATTCGGCAAGACGGTCATCGAATGGGGATGGCAGAGCAAACAGATGTCAGGCTGGTGGCTACGGGATGTTCATACCTTATTCTCCGGAGGTGGATCCCCGTATTGGGGGTGATACCCCGGAAACTGCCAACTTCACAATATCCTAGAATGTAGGTTAACGCGGGGTATCGAGCTAGACTCTTCTTTGACCAGATTTTCCAAGGCCGAGGAAGATGTAATTATCTTAGGGGATTTTCTTACTCGTGGGCATAGGCTCAGGATAATAGGCTGGGCCGTCTGATCGGGGCTTGGATTGTTAAGTCTGACGTTTGAGTTCTGATCTATGTGTTTTACCATCTGGTTGTAAGTGGCTTGGATGTGGGCCGCTGATGCTGGGTCCGGATGGTCGTCCAGCTTGATTTTGCGATGAATCCCTTCGGTGTACTGACGCGCAGGAGTTTTTGCGTTCTTCTTTACTGTGGCGAAACCCTCATTATTCCCATTGTTCTCGTGTTTCTGCCCTTTTAGCATGGTTTGATTGGCGTCTAGTTCACCTCGTTTGGTGGCTGGTGTGATTTGCTTGACGACATCTTGCGGGTCTCTCCAGGACATGAATTCGTTAACCGACGCGGATTTCTGATTGGCTGTCGCCTCCGTCTCATTGGCGGCCATAGCTAGCAGCAGAACGAACGCTAAAAGTGTGTGGCAATAAACTATCGATTGAGTCGTTGTACTTGTGATTTAATGAGGCATATTCTTAGGGTCTGATTAGAGGGCTTCCCCATGCACCTTGGTGTGTATGCTCCACCAAAGATTATGATCAAGCTTCTGGTAGGGAGTCTCGATTCCAGGCGGGGGTGGGGACTTCTTTCCCCGCCTTTGTGCCACCCTTAGCGTAACACAGAGAAGCTTAGACTCATTTGCGTGAGATCCGTCCCAGGGATCAGGTATGTACCCCGGATTTATTGATACCTCGAGGACATCTATATTAGTTTACTGATCCCGCCTGTTGTTTTGCTATGGAAGATACCACATGCTTATACTAATATTTTTTTATCATCTAAACCTGGAGCAATGTCAGGAAAACACGACAAGACTACCGACGAGCTGCCCAACGCAGTCGAGGTTGAACTCCTCACTGTAGACGAGGCTGAGAATTATCAAGGTCTTACATTGAAATGTGTCATTGTATATCTGGTATGAGCTCGTTATACAAAATATCCACCGAATATCATAAGCAGTAGAGTAAAGCAAAGAGACTGACTATTCATCTAGTCTATTCTTCTTGCTTGTCTTGCACAAGTCCTTGCGATTGTTGCAACTGGTGCGGTAAGTCTTCCATCTAGGCCGAAACTGTCTCAACTACTGATAGACATTACAGTTCTCCAGAAATATGGCAAATGTTTTGGGTGGACATGACAAGTACATCTGGGTACCCCAAGGCCTGATTATCTGTGTCACATTCACGGCTGCTCCGATTGCGCAGTCCTCGGATTTTTGGGGCCGCAGAATGCCTATCCTTATCTGCACCGCTCTCTGTATCGTTGGATCCATTTTGATCAGCCGGGCTTCGTCTATGACTATGGCCATCGCTGGATCCTTGATCGTTGGGGTGGGATCGGGATCGACCTCACTGCTCTATGCGGTTGCGTCAGAGATCATGCCACGACAGTATCGACCAGCTGCCCAAGCTGGCGTGAATATATCAAACTCAATTGGTGGTTTATTTACACTGCTACTAGGCTTCGGCCTCATCAAGAAAGACGATGAAGGCTTTCGAATCGTCTGGTATGTTGGCGCAGGCTTGTTCATCGTCAGCTTTCTCGCCATTCTCTTCCTTTTCAACCCGCCTAAAAGACGATTGGAGGTATCCCTTACTTGGAAAGAGAAGGTCAGTGCTCTTGATTGGATTGGTTATATCCTGTTCTCTATCGGAATGATCATGTTCAGCGTAGGATTGACCTGGGCGAATAACCCCTACTCTTGGAAGAGCGCTCAGGTCCTGAGCACTTTTATCGTCGGTTTGGTGTTTATCACTTTCACAGCCATCTGGGAGATCAAGAAAAAGGACGGATTTTGTCACCATGGTCTCTTTCGAACAGGCCGCAACTTCCCGCTTGCCCTGGTCTTCATCTTCGTTGAAGGATTCGCATTTTATGCCGCCAATAACTTTCTGCCACTTGTATACTCCATCTACTTTGACAGCGACCTTTTCAAGGTTGGCGTTCTGATGTCGATCATCTTCATCGCTGGTACTGTAGCGTCGATAGTTGGCGGCATTTATTCTACACAGTCAAAGAGAGTTCGGCCGCCTTTAACACTTGGGATGGTGCTGTTTGTGGCTTATTTTGGTAAGATTCCCCGTTAAACTAACTATGAAACTATAGCTAATCGCAATCTCTCCCAAGCTTGCATGGCTACTCTCAAGCCCAGTCAGTCAGACGCAATCTGGGGCTATACGGTCTTGGCGGGTCTTGGTCTTGGGTTTGGCCTTGTTATTGCCGTTACGACTGGTCAAATAAGCACACCGCCCGGCTTGATTGCTACTACCAGCGGTTTGATCTTGACTTCAAGATCTCTAGGGGGTTCGGTGGCCCTTCCCGTCTACACAGCCATTCTCAATTCCATCTTGACAGAGCACCTTGCCAATGAGATAGCCCAAAGAGTTCTCCCTCTTGGTCTATCAGCCGAAGACCTGCCAGAATTTATTAGTGCCCTTGCCAATAACGA
Organism: Clonostachys rhizophaga; assembly: GCA_902077795.2. Lineage (NCBI taxonomy): Eukaryota > Fungi > Ascomycota > Sordariomycetes > Hypocreales > Bionectriaceae > Clonostachys > Clonostachys rhizophaga. The sequence continues at coordinate 116,743 of CABFNQ020000698.1, read as the reverse complement.
TCAAAAGACGCTGGCGAGTATTCTAGGCATTACTCCTGAGATCATCTCCGCGGGAGTAGTCGGTTTAAGGTCGGCCTATTACATGGCTTTCCGCGGTACCTGGAGTACGGCCGCAGCAGTGTCAGCCCTTGGATTGATCCTCGCTCTTTTTGTCAAGGATCCCCGCAGCAGCTTCAACATGCACGTGGATGCTCCAGTTGAAGATGAATTAGCACAAACCCTCGACGGCAAGGAGATTGGTGAGGCGCTTGGGGCGCAGAATAACGATAATGGAGACCTTGACAAGATTACGCCACATAAGATTTGAGGAGAGGATCGAACTTGAGCTACGAAGAAGGTGCTGTAAAGGGGGGAATGGTACCAATGGTCTTGTTTCCGTTTGGCGTGGGCGGAAATTGAAACCAATGGCAACATTGGGTCTCGGCACGAACTCCAGGTGCTTAGCTTCAGCCCCAATCCTATAATTTAACTTACGCAAATTGTCAATCAAGAATGGTCGATAACTGTACAAAGTTACTCGAGAATTAATAATAATACTCTTACCGCTGGAAAGCCTGTTATAATTCGTTACGTTTACATTGGCACCTCCAAGCAACCCACCCTAGAATTTTCTGTGAGCTGCTTTATAGTAGCAATCAAGCAAGCACCAATCGCCCACAGTCAAGGTCTTACGGAACATTCAAAATTGGACCAAAGGTTTCCACGTAGGGCGCCTCCTCATTACACATTGTTCAAACAGGGCAACAAAAGCACCACGGTACCCATCAATTCAGTCGATATCTTGAGTGACCTATCGATAGCAATAGCCTAACCACCTTTCCTACTTTAGAAGTCTGTAAATAGACCTCTGGGTGGAGTGCACCTCCCTTAGGGTGGGGATGGGCCCAAAGTGTATGGTGAACGAGCGGTTCCCTTAAGGGTGGGGATGAGTTCCAAGTGTACGATCAACGGGCATCTTGACATTCAGGTCAAATCTGTGCAGTACACCTCGCTTTACTAGACCGTTTCTGACAGGAAAACATGCAGTAGCTTCCATAAAATGTTTGTACTACTGTGACTTGTGGCAAGGAGAATAATACAATCTAGAACTACAAGATTCTAGGCCCAGAACACTGTGCCACACTCCTGTGCGAATCACGCAGTACATGCATCTGTACTTGGATATCTTGTTCCTAGTATCGCGTTGCCGCTCTCTCTCTTGTTAAATAAGGCTAGACCTCAATATGCTCCCCTTCCATCCAGCGCTTTGCTAGCTAGTACAGCTCATCATGCTTCTTGAGATTCAATGTGTCGATACGCCGTCTATGCCCGGGCATGTCCGTTAGTACTCGGACACCCATGGTGATTTCCTGCCAGTATGAGAGATACTTATACCCTGCAGGGTAGTTGTTCAGCTTGTCCTCATCCATTTCAAGCTGGAGGCCCTTGGTGGGGTGGTTAAGGATCATCTTGTCCTTCTCATACCAATGCCTCACAAGCCGGGCACCCCATTTTCCATCAACCTTTTCGAAGTAAAAGCAGAACCGACAGTCTGCTTCCACATCGAACTCTACATCATCTACCTTAACACGCTGTGTGATGGTTGCCTTAAGCTTGATCACTGCTCGCGTGGCTTCGATGTTGATGTCTGTGCTCGCTCCATGGCAACGATGGATAATAAAAGCTCCTTTATCCATGCCAGTTTGAGACGCAGTGATGAATCCTCGTATGCGACACGGCCAGACCAAGTCGTGTAAACATGTGCTCCGGAATGGAAGATTGATGCGAAATTCTCCCATTCACAGGAGTCCCTGGAAGTAGACTATCAACCTTGTTTCCCGTTCTTATACGCCCAGCAGGGGTATCGAAACTACATTACCTGTATGCGGGCCAACCTTCAGCTAGCTCGCGTAATTTGAACCTCTCGAGTGCTAAATCGTCTGGTCCATTGTTGCGAACAGCGGCATCGGGTCTTGACCCCGACGGCAGGCTATGTAGATTGACTATTTTGCTGGGCAGAAAGAACTTAACCGTCCAGAGCCACTGACGAGTCTTGGGGTCATCAACTCATCAGCTACGGCTAGATCATGTATTATAACGGGTGGATCAATGCGGATAGGTGGCACATGGAGAAGATGACAGTCCTCGGTGGGAAAGGCTATCGGCTAAGGCCTTTCCCTATCGCCTCCGGCATATGCGCGATCGTCAGTATGAACAAGGACTACAACCACCTTGAAAGAACAACAGGTGGATGAGCACCTGTACGAGTATTTTTCAATCCTTGTTTTGACTGTCGGAGATGCGGTAAGCTAAGTACCGTCTAGTACTGATGGTGTACGCATCGATAAAACCCCCCTATGGACAACCTCCAACCCATTTGTACTCCACTGGAAGAATGGTGGATTGCTGAGCCCATGATGGCTGCAGTTGAGTGGGACGGTTGTGCTACTCGCCGATTCAAAGATTCCCTAGCCCATGTGTTCAAATCGTCCATTCCGTTGAGCTCGCACGATTTCTGGTCTTATGATGTTAATCCCTTTGTTGCGGCTTATTATCGGCAGTTATGCGCCAAATAGGGGTTGTTGATACCTTTTTCGATTGGAGACCTCGCCGTTCAAGGCGTCCAATAGCGACTGGTCTTTTCACATTAGTTTGGTGGTCATCTATGCAGTCGACATCGGCAATAAAGCTGGGAAGGTTATTATAATTGGTTCTACGAAGCGGGTGAAACCAATTTGAAGAGTTCTTTTAGACTTGGAACTTATCTAATTGCTGACTTCACAGGCACATTGGAACTAGATAACACTCAATGCTTCCGAGCTTATTCATTGTGTTGAGCTGTCGGGCTCTGACAGCTTCCATTGCTGTTGAACTTTATTCTCTTTCCCTTCCGTATCCTTCCGAGCCTAAGACGGCTTTTAACCTTCAAGCGTCATCTAGTCTGAGAAGCTCATCGTCATGGTTCTAACGCTTTAGTGGATTCAGGGTAATTCTCACTAACAACTCATAAACGGGTTTAGTACACGAGGTAACGCGGTTTGGTGAAATCGGATTATTACTTAGAGGCAGGTGCGATCAAGAGGATGTTATACAATGATACAAATATGCTGGGATCAGTCGTGATTATCTTAGTGAAATATTCAAGCTATTTAACACTGTGCATTATTACATGGTGCTTAAGACTGCTTCCAAGGATTAAAAATCTTAACAGGTGCGGAATGGGCGGCAGTGATTCTGTGAATCTTTCCTTCAGGGTTCAGCTCGTAATAAATCAGGAACTGGGCCTCGTAACCTCCCCCCTCTCTTACTCCCGAGCCGAACTGTAAGATATCCTGTTCCTTGAGGTCAGTTTCAGTTTAGCTTAAGAAGGCAGTCAAGGGTCGTACCTCTATATTCGCAAGAGCAGTGAATTTGATGTTGGACTTGATGGCAACTGCATTCGGGCTAAGGGCAATAGATTGAATATCAACCTCCTCGAGTATATTGTTGCGCGCATTGCGAAAGAAGCTGACGACCTCATCTTTGCCTTCAAGGGTCTGCTTGCTATCTAGAGAGATAACAACATCCTGTGTGTAATAACGCGGGAAGATATCAAAGTCGTTGGCGTTGAAGGCATCAAGATATTTGTTCATGTCATCTTGGGAGCGAATAACGTCCCTCGAGGCCTCCTTCATGACATAAGCGTCCTCAGTCAGCAGGCGGATATGACCATCTTTGTCAAGATAATACCAGACGAACATCTTGACAAGAGGGCCATTTCCCTCCCAGACTGGGCCCCATCTACCGGCCAGGTTGTCGGTTTCATAGCCATTGATGCCTCGAAACTGCGTGTGCAACTCGGCAACGACAACATCCGGGCTAAAGACTATCCTCTCTACGTTGAGGGTTTCACGCATACCAGCATGAATCTGATCGGCCCAGGCCATGAACTCATCAAGATTCCTGTCGGGGAAACCACTGAACCTGAACTATTGATGAAAGGGTGAGACAAAAAGTTAGACAATAATAGGATGCTTCACTCACCAGAGCATCTTTAGCGTAGTAAGCTGTATACTCAGCCTTGTCGTCACGGTTGAAGTGACGAACGTAGTCTTCAAAGTCGGCCTTGGTCCGAATCGATTTGGTTCCAATACGGAGATCTGTAGAGATAGCCATGCTTCTGAGTGAATTATAGAAGTGGTGTTTTTTAATGTCGGAAACTGTCGAGGTAGCAAAAAGTTAAAGCTGAGAGTTTGGGCCTAAAACCACCATCTCTTTATTATAACCCGTTCGTCCCGAACTTCTCCAGACTTCCCCGCAAAGTGTCACTAGTCCTGGGGCGCTGGCCACAGCCAATGAGGGCTATCAGCGCCGGTGGTAATCATCTGGATGGAAATCGTGCCAGTGGGGTTGCGGTGTATATTAAACAGGTGGGTAAAAGGGTGGAACACTGTTATGAGTGTCTGGTTGTCATGAGTGTGTGGGGATGCTCATTCATCGTATCAGCTCGTGCGGATTCAGCCAAGTTTGTCTGGAACGCCATGGTTACCGCCACATTTCCACGCTAGCGCTGTCATCTGATCCTCATCGCAGCTGACTATGTAGGACATGGGCTAGACTCTTTACCGAGTAGGTTGACTTCGGACAATCTCTGCAGGAGATAATAGCTACTAGTTAAATCTGGGTGCCACGTCCCGTAGTCTCTGGAAGGAGGAGTACAATGACGATATCAAGATGCAATTCTCAAGGAAACCCTTGGCTGTGTCTGCTCCGTTACAGCGAAAGAAGAGCTTTATTGTATTGATATAACAGCAATATATTTCCATTCAATTAACCTGTCAGCTTGCATAACTAAGCTCCAACGCGAAAGCAAGGGCACGGCTAGTTTGGCTTCTATAAAGAACACGACTATATTATAGTCACGCATGTATAATATCCCTTGAACAGTAGCTAAGCCCTGGTATATTAACACCGAGAAAGGAAAAACACTTCGGGGTTAGCCGGGAACTTCAGACGCGGGCGTTATTACCAGATTTCTCAATGCCACTATACTTGCATGAGTGAAGTGGTATACATGGATATCTAATCTGGCCCTATATAGGGGCAAAATGAATATCATAACTATCTGATGATTGACTTGACATAGTTTATCAAGTCGATGCCTTTGTCTCTCGCACCTTGAATCGGCCGTTGTAGGAAGGATACACGAACCAGGCACAAAAGGTGTCCAAGGGCTTGTCTGCATCCTCAATCACCATATCAAATTTTCGGACAATCTGTGGCACCACCTTGGTGAGTTCAAGCAAGCTGATGTTCCTGCCGATACAGGTTCGGGCACCAGCTCCAAACTGCCATGAATCTTAGTCTTCATATTATGTATCCTTTTTTTCGTGGGTATACATACTGCAAACATCATCGAGTCCATTATGCTCGTTTTTTCACCTTCAAGCCATCGTTCAGGCCTGAAAACTTTGGGATCTGGGCCGTAGATCTTCTCATCGTAGTGCAAGACCCATGCGTTAACACCAACCTCGGTCTAAATGCTTCATTAGCAGAAGTACATAAGAAGGCCGGAAATCACATACTCCTTCAGGGAAGTAGATCCCTGATAGTTCCATGCCACCCTGAGGTACGACACGGGGCAGGATGGTACCGACGGCTGGGTGAATACGCAGTGTTTCCTTGATGACGGCCTGCAGATACGGCATACCTTGTGCCTCTTGGAAGGTGAGCGGGTCCGAAATAGTCCCTTGCCTGGCCTTCTGGTCAATCTCATGTCGCAGCTTCTCCAGCTTGTCGGGATTCATATAGAGATAATACAGAGCAGAGCTCAGCGTGACGGCGGTCGTGTCTGAGCCGGCTCCGATGTTGCTGCCGCATGCGTCAAGAAGGTTGGGCTGCTTGAGGCGACCTTCTTTTTCGAGGTCAAGCACCTTCTTCAAGAATGTGTCATACGTTTTTGTATCCTTGATAGTCGGTTTGGCGTTCATATTGCGGTGATCGTTAATCTGTTTAAGAGTGTAGCTAAGAAGGATCGAGGTTTTCGTATCAAGACCTAGTGCCTTGGTGATACCAATGACCCATGGGACCATGCTTGGGACGATTCCCCAGAAGGCCAGAAAGTCGTTACCTCCTCGAATACCTTCAATCATTCCGGTTTTATCGGCTTCGTTCTTCATCATATCAAAGCTCTTGTTGAACTAGATGGCATTAGCTAGTTAATCGGGATGCGAGGGTCGTGCAAGGAATCTCACAGTGATGGCCCCAATGACATCAAAGGCGTAGTATTGCACAAAATGTGGTATATCAACTAGACGCCCTTCATCGGCAAACTGGTATAGTTTGTCAATGCAGATACTTGTCATCTCATTGACGGCGGGTTCATATGATACCATGGATGACATAGTATACATTGGTGAGATCTTTCTGCGCCTTTCCTTGTGTAGGTTATTGTCTTGAATGGCGAATATGTTCTGCTCCTCGACGACAGGACTGAGAAGTGGATTGTAGTACTCGGTCTTGATGTATTTGCCTCCTAATTCGTAGATTTTCTTGACGTCTTTGGGTTGGCTGAGACTGTATCGATTTGGTCCTACTCGGACAACTGGGCCTGGGGAAGCACTATTAATTAATTGGACTAAGGCTTGAGGTGTAATAAATGTTAACAATACGAACCGTACTGCCTATGCAGGCGGATAAATTCTAGGTTGGATTTGCCATTTTTGACCACTTGGTACTCCCACCAGCGCGTCACACGAGCCAAGAACGGACCAGGGATCTTCCTGAGAGGCGAGAAGAAGAGACTATAAAACAATGCCGCCAGATAATAAGCGAACACCAGACTAGCTGGAGCCAGGAAGAAGCCAACGGCAAGCTTTTTGAGGCCCACATGCTGAAGTTGTAACAGGATAGCCTGTGTGATGGGCGAATCTTCTAAATCTCGTAGTAGGGCCATCGTTGTTGGATGAAGTGGCGAGAATAACTCGGTATGGACTGAATATTATTCAGATCTGGGGTAATTCTGCGCTATTTTAACATATGTACGGTAACAGATTGTTGACAAGAGCAAAGCCAAGGCGCACTCTCGGGAGGCATGATTCCCCCGACTATCGGTGGGGTTATTCCTCAGTTCCACTGCCCACAATGATTCATACGAGCTATGGTGTCTCGCTTCAAAAAAAGAGAAGGTGTCAAATACGACGAGTACCATGTGTGGTCCCCACTGTCGTGGATATGTTGCCTAGTACCATTGCCTCTAATATTCTGGTAGCTCTATGGTCGTTTGATACCTCTCCCCACCAACACACGCGGATGGTCGATACTTGAAAACCTCCCCACCAAGTTCCCACTCCCACTCAATTATGTTATCCTGAAAGCACAGCAACAAATTATAGTACCACCACCGACTGGGAGATTAAATCAGTGGTCTCCCCACTGAGAAGATTGACAGGACTAAAGGCACTAAATAGAGCACTCACCAGCCGACCGGCCTCAAGAGCTAACCAAGCCCATCTTGATCTCCTGGCTGTATTGAAGCTTTATGAAAGTCAACCTTTTTTCCTTCTTGAATACATTATTATAAAAGTCGAAGCATTATCTTTCAACGGCTAAAAGATGGGTGCCTACACTGCCGAAGTCGAAAGGATCTACGCCGGACTCACTGACCAACCTCCTCACACCCAAGACCAAGCAATCATGGCCAAAGCGGTTATCGAATTGCATCTAGCGACTTTCAAATATTACGACTACAATAGAACGTTTGAGCTTGTAGATGAAAACTACAAACAACATAGCCAGCTGGTGGCTGACGGACGCGAATCCATCATTGAAGCATCTAAGATTCTCAAGTCTATTGCGGCAAAGCACTGGACGGGGCCCGGGGAGCCGCATTTCAACATGCAGTTCAAGAGGGTTCTTGTTGATGGAGATTATATTGTGGCACAGATTTTCTCCGAGCGCTGGCCAGGCGACTCAGGCGAGCATGTCTTTGACCTGTACAAATGGAAGAACGGCAAGGTTGTGGAGCACTGGGACGTTATTCAACAGGTTCATCCTGAAAATATCAAGCATGGAAACTCTGTTGCTTGAGCTGGAGGTCAATGAAGTGGCGGAATCAGTAGTTAGGGGAAGAAGCTCTTCCACAGACAGACATTTGCCTAATGACCGCTCCCACTCGCGTTGTCTCACGATTCCATCCGCTTATCGATTCAGTAATTTTGCGAATGACGTCTCTGTACTCTTAGATGTTTGAATGAGAGGCCAGTACTTGCATGGTTGAGTGTATATAATATAAAACCTGTGGGCACTCTATACGCTCTCGACTCTAAGGAACCAATTAGTACACTGGATAATAAAGCAGTCCATTTCTATAGCCTTTCCACATTTTCGATGAATATACGGTTAGGTATGAGATGGGGTAATAAGATGTTTGTTTCAACTGGCATGTGCTACAAACGTCAACTCTCCACTTATCGAGAGTGGGAAGTTTCGTGGTGGGGTATCATCTTATCCCTCGGCTGAGAGAAAACCTGGAGACGCGGAGTAAGTAGTGGAATGTAAAGGCGGGGTCCCGCAAGTTAATCTGGGTTCTTGTACTTTGCCAGGGCAAGCGTAGGCAAAACCTTCCTCAGAGCTAGTCACATCCTATACAAAGAGTCGTTGGTTATTCCCGTTTAGGGTTAGTTAACACGGTCCAGACTTTGGTCTCATGGAAAGGCTTACGTGAGGGTATCGAAATGCTGGAGCCACCCGCTCGGTGGCACAAGCGCGGGGTAAAAAGACTACGAGCTGGAAACATACTCCTGCAGTTCAATTTGTAGTTACAAATCTTGTCTGATAGAAATAAGATATAATCGACCTGCCCGTCTTCGATTCAATCTAAAGGTATCCTTGGTCGCTCATTCTCGTCAAAACTTTATGCGCGACTGTCCACTACTACTCGTCACTCAGCAAATATGGAAGCCCTGCACAAGAACGTTGTACTGATTGGCGTACGTATGAATATGGGTAGCACATCTCGATTCATGATATTAACGCATTGATAGGCCAGTGGTAACCTTGGAGTTAATATCCAAGACCATTTTCTGTCTCAAAAAGACTCGCCACTGCACGTGTCCGTCTTAACGAGGAAAGATTCCGGTGCCAAATTTCGTCCTGGCTTGAATGTCATCGCCACAGACTACAGCTTTGAGTCACTTGTTAAAAGTTTGCGAGGACAAGATGTTGTCATCATGCTTCTCCCACCAGAGTCCACCGTCGACCATGAGACTGTCATCGATGCAGCCGTCAAGGCAGGCGTTAAGCGCTTCTTCCCTTCTGAGTACGGAGTCAGGACCTACTACCCAGCTTTTGCTGAAAACATGTTGCTCGCTACCAAGAAAAGATCTATTGTCCAACACCTAGAGACAACTCAGGATATGATGAGCTGGACTGCAATCTTGTGTAATCCCTGGGTCGACCACGTGAGTCTCCAAAACCGAATCTCAGACTCGGAAGCTGACCCAAATTCACAGTGCGTTATCGACGGACTTCTAGGATTTGACATGAAGGAACAGAAGGTACGTATGTACAATGGTGGCAACGTTCCAATGTCCACGGGTCCCCGTAACCTAGCTGCCCAGGCTCTCTATTCGCTCATCACCAACCCAGAGCGCATGGAGGAGGCAAAGAACACGTACATTCACGTTGCATCTTACACAGTTACGCAGAACGAGATCCTGGCCGTGGTGGAGAAGTTAACAGGCCAAAAGTGGCAGATCGAGAACGTCACCTCGAAGGAAGTCATGCCAAAGGCCTTGGCAGATGTCAAAAAAGGCTTGAACTGGGGCCTGGGTTACCAGGTCCAGGCCATTCTCTTCGATTACAGCCCAGATGGCGAGGCAATCGGCGATTTCCGCCCGCTGGGAATATGGAATGAGAAACTTGATCTGCCCAAAACCACCCTGGAAGATGATTTGAGAGGCCCTCTTTCGGGCGAATGGATGGGAATCGTTCACTGGCAGCCGGATGAGCTTCCCAACTATGAACTCAAAAAAGGCCAGCTTCACTCCAACCATCCATAGAATACCCAAACTGGTAGTCGTTGGCTCGCTTTGAGGTGGAAGGTCCTATCTTCCTTTTTCAAACTTTGCACACCAGTTTAGACAATGGCATTTGATCTCTAGTTGTATTATCGACTATTCTATTTAATCTGAAGTGCCACCCAATATAAGTGTGAGAGACTTTGTTTCTTGAGCATTGGAATTCGTAGAATTTGTGTTTATGCTCGACTGCCGCCCCTCCTCCACTCCCATACATTAAGCACGCCACTAGTTGCTTGAACAGTCGTAGCAGGCAAGTGCCTTCCAATCTGGCTATTATTAGGATATTTGGAGTAATGAGCATCTCTTCTAGCTCTTAACGTGGACATGCACGTTGAGTATTGACTTGGAGGCAACTGCCTTATATTCAAAAGGGCTGTCAGTCGCTATGGTTCAATATTTATCACAGGTATATGTGGGTGTGTGAACGTGGCGAATTGGGTCACACTTCTGGACCGTGAGTGAGATTTGCTATTTGCCACAGCAAAGTAATTGAAAGACAAGATAACCATGTTAATCTGACCCAAATTGTACCCGCTGTATTATCTATAGCTTGCTACCATCACCCGCGCTCTTATCCAAAACACTACTGAACCCACGATGACCAATGAAAGTCTCGGAGGGATCCCATTTGTCCCTTATCTCAAGCCACTTCTTCAGCGCAGAGTCTGTCATGACCTGTTCTACCAGTCAGTATCAATTGTAAGACTAGAAGTCTTGGCCAGGCTCACCTTCGGCTTCCTGTGCTTCTCGTTAAAATCGGCGACGTATACACCGCACGATACCTTATCTGCCTTGGTATATGCGTCGAGCAACCATCTATCCATAGCTGCGTCCTCCTTGGGATCTTTCCAGCAGAGCATGGTGGAGACATAAGTCTTCTGAGGTAGACTCAGAGCCTGATCCACCTCATTGGGGTAATAGTCTATGGGGCACAATGTGCCTGAGGACAGACGGGAGGGCAAGTTGAACAAGGCCGGGGTGATTGCATCAATAACCTGAAGGCACCATTGTTAGCACTTAATAACGAAGCAATACTGAGCAACTTGCCTCGTCGTCAGAAGCTTTGGGATCGACAAGAATGCTGTCGACATTCCATCTTTCGCCGTTTCCCTGAGGCTGAAAGCTTTCCTGAAGGCCCCAGAGCTCTTCCCAGGTCCTTTCCATCAATGGAACTGTAGTAACAATGTGCTTCTCAAATTCCTCAGGGAAGGAGTCTAGCGGACTGGCCAATACCTTGGCCTCATCCAGAGAATCAGCAAAGATGGTCAAGTTGATAGCAAGAAAGACGCGCTTTGCGGCTGACTCATGGCCACCATTGGGGTCGTCCTTGTCAGCGTAAAATGTTGCGTAGAACAGATCCACGCCGTACTTGGGGACTTTGCTGGACATTGCGAGTGTCCACTTGAGGAGAGGCTTGAAGATATCAGTGGAATCAACGATCATGGTAATATCGAAGAGCTTTCTCGTCGGAATCGTCTTGACCCAAATTCTGGTGATGACTCCAAAGAAGCCTTGTCCGCTGCCTGGTGCTGCCCAGAACAGGTCGGAATTCTGGGTCTTACTAGCAATGACTGTCTTGCCCTCTGAGGTGACGACTTCCAGCTGCGTCACCCAGGTAGGGGCGGTGTAACCCCACCCGCGTAGGAAGCATCCCTGGCCACCAGCAAGCAAGAAGCCGCCAACAGCGACAGATCTGGAATGGCCAGTCGGGAAGAACCTACCACGGGGTTCGAGGAACTTGGTCACATCTTCAACCCTATGACCAGGGCTGATGGCAGCTATGTTGGTCGCAGGGTCGTATTCAATATCTCGGTTCAGATTACGCGTGTCGATAAGGAGACCACCCTCGAGCAGTGCGTTACAGAAGAACAAGTGGCCACCGGAACGAATGCCAATCTTCCAGTCATGTTCCCGCGCCCTCTTGACGGCGGCCACAACCTCTGATGTGGTGGTTGGACTAGCTATCTCGGTTGGGTGGACATCAGGGACTCGCGTGTTGAAGAACTTGCGACGAAGCTGGTCGTAGCCCTCAGAGCCCTGAGACAGAGTGTTTGGAACTGAAGCCATGATGATTGTGTTGTACGCGAAATGATGAGGAAGAATGTGTCACTAAAGTTGTCAAAGAGTCGAATTATTTAAAGCTAGAACCAACATGTCTAGTTGCAGATAGCCGTGCAAGTGGAACCGGGAAACTCGGGCACCCACCTGAGTCGGTTGCCACCCGTTTGTTGTTGAGTGAGGTGGGTGAAAACGCAAGCGTTACCACCCGCCACCCCGGCCCTAAGCTATGCCCATTCACTGAAATTGGAGTAGCCACATAAGCCCTTTTGACTTTATAAACGGCAGAGAACAATTTACCTGTGTATGATAATTAGTGAAACTATCACCGTTGGGGGGAGATAGGGCTACACTGAAACCAATACGTAGAGTTGAAGGATGTGGTGCTGCGCTGCCATGGGGTTGTGCAACCTTGAGCTACATCGGAATCTTGGAAAGCTGGGTTTGTTTACGGTATAAAATATTTGATGTTGCTGAGGAAGATCACTGATTGGTTTCGCGTAAGCTAGGTACAAGGTCTGAAGTTGAAAGAGGCGCTGTGCACTTGACAAGATGCTCTTGAGACCCAAGAGAACCTTCAGTCGTAGAATCTGTTGTTACTATATGAACACATCAAGAGACACAGAGTTTATACTAAATTTACCCATACAGCGGTCTCAAAGGCATGGAGTTCAATAACTTAGCATATCAGTAATATGTACGACGATAAACCACCCGACAAACAATCTCCATCGAATTTCTCATATTTAATGTAAAGAATGCGCTGGACAGTCCCCAAATTCCTCTTGTGTCTTGATTGATAAACTGCTCGGCTTCTCTAACCACTAACTGATGCTGTAGTCTTGATGCCGATCTTGTCCAGCTATCCCAGGCGTATATGAGTATGGAAACAAAGCACGAGAGATGTCCAACAGGGGTTTCAGGATTCACTCACCTCAGCCACAACATCATACCCATACACAAAATCTTGTGCGGCCGGATCAATCCTATGAACAATGTCAGCGACAGATCCCAGAGCATTGATGACGCAGGCGGCACCAACCAGTAGAATGGGTATCCAGGTTGCTGATTATAAAGTTGCGATTCAGCGAGATGGTCCCTCGCTTCTTGCTCCGGTCCGTCGCACAAATGGTTGGTATGTCTCTGCGCCAAAAGTTAATATCATACACTGATCCCCCATCTTGCAATCGAAGCCTTTGCCAAATACTAGACGTACCTGCTTCATGCTCCATTTTTGCAGCGCGGTGCTACGAGGGACTCTCAGATCCTGATACGCTTTCAGAGCATCGGGAAGTTCTTGTCTGCTGTTGACCTTGGAGAGAATGATGCCCAATGCAGCACCGTCTTCAATCGCGGAGCCAGCTCCTTGCGCCATGTAGGGAAGCATGGGATGGCAAGCATCGCCCAGGAATGCGACGGTGGCCTCGTCATTGTACCAGCGCTCCAGTTCATCCACTATAGGTTGTTAGAGGCCCTCTACAGCCTAGGCTTGATGGTACTCACGATGCATAAGCTTCCATTTCTCTATCTTTTCCACTTGAGATAGAAACTTTTGTAGTCTGATACCATCAGTTAGCGGGCTGCTTTGGATGCCAGGCGAAGCCAGCAGTCAAAACTTACAGCGGGTCCCAGTCGTGGAAGATCTCTCGCATCTCAGAAAGGTCACCAGCCATCTTGGCCACATTGTCTGGCAGATTATCCGGAACCAGCAGGACAATGTTTGCCATCGTATTGTTCCTGAGTGGGTAGTAGATGGCATGGCATTCCGGGCCAACCCACAAGCAAACGCGTGGCTTCTTGATGAAGTCAAGCAACTCGGGATCCTTAATGTTCTCCGCCTTCAGAACGATACGGTATGCAAGGTCTCCCGTGGCGATAGGGGGACTGGGTCTACCAAGAACCGTGGATCGAGTCTTGGACCAGAGTCCTGCTACGTGTCAGCAACTGATCACACTAGAGGAGGGGAGAGGCCTTGTTCACCATCCGCAGCAATCACTAGATCTCCCGTGATCTTCTCATCCCTATCTGTCGTCAATTGAGGTATGCTGAGATCCACGTCCCTCACCAAGGTACCGAACTTGAAGCGGACGCCAAGGCTCTTGGCCCGCTCGAACATGGCGAGTTGTAGGTCAGCTCGGTGCATGTCCCAATAGTGTGAGTTATACTTGTCGAGCATCTCAGCGGCAAAGTTTTGGCGGTTACCAAGAACCTTGCGCCCGTCAAACCGACGAACGAGGAATTCTTCGGGACTACTCGCCAGATTCTCTAGGCTGGGCTTCAAACCCCACCTAAGGAGCAGTCGTGTAGCATTCGGGGTGAGTTGGAGACCTGCACCAATCTACATCATGAAGCTGTAAGCGGGCCATGTCAACGAAGACGAGTTTCGAAATTCTTACCTCGGCCAAAACAGGAGCAGATTCCACGACGAAAACATCATGGGTTGGCGTCTCCTTCTTAATAGACAAGGCGGCAGCGAGTCCACCCAGCCCAGCTCCGATGATAACGATGTTCAAGGGCATGTTGAGGGCAGGAATATTTGTGATTGAATTCTTGGTTGTTTTCCAAGCAGCTAACATGATCGAAATCACATGCTTCGTTGTGCTTGCTTTGTCTTTATAGAGAGCCAATGGGACACGGTGGCTCTAACCTCCCCACCCTACCCAGGTGGGTGGCCAGCAGTTTGACTACGGTGGTGTAACATACCCCAGTGTCACTGTCCCGAGTTACTTCCTACGCCTGGTTTTATCCCACCTGTTTATGACGGGGCCGTCGACGGATCTCAATCGCGTCTGTCTATATAAGATGAGGATCACAACGGCGCCTTGATGGGTATCTAGTAACAGTGACAGACCCATTCATCCACACCTTCACACTTCTCAAGACTACCTACTCTTACTATCTTGATAGAACAAAGCCCACCTCAACAGAATGTCCTCATCACTCTCCGGTAAAGTCGCTCTGATCAGCGGGTCTTCGTCGGGATTAGGCGCCGCCATCGCACGCGAGCTGTTTAGCCGAGGGGCGTCGGTGGTGATCAATTATCCCAACGCCAGCGAGAAAGCCAATGCAGAGAAGGTCCTCGAGGAACTCAATGCAAAAGGAAGAGCAGTCGCTGTAGAAGCCGACCTGTCAACGCCTGAGGGGCCGCAGACCCTTGCTGACGCGGCGGCCAAGGCCTTTGGCCAGATTGACATCCTGGTCAACAGCGCCGGCATCAACCGCCCTGTACCTCTTGACGATCCTGATGATGAGAAGGTCAACAAGACGTGGCATGACGTCTTCAACCTCAACGCGAGGGGAACGTTTTTCCTTACCCGTGCCGTTCTCAAGCATCTGTCACGCAAGAACTCGCGCATCATCAACATTGGCAGCTCTATTTCCCGCTGCCCCGCCCCAGATTCGAGCATCTATGCGGGCACCAAGGGCGTCGTTGAGGTCTACACCCGGTGCTGGGCGACAGAGCTGCCCCGTAAATACGGATGCACTGTCAACGCCTTCGGCCCGGGCCCCATTGGGACAGACGCATTCAACGCGGCACCCAGCTTTGTGAGGGAGGCGTTGCAGCCCGTGATCGATGCCACGCCTGTAGCTCCTCGTGTCGGTACACCTGAGGAGGTTGCTTGGGCGGTTGCGACTCTTTCTGAAGACAAGGCGAGCTGGATTAACGGGGCGTTTATACCCATCAGCGGAGGAAGCGGTGTGTTTTAGACTAGGAAGCGATGCTATAGATAGTCGATCCATGGAGAGTTGTCTCTAATACAGCATTTTACCTCACCGCGCGATTTATGTGGCATGCCGACGTGCTGTAGTGATAGATACCGCAGATATTGTGCCGAATGAAGGCAATCCCAAGGTCTACGTTCACGTCTATAAACGGGGCTCTAGATGCGTAGAGACACGAGCAGAATGATAGTTTAAGAATCCGCGTTGTAGTTCAAATAACGTGCATTTACTCTTCCAGCCTGCATTGGCCAAATGGCCAAGCACATCTGAGTCTGGCGAAGAAGAGTTACACAGTCACATAAGCAACTTTACGTGCACTACACTTCGTGCAGTGAGCGACGATCGTTGTCTCGACGAAGAGTTAGAGTATTTTCTGATTCAACCGAGTCCAACCGATATAAACTCTGATACGCTAGTGCTAGGTAGTTAATGAGCTACTAATTCTTTGTAACTCCATTCGTTCCATTGGCTCGTCGGGCCTCACTGGCCGCTCTCGCTGCATCCACATCCTTACCATCCACCCAACTACCATGCAGGCCATCCATCAATTTGAAAGGAAGCTTGATCTCAGCAAGGGGTCCCTTAGTGATATCCGAAGCCTCAAAAAGCAGCACAACGTTGCGACCTTCGCGATATCGATCAGCCACGACGAGGATATACCCGTCCTCAGGGTCAGCACCCTCGTGTCTGGGTACAAAGACGGGCTCCTGGAATGTGGTATCGTCTGCGTGACGGTAAGACTGCAGGTCTCCTGTGTCAAAGTTGAAGCAGACCAGGGTGTTGAAACCGACATTTCCAACGGCATCCTCGTGGTCGTTGAGCTTGACAGGGTGCGTGGGATCGATCTTGAGAATCCACACGCGCGAATACTTTTTGCCCAGCAGACGGTCATCTATGCGGCCAAACTCATTCACGCCGTCGAGGAGCACACCCTCGGGGTGGATCATCTTGTCCGTGTTGGCCGTGGGGTCGAATCTGTAGCGGAGGATGGGTGCCTTGACCTTGCGGGGATCGGTGAAGAACCTCTCGCCCTTGGTGTTGGGGAAGAAGGGGAAGTGCACGTCGGTCCAGACGTTTGCATCGAGCACCAGCTTGCCATCCTCCTCATAGGCGTTGATGGTGTGCGAGTAGCAGCCCTGAGGGGTCTTGAACCACTTTGCATCCTCAGGCTTGGCGCCTCTGCGAGGAATTACACCAAGCAGCTGGTAGTCGAGGTTCTCGTCCCAGTAGAAGTGGTCACCACCGGCCTTCATCTGCTCTAGGCTGGCCTTGAGACCGTTAATAGGGAAGACGACCCAGTTATCGGTGGCCCAGAAGTCGTGGATCATGCAGGGCCACGGTGCCTTGAACCAGACCTCCTCGGAGAGCTTGCCGTCCTTGTCAACGGTGAAGGAGCAGATGTCTGGGGTTGCTTCACCCGCAGCCTCATAAGAGTAGGACACAAGCTCCCCCGTGGCAGAGTCCGCCTTGGGATGCGCAGTGTGCGTGGGGGCACGCATTGTGCCGTGGTAGTCGATGTAGCCGAGAGTCTCGAGCGTGATGGGGTCAAGCTCCATGGGACGAGCATCCTCCTTGAGCGCCATCAGCTTGTTGTCGTGAAATACAACATGGGTATTGGCCGTGGTGCCCTTGAGAACATTCTGCACTCGAGGATCATCGGTGAACTTGTTTCGGTATCTGCCAAAGAGGGCACGCCTGGCCTCACGCTCTGCGATGAGCTTAGGCGTGCGCACGTAGCGCTGCTTGAAGTCTACATGGCCGTCCTTGATAGTGAAGGAGCTGACGTTGCCGTCGCCGTTGAGAGGGATCTCAGTTTCGGCAAAGATGGGTGGGAATGCGTGGTCTGGCTGGACGCGGTAGAAGACTCCATGAATCTCGCTGGGGATTGATCCGATGACCTCGAGCTCATAGGCGTCTGCCTCAAAGCGCAGATGGTCTTCGTTCCACTTGCTCATGGCATAGTGCTTGGGGAAGCGGGTGCCTGGGACTCCTGGAACGACGTGTGCCATGGTGGAATAAACAATGAATTTTTCTTATTCTATCTTATGGTCAGGTGCAGAGGATAATTTCGAGCAATTTTGGATATAGTATCTCGAATTTATATCTTGGCCGGACTCTCCGGCAAACACTTCCATTCTCCTCATAATACAAGATCCCACTGGTCTGCTAGCCAACTAATGACTTCACTGCTGTGTGGGGGAAACCGATGTGGATGTGGCCCAAGAGTGGGTAAATGTGCTTGGTATGTATCAAATCCCCACCATTCCGGTGGTCTCGACTACACTGTGTCAGGTGATTGTACCACATGAGACGCGACGAGGTTGTGCCACCCGGATGGAACCATTTGCTTCTCTACTGTAGAATTGTGAGGCAAATAATGGTGGGATTCTTTCAGTCTGGTTATGCTAAGGTCTTTAGGACCGCCCTCCATGTTCTTCAAGAAGGACTGAACCTGCCTGCAATTGATATATTCTTCCAACCTTGTTTAAACAGCACAAAAAGATAGTCCAAATGTTCAAGTGGTATGAATCGCCCGAGCTTCAGTCGCATCACGACAATGCGTTCACTTCTCGAAGCCCAGGGTTACGAGCCCTTCCTCCAGGTCACAATGAAGCCAGCTTCCAACGTGCGGTCAATGAGTTCCGGGCCATCGTAGGTGCTGAGAACGTCATCACCGACGAAGGTCTGGCCAACTTCCGTGATCCATATCCTCTATTTGAAGAAGGCTTTGAGGCATCCGCAGGTCTATGGTATGACTTAGCCTCCAGCCCTGGGTCATGTCAATCAAACTAACATTGCATCAGCCCCGCGTCTGTCGAAGAGGTCCAAGCAATTCTTAAAGTAGCAAACCAACACCAGATCCCTCTCTGGACATGCTCACAAGGGAAGAACTTTGGGTGAGCTTAACAGGACCCGTGCCAAATTCTATCATCCCCCTAACTTCTTGGTAGCTATGGTGGGCCTGCACCCCGCGTTTCTGGCTCCATGGTGCTGTCCCTCCACCGCATGAACCGTATCTTGGAAGTCAACGAGAAGCTGGCTTACATCGTGGTGGAACCTGGTGTCACCTTCTTTGATGTCTTCAACCACATCACCAAGAACAAACTTGATCTTTGGGTTTCTGTCCCAGCTTTAGGCTGGGGAAGTGTCTTGGGCAATGCAAGTTAATCCTCGCTGTTCAACAGCTGTATCTCCTACTAACAGGCTTCCAGACACTAGACCGTGGCCATGGATATACCATTTCTGGAGATCGCCAGCACTTTGTGGGAAGCATGGAGATTGTTTTGGCTTCAGGAGAGGTTCTCCGAACGGGCCAGTGGGCTGTGCCCAATTCCCCAAGTGCACATGCCTGCCCCAACAGCTTCGGTCCTCAGATCGATGGGCTTTTCTTACAGAGCAACTTGGGTGTTGTCACAAAGATCGCTGTCAGCCTCGACGTGGCACCCCAAGCTTTCATGGATGTCAAGATCCACTGTCCTGAGGTTGAGGACATCGCGCCTCTCATCGACACACTCCAGCAACTAGATCGTGAGGGAATTACCCAAAGCCATCACATGATCACTAACATCAACCATTTTGCCTCTCATGACGCACCAAAGCACCAGCAGCAGAGTCAGCCAGGCCCCCTCACGCCGGAGTCCATTGCCGCACTCAAGAAGAAGTACAACACAGGATACTGGAGATGCACAATATCCCTGTATGGGCCCAAACAGATGGTTCTCGCCCGTTGGAGCAGGGTGGAGGAACTTGTCACACAGAGGGTCACCAACGCCTGGCTTGAGCACACTCTCTTCGAGGGCAAGGACGGCAAACCTGTGGACAACACTGAGATAGGGACTCTGGCGGCGGGCATTCCCTCAATGGGTGCCGTCAAACTTGCAGAGTACAACCTTCCTGCAGATGGCACAGGTGCAGGCGCTCACATTGACACTACTCTAATCCTGCCTTGTGATGGTGAGACCGTTGTGACGTGGTTCCACAAGGCTCGGGCGATCATGGAGGAACAGGGAGTCGACCCATTCATTGGCTGCCACGTTTTCTCAAAGTACATCCTTTTTGTTCAGGAGTACGTCTTTGACAAGTCCAACAAGAAGGCGCGTGAGGGCGGTCGCAAGGTAGTCAAGGCTTTGCTCACTGAAGCAGAGAAAAACGGGTTTGCAAATTATAGAGCTCACGTCCAGCATATGGGTAAGATCTTTTTGATGTTTTGAAGTAAGGAACTGCTACTAAAAACTCACAGATGCGGTGCAGAACTTATATGGATTTAATGGTCACATTTATAGAAGATTTGTTGAGACTCTCAAGGTATGTCCTCATATTTACACCACATGAACTGCTTTTGTTAATTCTCTATTAGGGTGCTCTAGATCCGAATGGAATCCTGTCCCCTGGCAAGCAGGGTATCTGGCCGACGAAGACTCTGGTTCATCTACCGGCTCGACAAACCTAGAAGTAGTGTTTATTACATATAATGCAGTATTTCTACAAGCTCATTCTCCAGTGACATAGGTCACCCTTTATCAGCTCCCAGAACCAATACAAGTCAAATGCTTTAGGTCTATTCTATGTCTCGATCCATATATGCATCCAAATAGATATCATGTTATACTACATACTCATGCAGTAAGGTGAGTAGACCTGCTTATAGCGAACACTGGCAAGGCCACAACTCAACAGTTTCAGGGTTGCTTCATATGACAGCTCTTCATCATAGTATGACAAGCTTTTTGAAAGGGACATCAGAGTGTTTAAATGCAAAGATGGATCTGACCCTTGAGCCTGTTAAGTCTCATATCGAGCTTTTCCATCGCATAAATACAAGACCGTTCTTCATTTCTTTTCAGTGAGCCCCTAATTTCAACTGGATTAATAAGAAAGAGTGCCTTTAACTACCTTAACACCATTCCTAAGATTCCCAGCCGATTGTGTTGCCTTTTCATGCCGCAGCGCATCTACCTCAGCTTCAGAGACCAGAACAAAGTCGTATGTCAGCACCTTTGTGGTTTCCAGTACTCCATATCTCTCAGAGAGTCCAGGTGTATCAGATGCCCTCTTCAGATCCACAATGAGGGACTCCTTGACTCCGAAGACGGCGTCGGAGGTTTCATAGGGGTCTCCACGAACATAGAGTGCCCTGATTACGTTAGCCAAACCCTGCTTTGTTGGGATAATTACAACTCACGTTATCAATGGATCGTAACCAGCCTTGTTGAACTTGAAATGCATATGACTAGGTCGGTAGGGGTGTCGATTGAGGACTTTGAGAAGCTGCCCTACAGGCCCATCATCTGGAATGGGATATGAAACTGGGACAATGGCTTTGAAATGAAACTTTCCCTGCTTGTCGCTGTGTAGTATAGCTCGGTTATCGAATCCTTCACGATCCGCATATTGCACGTCATAGAAGCCCTTGGAGTCTGTCTCCCAGATATCAATCTCCACGTCTGGCAGTGGGTTGCCTTGAGAATCTTTCACTGAACACAGAACCAACAGTGGCTCTCCCTCGGGATCATGCGAGATGGCCTCACCCGAGGCCAATTCCTCAGCTCCGTGGGCGTGGAAGGGACCGAGAACAGTGCCTTCGGTAGACGTGGGCGGTTTTGGGTGATCAATTGAATCCACCAACAGAGATAGTCCAAGCACATCGGACAGAAGAATGAACTCTTGTCGGGTGTCGCTGCAAATCTGTCCTGTCCGGGTAAGGAATTGTAGGGCTGTCATCCACTCTTCTGTCGTGAGACGAGTCTCGCGCGCAAAGTCATGAAGGTGATGGACAAGCCTCTCGAAGAGGAAGCGAGTACGGGGGTCCGGGCAAGAAGAATTGATGGCCACGACATTCTCAGTGATATTGTCGGTGGTGAGGTCTTTCAACGGGGTGGTATCTGGGCGAATATGGGACATGGTGTATAGAATCTCGTACCGTTCGTGTATGCCTCCAATGAAGATTGACGTATTGTCAAGCTCCAAGGTCAGTTTTTTTTATGCACGGGCTATGAATCAGCACCAGAGCGACTGTAGTAGCATTCAGAGACCCATCGATGGTGGGGATGAGCTGGGTGGTCCGCGGGTGGCTATGGGTGGAAAGCGCGGAAGTCCCGCGTGGGTACTGGATAACAACTAAAAGATGTCGGAAATGAGCTCAAGGTGTATTTCGGATGCCTCCAGTAAATAAAGGTGGCGGATGGATTTGAAGAAATATTGTCCCATCGCTCAGTTCAGCTCTCGCTGTGAACAGAAACTTAAATCACCAAGATGGAGTCCTTCGTTTACAGTCCCCTGCCTCACAAAATCATCTTTGGCCGTGGTTCAACCAGGCAACTTCCGCAGTGTCTTCGGGAACTTGGATTTCGTCGTCCTTTGGTACTCTCCACACCATACCAGATCGACCAAGCGAGGCAGATCACTGAGATTCTGAAGTCTCATGTAGATGATACTTCCATCTTCTCCGAGGCTACCATGCACACTCCCTTGGGCATTACTGAGAAGGCTCTACGCTTCTGTCAAGACAAAGGGTCAGATGTGCTCATTTCAATCGGAGGTGGCAGTACCACTGGCCTTGGAAAGGCTATCAGCTTCCGCAAAGATCTTTACCACATTGCAATTCCTACTACATATGCTGGTAGTGAAGTGACTCCCATCCTCGGAGAGACTGTTGATCGCATCAAAACAACCCAGACCAATATTTCAATTCTCCCAAAGACTGTCATCTACGATGTCGACTTGACCCTCACGCTTCCTCTGCCTATGTCACTCACGAGCATTATCAACGCTCTCGCGCACGGCGTTGAAGCTCTTTACGCGCCTAATATCAACCCCATCGTCAGTCTTATGGCTATCGAGGGCGTGAGGGCACTCGCAAGAGGAGCAGTGCAATTGCTAGATGATCCCGACTCTATCCCCGCTCGATCTACGTGTCAATATGGAGCCTGGTTGTGCGGAACATGCTTGGGTAGTGTGGGAATGTCTCTCCATCATAAGCTCTGCCACACTTTAGGTGGTTCGTTCAATCTACCCCATGCTGAGACGCACACAATTGTCCTCCCGCACGCGTTGGCGTACAACGCACCCAAAGTCCCTAAAGCCATGGAAGCCCTCGCTAGTGCCTTTCCAACTAGTAACGGCGATGCTCTCCACGGGCTTAATAGCCTGCTCAACAGGCTGGGTGTTCCCCGTAGTCTGGGATCCATAGGATTCCAAGAGGCTGATATTGATAAGGCGGCTGATATTGCTGTCAGCAAGTCTTATCCTAACCCAAGAGATATTGATAGAGATCTCATCAGGGAGGTCATTAGAAGAGCATGGGCTGGTGAGGACGCGAGAGCAGACTTGTAATCGGAAGAGACTAGTTAGACTCGAGGTAGTGATTGGCCATGATGATTGACAACCAGCAATTTCAATTGTAAATATATTTTGCATCTCGTGGCCTGGGGGAATGGCACTAGATATTTTTCACATGTGATCCATTCGCGATGCAACAGTAAAGTGAAACCAATCGATGAAAATAGGGCTGTTATATTCCTCGCTTTCTTGAAGTTTCAGTAAGCTCATCTATCAAATTTCTGTCACAATTTCCCACCCCTCAACATCTACTTTGTTCAATCTCATATTCACTCAATATTCGCCGATTCTTCACACTCCCTCTTAACCAACGCCGCGTGAGCCGGACTTCTGACCGTAATTTTCACTTCGTATGGCTTCTCTGTTCCAATATCAAACGGCTTTCCAACTGGGATGGGATGTCCCGAAACTTGATGAAAGTCGAAACAGTAGACGACCCGCGCGATCAACAAGTGGAGACTGTTGCTGGCAATGGTCCAACCGGGGCATACCCGCCGACCTATTCAATCCAGACGGTCAGTAACTTGGCTATGATACACGGTCAAGGGCGGATTTATTAGCTTACCTGTTCCAAATGCCAAGTGTCCCTTGATCGGCTTGTCCACGTCATCGTTCATGAATCTCTCGGGCCAGAACCGCTCAGGCTGCTCATACTCGGAAGAACTCATATGCAGGCCCCAGCTGTTCCACATGACGCTGGTTCCCGCGGGAATGTTAAATCCTTCGAAGGAGTCGTCCTCGATCAAGGAGTGCGGGATCTCAGGGAGTGATATACTAGACCATGGCTGTTAGCCTGCCACAAATGACGCCGGGTAAGTGTACTTACTTCCATCGCAGAACTTCCTTGCTGATTGCTTTTACGTAAGGCAGGTTCGTGATATCGCTAGCATTCGGAAGTCTCTCAGCATTAGCACCACAAATTTCATCCAAGTCCTTGCGTGCTCGCTGAATCCAGTCGGGAAACAGGGCTGCCCCGGCCATCAGCTGGTTCAGAGCCACACGTGTGGTGTCAGATCCAGCTTCAATGAGGGAACCAGCCAAGAACACAGTCGACTCATAATCAAGAGCCTTGTCTCGTCCAAGCCTCTTGAATTCAGACATGAAACACGTCACATTTTTGCCTTGTGCTTCTCGCTCCGCGAGGCCTTCATACTCTTCGATGAAGTTCCTAGCTGAAAGTCAACAACCGTACCTTGAACGGGAACTACGGAGCGGTCGAAATATACCTCTTGGATGCTTCAAAGACGCTATCTCCCCACCATCTCCATGGCTGGATAGAGCGCGGGAGGGGTATATAAGCCAGGAATGGAAACGCGTCGATCAGGCTCGACCCGGGTTCAAACATCTTCATGATCTCGTTGTTTGTGTCAATGATTCTGTCAACGTTGGGGTCTCCCAACTTTGTCCTCCTTCCATATACCATGCTCATGATGAGGGAGCTAGCATATCGAGCGTGAGCCTGGTGCCACAAGTCCGGCTGCATGAGGTAGTCATAGAGCAATGTTCGTGACTCCATGTCCTGCAGAGGGGCAAAGACATTGCGGTTTCCGGGGCCGATGATTTCGTGGATGAGCTTGCGCTCCCACTTCCAGAGATTACCGTAGGGCATGAAGACGACGCGTTTGCCGCCAGAGGCAACATCGCCTGGCATAGGTAGATTCTGTCGCGAAATATACCGAGCGCCGCGCTTATCCAGTATTTCATTCGCAACGCGCTGAGAGTTGATGAACATTAAGTAGTTAGAACCGACTTTGAGTGTAAATCTGTGCGAAATGAGATGTCAGCATCGTATTTTTTTGCAACTATAAACTCATTCAACACTATACATTTCACCGTATTTTTTGGCCAGGCCATGAAAGTAGATGCGCCGCTCCGCTGTATCAGTTGGGATTTGGAACATATTTCCAAAAAAGGGCAGCCCCCCAGGCACGAGATTGGGGAAACTGTATTTTTGACGGAATGAGATGAAGAGGTATGCTTGGTAAAGAACCCATAGTAACAGCAATGCGCCGGCAAGCAGCGACACTTGGGAATGTTTTTCAAGCAGCCTCATATTGGTTTTGTCGCGATTGAAAGCTAGGTCGGACTCGGTTACCGTCTATAATGGTACCTACTAATATAATCTGATAATTTATAGAGGACGGATGGGATCGAGTACGCGTGATACTCAGCAAAGTCGACAGTATGAGCTTGAAGATTTGATGAGACCGTAGGTAACTTTGACGAAGTGTTATCGAGGTGTGACGAAACGAAACTTGTGTTACCCTATAGCTTTGTAAAGAAAACCTAGCCCAGATGAAGTTGAAGCTGTAGCCGGACAAGATGGACTATAAGGCTAATTGTCACAGGCCCATGGAGCTATGGATCTGCAGTTTGGTCTTCAACATATCCGAGGCTGTTCTGGGGAGGCATTCAAGATGGTATCTCTGCGCGGGTACACGCACAGTATCACAGTCCACATGTTGGGACTCCCCACCGGTGGTAATGAGCCAACTCCCCACCGATTTCCCCACCCTGAGAGTTGCAGTGGCGCAGGATACAGAGCACAAAAACCCGACAATGCGAGAAAAGGAAGGATATCAGCTGGCACAGAAATAAACTGCAACTTATTAGACTAGTTCCGGAGCATCAATGACAGATGTTTCAGAGCCATTGCTGAGTATTGTCCTTTTTATTGGGATATAGATGGGGTATTATTCGGGTGGAGTGAGGTGAAAGGAACACATGCCACTCAAAGAAATATCCACCTGGAGCTGAATGAATGTGTAGCCATTGGCATCGCCACCAGGTTGCCAGCAGGTGAATCGATTATAGGAAAGGTTAAATACTCATTAGACTATACCTTAAGGTGCCGGAGGTTCCTTTTAAGTCTATTTTGCGACTCTCTTATTCCCTCATTGTTAACCATGAGCCCAAGTGAACAGGCCAACGGTGGGTCTGATAAGCCCGATACTCTCGACACCGTCCCATTCATCATCAATGGAAAGGATGTCACGTCCACAACGACGTTCCCAGTAACTAGCCCTTTCAACGCCAAAAAGCTATGGGATGGCTCCGCAGCTGCAGCCAGCGACGCCAACGGGGCTGTTGAAGCAGCTCAGGCAGCTTTCGCCTCGTGGTCCCAGACAAAACCGAGCTTCCGTAGAGACATCCTGTTCCGGGCCGCCGATATTTTTCTCAATAGGAAGGAAGAGCTGTTCACGTACCAGAGCCAGGAGACGGGCGCGGGCCGGCAGTTTATGGAGATTAACCTCAACGCCACGGTGCAGATCTTGAGGGACATTGGCGGGAGGATCGAGGCCGCAGTTGAAGGATCGGTTCCTACGACGGCGGAAGAGGGCTCCCATGCCATCATAGTCAAGGAGCCATATGGTGTTGTCCTCGCAATTGCCCCATGGTATGTCAAGACAATTAATGAGTGCTCCTGTACGTACACCCCTTTCTCACAAACCTCGTCTGCAGGAATGCTCCCTACGTGCTCGGAGCACGCTCAGTCGCGTTCGCTCTCGCGGCAGGCAACACAACCGTCCTCAAGGGCTCCGAGCTAAGCCCGCGCGTCTTCTGGGCGCTTGGCGACGTGTTCCGCCAAGCTGGGCTGCCCGACGGCTGCCTCAATGTTATCTATCATCGAACGGCCGATGCGGCTGCCATCACAGAATCGCTCATCGCCCACCGGGCCATCAGGAAGATTAACTTTACGGGGAGCACGCTTGTGGGCAGCATCATTGCCAGCCTCGCCGGGAAACACATTAAGCCACTTCTCCTGGAGCTGGGGGGCAAAGCCAGCGCCATAGTCCTCAAAGATGCCGACCTGAAAAAGGCCGCTACGGCGTGCGTTCTAGGCGCCTTCATCCACGTAAGTTTTGTCTAGCCCTGTTAAAGTATTGCCCACCATGTTTTATCACATCTTCTTTCATTTTGCTTACAATCTACTTCCCCAGAGCGGCCAGGTATGCATGTCGACAGAGCGCATCCTTGTGCATAAGTCGGTCGCTGAAGAATTCGGCGTCGCCCTCAAAGAAGCTACTGAGAAACTCTTTGGATCCACCAACCCGCCATTCGTGCTCGTCAATTCAGCGGCTGTACAGAAGAACAAGGGTTTGATCGCCAACGCGGTGTCTCTGGGCGCGACGACCCTTGTGGGCAATGCCGAGGCCGTAGAGGACCAGCCCACAAAGATGAGACCTGTCATCATCTCCAACGTGTCCAAGGACATGGAGATTTATCACACAGAGTCTTTCGGGCCCACCGTGTCCGTTATGACGTTTGAGACAGAGGAAGAGGCTCTCAGCATCGCCAACGACACCGACTACGGGCTCTCGGGGGCCATCTTTACCGAGGACCTCAAAGCCGCGCTGCGGATCGCCCGGAAGTACGAAACCGGGGCGGTCCACATCAACTCCATGACCGTGCATGACGAAGCTTCGCTTGTCCACGGGGGAGCCAAGAAGAGTGGCTACGGGAGGTTCAATGCCTCACAGGGACTAGGTGAGTTTCTCAGGTACAAGACAATTACATGGAGAGATTAGCGGAGACTGGGCGCTTGGCATGTAGTCGATGGGTACCTACTCGGAGAAAACGCGGCATCCAAGGGACCAATGGCAGACGTTGCTTTCTCAGCCATCGCTTACCCTGTAAGGTCTAGCTCATTTACTCCGGGGTCTCGAACTGTCAATCTGTCTTTCTCCTCCATAAAGCAATACATCTCCTCTTTAGCTTCTTGCCCTTGACACATATTCTGATTACGCAATCCGTAACAAGCCAAATCTGAACAATTAAAACCTCAACCCGGCAGTGCCTCAAAGACCCCGCAACAGCCGGGACTTACTTCAGGACTCCACTTGAGTGCATGTACGGTCCGAGAAACTGCCGACATAGACCATAGCGGTGCATAGCGGGACTTGGGTATGCGTGTCTTAATCCTAGCGGTGTGAAGTGAAACCTTGACAAGCAGCAGTTCTCGTGTGTTAAGATGTCTAGATGCATTTTTCATAACACAGAGTCAGTGTTATAGCCGAAAAGGTGCTCAATGATAGTATGCCAAGGTGGGGCCTAGGGGTGTTAATTCCAGGGCCCTCATTCGTCGTGAAAAGGGTGGGGTGCAGCTCTTATGCTCATATTATGATGTTAGCGAGGTGTATCTTTTGCGCAAGAATATAAGCAAAGATACTTCCCCCTGCAGGCGTATGTATATGATTAGATGCATCGGTATAACGGAGATCGTTATAGACCCTAATGCTGATTAAGATTCGCTTGGTCCCCCCCCCGCAATCAATCTCATCCCCCGCATTTTCAGCTCGGATTTGTCAACCCCCATGGCACTTTGTTACCCCCATAATCTCCCTCTCAATCCTTAATCCCCCTCTTTCCCTTGTCTGCGCTGCTCTCTCCTTCGATGGACTGTTGAGATGTCGTGCGAAACCACCACCTCTACGCAGCCGATCAATAGCGAACATGTAACCAAGGACTCCGCCAAAGGCAGCTACGGCTTCTCTTGCGACCAGTGCAATGCCAAGTTTAATCGCCTGGCCCATCTACGACGCCACGAGCTAACGCGCAAGTCCCTCTTCTGTTCTTCATCAAATTTCCCACGACCAGCTAACCGTTTCGTTTATATGTAGATGGAAACGAAAAGCCATACAACTGCCTCTATTGCTCCTTGACCTCTTCTCGCAAGGATGTAATCGTCCGCCACACGAAAAACTTCCATCACGGACTCACCAACAGAAAGTCTTCTGGCTTCCGGGGCAGGCGTCGCACCAGTTCCCATCCTGGGGCGTCTGGGCCGAGGGCACGTAAGAACAACACCTCACGAGCTTCACCAGCTTCGACGACCGCTCGAGGAGAAGACGACCGCCATTCCGAGGGAGCCGATAACGCAATTCAGGACCACTCTCCGACGGATAACGATAGGGGCGGATCCCAGAGCAGCCAAACGAACTCGCTCGACAACGCCATGTCCTCGCACCCCGAAATGTTCCCGGCCTATTTGTCAGGGAGCCCTCTAGCATTTAATCCTGCATTTATGGACCCTGAGCTCGTCAATCCAAATCTTTCAGAAATGTTCGACCTCGACGCCCTCCTGTCGCAGGGGTTTCTCAACGACATGCCAGCTGGTAACCCCCCGGAGCTTCCAATCTCGGTATTGCAACCGCCCAAACCCAGCGTGCCGTCCTTTGGCCCTGCCCATAGTAAGCCTGCCGGGCATCACATCGTAGCAGACGACAATAACTGCGAGAATGCGTGGGCCAATCTCACCAAATATCCGGCCCACGTACTCGCTTCTCTCCGATTTCCCTCCAAATACGCCGTAAAGCGCTTCGTCAAAGCTTTTTTCGAGCACTTCGCGGCACATATACCCATTGTACATGAACCAACATTTGATATTGCCACCACACCTTGTAAGTAGCACCATAATTAATCCACCAGCAAAAAGGTCTGACCACTTATCCAATACAGCACCCCTCCTATTCGCGATCATGGCCTGCGGCGCTATTTATCTCGGCGAATCCTCCACTTCTATTTCTATGCATGCCGTCGCTGTACAATTAATTTTCGAGGTAGGAGAAAGGCTCACCGGAAAGAGCATTAGAATACCCCAAGTTCGTTGACACAAGACCATAGCACGAACAGATGAGCCCATTCAACAAGGCCGACCTCGAGACTCTCGTCTGGATGTTGCAGACATATTTGCTCCTCGGATACTTTGAGATTCATTGCGGCTCAGAAGCAAAATCGGGTCATGCATTCCTCCACTGCAACAAGGTACGCTTGAGTCATAAGCTATGGTATATATACGTGGGGCTGACCTGTAGGTTCACAGCTTACCCGGGAAGCAATTAAGGACCTTCAGACTTGTCCGGTTACATCGTACAAGGACTGGGTTCGCCGTGAGAGCATCAATAGGTATGCTAGCCTTGTCCCTGCGTTGAGAGTGACTCACTCATGTGGTACTAGGTGCATCTCAACCACAATCCTGATAGGAGCCTCGTTGTGTTCAAAAGAACAGGAAGCATGGCTTGCATGGCCTATTGTTGAAGCCAAATTTGCCCTCCCGTCCAGCACCGCCGACTGGCAAAAACCGGAATCTAGTCTCGAGATTCCGACACAGGTACTTTACAGCGACGAGGCATTGGATGCTATTGTGAATGGCCAAACGCCTTCTCAGCCCATGAGCGAATTTGGCCTCATCACCGTCGTTTCCGCCCTTCTCTACCGGATCTGTTCCTTCGAGCTGCTCACAAGCTCACAACACGGGGAGATTTATACTACGTATGGTGAGAAAATGGGTCTGTCGCTGGATGTGCTTGACAGGATTCTCAGGAGGCGCATGGGCCAACAAGACGCTGAGCTGGCTCCAGACTCTACCGTCCACTGCGCAAAGTCCATGCTTGACTCGGCCTTCTATCATCTTTACGCCAGCATTCCGCTAACTGCAATGAAAAAATTACTCTGGTCACCTGCCACTCTCCAGGACGCCGAGATCTTACGCCTCTCAAGCGAGGCGAGCTCACCTGATCTCTTAAAAGCATTCATCCGTGCGGCAGAGGGACTCAGATATGACTGCCGTTTGGGGCTATCATATCTCGGCAAAATGGGACCAATCAAATTCGGACCAGAAGATGCGGTGGGCGCCTACGAGGGCTGTATGTCATCTGACCCTTTTGATCGTTTGTTCCAGCGGCTGATGATATTCTATGCAGGTCTCCTCCTGTCCTGGTACCTTCAATTTGCGCAGAACCGCCTGCCACATGTCGGGTCGCGCGATACGCTCAACGCACTGCTAAGCGACAGTTTTGCAGAAGTCTCTGACCTGCGATCTGAAGTTAACGACAGGCTTTCGGCTTTGCCACTCGCTGTATCGGCGACACTACTCTCAGACGACTCAGTGTGGAAGTGTAAGTGTGATGCCTTTGTCGGAAGTGATTTTTATCACACGCTAAATTGTCAATCTGCACAGGGCCTTCTTTCGTGTCGGAAAGGTTAAAGATATTGATCAAAAAGCTCGAGGAATCAGATACTACCATACACGTCGCAACAGCCTATCATTCATAGTGACGGGTTGGACATGCTCGTCATGACCGTGTACTTAGTCAAAGCGTGGATGCGCAAGGAAGTGGGCATTATTCCACCAAAGAAATTGTTCTGCTGGTTATTTAGTCCTGGTATCACACCGAAAGGTGGAAATGCATACCTGGCCTTGATGTTCTGCTTCCGTTATTGCGTTCCAGTTCATCATGCATTGGTGGTGGAGTTATAGGAGATGGGGTCAATATTTGAACAATTGCGCGATCAAGCGCAGACATGTTCCAGAATGTCGTCAGCCACAAGGCCTAATTGTTGTATTCACATGGTTTCATTTCCAAAGTAAAATCCAACGTGATATATAGTCTTGCCTTTCTCGACCCCTCAATCTTGAGAAGCTGGCCACAGCTGGTATGCGTGGGTGGGTAGGTGCTGGGTGGGTCGGTGGCACACACATGAATGAGTCTCCCCAGCCTTTCCCGCCTGTTTTCCACCGTTCTAAAAGCATAAGTGGCAATTATTGTACCTCTTCTGAGTATTGCAAGAAATTAAGATTGTTCTAGTCACAAGACAAAACTCATCATCGACATCTATTTCTGACCCTAAGCACAACAAGCACCATGACCACTCGCAAGGAATACATTTACAAGATCGCCAATGGCGTCTCGGTAGCTGCTGATGTTTACTTCAGAAAGGCCGTTACTTCTTCCAAGCTTCCTATAGGTACGTTGAGGCCATCTCTCTTTGTTACGATCCCATCTTCTGACGCCCCGAGCCGCAGCTTTGCACTTTCACGGCGGGAACTTCACGATCGGTTCAAAGGAAATGCTACCGCACAGCCAGTCAGAGAAACTCCTGGACTTGGGCTTCGTGGTTGTTTCCGCCAACTATCGGCTTGCTCCCACCATCACCGTCTTCGATGGGCCAGTCAAAGATGCGTTGGACGCTTATAAGTGGTCGCAGAACAAGTTACCGGAATTGCTCCTGAACGATGCTGGCTTAGATATTGATGGCTCCAGCATTGTGACATTTGGGCACTCCTGTGGTGGCACTCTGGCGCTCCTTATGGTCAGTACGCAAAGACATTTTGACGCAACGATATGCTAATACAAGATATCTAGGCTAGCTCAGCCCATCCGCCTCGCGCTATTCTCGATATCTACGGCATTAAATACTTCACGGACAAGGCCTTCCATACCGCCTTACCTGCGCCGCCGGGTGCTCCCAAAATCGATCAAGATTTCGTGAGCCAGATATGGAAAGACACCCCTCCCCCAACCACAGCCCCTCCTCCGGTAGGACCGTCCGGGCCTGAATTCTCCAACTACCGCGTTGCGTGGATGTTTGACCAATTGGGCAAGGGGACACAACTGAAGACGGTCGTTGGGGACGACAACTATGACCGCGTGGACCCAGCTTACCAGTTTTCCAAGGCTCGCTTCCCTCCCACATTTTTTATCCATGGTACTGAGGACAGGCTGGTGCCCGCGAAGCTCTCACAACAGGCACATGCTGAGCTCGAGAGCCATGGAGTAGAGACTGAACTGGTACTTGTAGATGGGGGACAGCACGGTTTTGACGAGAGGGCACAGCTTGGGGATAGTGAATTTGGTCTACTGGAAAAAGGGTTTCATTTCCTCAAAGCCCACGTCTGAGATTGTTAGACGTCCTCTATACAAGAAGCTACAGCTACAGGGCGCAGTTAGTCAGGTTGAACTAAGAGGAGTTTCAATATGCAACAAATAAATCATGCATGCCTTTCCCCAACATAATCCAAAAAGGGCCGGTCAATCCGGCATCCGTCTTCTCATGTAATACTGATTACTCACATTTGTGTTACCTAACTGTACCAAGTTAAGTGGTACAGCACTCAAGGGTTCACTTGAGTAAACCCCACTGCCCTGACCATGGTGGCTTGGCTTGGCTTGGGTGGATCGAGGAGCTATAGCTACCGTGCTCTTAGATTTACCCACCTCGGATGGGATGGAAAGGCTGCTTGTGTGGCTCACAGTTGAGTGGCTGCTAGCAGAATCTTAAATATTCAATTACATTGACACTCCCTACCAGGGATCTGAAAAGTTCAACCACTGCCAGGTTTAGGCCTCTTCTTCGTTCTGCTTCCTCCATTCTGACCAATTAATCATTCATCCCCCACCAGCTTTGCAAACAATGGCCGCCACGGCCACGGCCACAGCCACGATAGAAAAACCAGCCAAACGCACAAGGGTCAACAAGAGAAAACGAGTCACACGAGCATGCGACTCCTGCCGCATTCGAAAGCACAGATGCGATGGCACCCACCCAACCTGCTCACCATGCTTTGCGATCCACCAGCCATGCAGTTACGGCTCCGATAACAAGAAACGTGGGCTGCCAACCGGATACGTACACGCCCTTGAGCTGCTCTGGTCTTTGGTCTTCACTGTCGTGCCCAACAGTAGAAGCATAGTCAAGACTCTCATGTCGGGTATTCAGTTTAGCCTGGATTCTCGTTCCAGGCTTGTCATGGAAAGTCGGTATACCAAAGATTCCGAAACGCTCAAGCAGGCTTGGGAGGACAGTGGTGTCCAGGGACAGTTGGACCAGCTCCTATCAGGGGTTCGGGAAATTGATGTTGCTGATGGAAGCTTCGCGGCTACAGACAAGACGAAATTTGAAACCGCCGATATTCCTCTACAGTTGACTTTCGAGGCTATTCGGAGTGCATCTGTGGTCGGCTCGGACTCCATACAGTCACATAAAGCGGATACACCGACTCAATCGTTTCCGAGGGCGGTTCAGGCCGAGTTGCAGAACGATTTGGGATCAGCTACCATTTTTACTCAACACTTTAAACGTTTGGTTGACGCCTACTTTGCCCAGACTCACCTCTGGTTACCTATCGTGCAGAAGTACAAGATGCTGGAACTATTATATACGCCATCACGGAACAGAGAGACAGAAAGGGGAAGTATGGCTACCCTCTGGGCAGTTCTCGCCTATTCATCCCTTCAGGAGTCTCGGGATACTTCTGCTGCGGCCGAACATAGGGCCTTGCTCCCTACGCCGGATCAGCTGTATGCGAAGGCAAGACAGCAGCTACCGAACGAAGAGGCATCTCAGCCCGAATACGCCCAGGCTTTCCTCATCTTGAGTCTCTTCAAGCTAGAAAAGGGAGACGTCGCAGCCTGTTGGTGCTTGATTGGTCAGGCAGTGAGAATTTGTCTAAACCTGAACATGCCATTTCTCTCCGACAAAGCATTGCAACTCGAAGGTGGTGATGATTCTTACCAGCGGCGACTGCTGCTGGGTTGCTTTGTACTTGACACGATCATCTCTTGCCAGCTACGCAAACCACCTCATCTCCGGACAGAGGACGTGAATCTCTCATCTATGCTAGCGGAAACGGGCCCAGATGAGTGGGAGTTGCAGGCCTTGTCCCTTGGCAAGTCATGCAACATGAGCACCACGTATCAGCCATCACGAGCAATCAGCATCTTCAATCAGTATGTCGGTGTAGTACGAATACTCAACGATGTCATGATGGATCCCATGACATCAGACCATCTCTGCATCAAGTACTTACTGGCACTGAGCCATTGGCATGACCATCTCCCAGGGCATTGTGTTATTTCCCCACCGCCTGGTCAGGGCCAGCTGGAGTCTGTACAAAGATCATCACCGCAACTCGTCAACCTCCACCTCGCTTTCAAGAGCACGGCAATGGTCCTCAAGGCGCAGCATGGTCTGCTGTCAGAAAGGGGACTAATGAGTAAGCAAAGTGTAAAAATGACTGGCTCGTTGATCGAATGCCTCATGTCACGGTGTGAAAAGGACTTTACGGCGTCTACCGGTAGTATGCCCGCGATTTTCAATAGCTACAAAACCATCGGCAATAGGGACGCGACCCGCTTCAACGACCCAGGCTCAGCTTTAGACTCAAAGTGTTTGCAGCCAGGCCTTGCCGAGGATCTTCAATTCTCTGTTATGAGCAGCGAATCTTTCCCAGCATATCTACCAACACCAGCGGACTCCTCCGAGTATGCCAACATAGATACAAGTTACTCTGCATGGTGTCAAGCCCCAGCCCAGTCTTATCGCACAGAAGGTAGGCAAACATTATTTTTTATTCTTTCTATTGCTGACTGAGTAAAGAAACAGGTTCAATTGCGAATTCACAGACCCCTGCGCCAGATGTCATATACGAACACGACAAGGAAACTTGGAGCCAGATCTTCGGCAACGTAGAACTAAGCGAGGCTGGCATTACAAACCAAAAGTATCAGGGAGAGTTAGATTGCTTGAAAGAAATGGATGGAATGGCGAAGTCTAATTTGGGTAATTTTCTTATGAACTCATAATATATAAACCGGCATGGCTGGTTTCATCGAGTGCCAAACATGGAGAACCGTGATATTGTTGTGGCTAATTCCACGACAAAGTGGACCTGGATGGGATGGGTGGGTAGCACATTTCACCAGGTGGGAATCGACTCCACCCTTTCAACTATACTACTTCTTCGGGAGTATCGGTGAAATAAGCTGAAAACAACTGCTAAGACTGGTTAGAGTATATAATCATTCATTTGCGTTCACTCAGTCGCCGAGCACCTTCTTACACTACCATCATATCCTACAACGATTGTGATCTGTATTCGACTCCCCTTTTCCCCCTCAGTCCCCCAATTCTCCCTTTGCTTCCTCACCATGGGCTCTCACTCAGCTCCTACCAAGAACCGAGCCCTATGGCTTTCCTCATTTGACAAGCCTTTGGAACTTGTTGAACTCCCTGTTCCCGAGGCCACAGCAGGCTCAGTGGTTGTCAAAGTTCTCAACACTGTGGTGTTCCCTTACGCAGAAGACATTCACACGGGTAAACTACCGGTCTTCAACCTTTCTCTTCCTCTCGTGCCGCACCCAAGCCAAATCGGCCGCGTGCACAGCGTTGGATCCGATGCCATACTCGCCAAGCCCGGCGATCTGGTCTTCTTCTCGGCAGCCATCTATGCGCGAGACGATCCTAGCGTCAACATTATCCAGGGCCACCATGGCGGAGAGGGCACTAGGGGCCACAAGCTCATGAATGGAGAGTGGCGTGATGGTGCCCTCCAGGAGTACCAGAGGGTTCCCCTTGAGAATATCTTTGTACTGGACGAAGATCGGCTTTGCAGACAGCTAGGCTATACGCCCGCGGACCTCCACGAGATTTCTTTCTACACCATTGGTGCTGGAGCAGTACTTGAGAGTGCCAAGTTGGTACCTGGAGAGACAATTGTTCTCGGGCCGGCCACTGGCACCTATGGGGGTATTGCATCTGACATAGCACTAGCTCTAGGTGCCAACGTCATTGCTATCGGTCGTAGCGAAGAAAAGCTCGCCCAGCTGCAGAAGAAGCTCGGAAACCACGAGCGATTTAGTTACGTTGTCATGACTGGCGATGATCAAGTCGATGCGGCCGCGATCCGTAAGGCAAGTCCCGATGGGCGCGGTGTCGAAGTATACAACGACTGGGCATCGGGCAGCCTGACAGGCTCTCCGTTCTTCTCAGCTGCACTCCAGGCTGTGCTACCAGAAGGTAGGGTTGTTCTCAGTGGTGCACCTTCTGGTTCCATCACCATCCCGTACACGCTTGTCATGCACCAGAACATCAAGATCCTGGGCAAAGTCATGGTCACACGCGCAGGAATCGAGTCGACTATCAAGATGGTGAACTCTGGGGTTCTCAAGCTCGGTAAGCGTGGAGGCTCGAGCCACAAGGTGTACAAATTAGAGGAGCACCACGAAGCTTTCGAAGATGCGAAGCATAACAGCGGCTTCAGGGTCTACACGGATATTGCACCTAATGCATGGTAGAGTTTTGCTTCCTTTTTTTACATAGTTTCAATTGCAGTTATATTATGAGATTGACGATTCAATTCACAACGGTATATTAAAGGTTTTGTCTTCAATCTGAAAGGACTAGCTGAATACAATTTGATGAGCATACGGATGCAGCTAAGCCATCCAATCACATCACCAATTGCGGCAGATTCATGGTGTAAACTCAACAACATGCAACAGCTGAATGGAGCTGCTAAGATCGAGACGTCTATTAATTTAGGCGCGGGGCTTATTAGAGCTACCTTACCCGAAATTACAAGCAAGCGACGCGTTCCTACGGGTAGCATGCGTGTTGCTGAGCTCTGATAATCATGGTGCAGTGTTACGGATTGATCTGCAAAACTGCCTTAGTGGCACCTAATAATGATGATGGAATAATTTTCTTCAATATTTTCAGGAATAGTTTAAGGATAGAGAAAAGACCTATAAGATATTGAATAATTAACACAGATTAGAGAAAGAGAAAACAAAGCCTCATGTTCTGGATATAGGAAGGGATATGCATAATGCCCTTCAACAAATTCCATTCTTGTGCCACCTAATTAATGACGAATCTTCCTGCCGAGCGGGGAAGGTATGGATGATACTGCGGGTGGGTTTGGACTCTATTAGATGGATGCCCACCCACGCGCGGATGCTCGGAACCCCACACAGAACAGCACGGTCAACTAAGTTTAATAGGGTCAAGTCTCACTAAGAGTACTTTAGTTGGCTGAGCTTGAACAATCGACTGCTGAGACTCAAACGCGTTCCTGTTCTACATTTACGTCCTATTCTTTGCTCTAACCCCAATCGTGATCATCAGATCGTATCGAGACAGAATGCCGTGCGCCGACTGTTACCGAGGCCATGATCATCTAGGTCCTGTTCACGGTCACGAGGCCATGCTACATGGTCTTGACGTGTACATCACTGAGCCTCAGACCGGACCGGTTTCCCAGACGGGACTTATCGTTGTCCTTTCGGATGCTTTTGGATGGAACACGATAAATCTGCGTGGCGTGGCAGATAGGTACGCAGAACGGACCGGCTGCAAAGTGTACCTGCCTGATTTCATGCATGGTGAGCTGATATTCGACTCATTGTTTCTATTCCCCTGAGAACTGTAAGGCTAATGTAGTCACAGGAACATCTGCACCTGCATCGATCAAGTCAGTGGTCGATAGAGTCCTCACCGAGAAAGGCTTCTGGGGATGGCTAGTAAAACCGTAAGATAAGAAAACCTACCAAGCCAGTTTCCTCCTTCTAATGCAAAAAACCAGATGGCTCATATTGAAGGCAGCATATTTTATGGTGCCTTTCAGTATACGGAACAACCCCGAGAAGCGCTATCCAGGCGTTCGACAGTTTATGGATGACCTGCGCTGCTCTGAAGCATCTAATCTAAAGGTCGGCGTCGTCGGCTTCTGCTGGGGCGCATATGGCGTCACGCACTTGGCTCATGGCGGGTTAGCCAGCAATGGCAAAACGCTCATTGACGCAGCGTTCACTGCTCACCCCAGTGAGATAAAGGTCCCTGAGCATATCGAAAACGTGAAGCTCCCTTATAGCATGGTTATTGGCGATATCGACTTTGCACTACCCCTGAAGGATGTGCAGAAAGCAGCTGAAATTCTAGAGGGGAAGAAAGATTTAGACAGCGAGGTGGTTATTATTCCCAACGCGAAGCATGGCTTTGCTGTTAGAGGTGATCCAAATAACAAGGAGGATAAGGAGATGGCTGACCAAGCAGAAGATCAATTGGTTAGATGGTTCGCTAAATATCTGGTTTAACTAAATAATAAATCTATAATAAGCGAGAAGCTTAAAGGATACTAGCACATACAATATCCTGTTTATAGAAGCTGTCCATAGTAGTTAAGATTCTTTGGTAAATCACTTTCATAGTTTATAATCTATACCCACCTAGAAAGTGAGAATTAATAAGTTGAAATTTTTTAAAAAGCCTTAGTATTTATAAATAATATACCTTTCCCTTAGCTTTTTTCTTATTATAATTATCTATATCTAAGCTTAAAAGCTTATATAGTTCTACTTTTATAAGGAACTAGCAATAACTTTTTAGCTTCTCCTTATTTATCTTCTACTATTACTTCTATAAATATTTCTTTTTCTTCAGTATATAATTTACTAATTTATAATCTAGCTTTAAGTATTATAGGAACGAGTCGATCTACCCATGCAATTTCAGCGATTTTTCAAGGTCGTCTTTGGGGTCAGCTCGGATATACCCTTCTCCCCAAAAAAACATGCACTTCTGTTGATGGGTCCAGTTGGTCTGATTGCTGCTGATATTTTCCCCAACGGCTATTTTATTGGGAAATCAAACAGCACATTTGAAGCCTTGGAACCGCCCCTCACTTCCTTCGTCTTTGCAAGCTAATGATATCCTACTTTGGTGATGGATTGTACCCATCTAAAAATATCGCGGAAGCCCTCAAATTATATCGGACATCTCTAGCGCTACTGCAAGGAACTCTTGTATGACTGCCAGTGGCCACAACAGATGATAGGCCAACGTGTAGGATATTCACCAACCACAACGGAGTAGCCAATTCTGAGCTCCATAGTATGTGAACCACTTATATATTGATGCCCAGCACTGACCACAAGAGCAGGGTATATCATCCGACCGAAAGACGGACTAGGAAAGCTCTTTTTGTATAAGATATAGATATAATGCAAAAAATATACATAATATTAAAATTAATTTAATATATTAAATTTTATATGAAAGTATTTTAATAAGATGAAGAGCAGGTATAATTGCCTTATATACATTGCAAAAGTTATAGCCTGGTGATACTCACGCTTTATATCATAACTTCTGAAAGGCCGCCCTTGGCCAATCCATCCAAATCGTCCATGTACTGCCGAGGTATTTATCAATTGCTCGGACCATATAGCTCGGCTTACTCTGCCACCACCACCTGCTCTTTGCTTCGGATACAACGGAGCCAGCCGCAGCATAAAAATGTGCCAAAAGGATCAAAGCGATTGGATCATGAGTGTTGACCAGCGCGACAAAGTTAGCAGGACAGAACGCTTGCCATTCCAGGAAGCATAATAATAACTCTAGTGCTTCTTCTCTGGTCCCATCCTGCTCCTTGGCTAGAGAGAGGTATGGGGCGAGAGACTTGATACATTCTTCGTATACCTCTCTGTTTTCGAGAAAGCGGGAAAGGGGGGGTAAATCATTGAGAAGATTTATAAAATGCGCACAAGGCCCTGCAGATGGTACTTCTCGAGGGATGGATCTTTGTGTCAATAGAGGCGGTGACACTAAACACTTGAAGATACCCCTGTCGGCAGCGTGATGGTGGCTGGCAACGATTGACCGGATACCACGGAGAAAAGTGAGCGAGCTATCTTGTAAAGGAGCCGCGAGTGGATTCATGTGAACCGTAGAGCAAGCGTGGAAACAGAGCAAGAATGATGTTGCGAGTGCTGCGTCTTGATTTGCCGAAATGCTACTCTGAAATTGCTTGTTGAATCTAGAAAGAGCATTTTTCAGATGGTGTGCTTCAAGGAGTCCATAGTTATAAAGCGAAGGATTATGGGCATAGCGCTCTATCTCCTGGAGGTGTCGGGCGGAGAGTACAAGTATTGCATGCATAACGAAATCATACTGAGGTATGTAGTTAGTATTTATACGAGTTTGTCACCCAATTTCGGAGTTTCACCTACTTGCAGGGCGAGTTGCAACACGTCCTCAACCCAGATGGATTGATTGCCAATAAGACTAATACTCGTAGTGGACATGAAATGTGTCAAGAGGAAGACATCTTGAGTGTCGAAAACCGGAGCATCATTTGCAATCACCCATGAAATCTGACATCCAGGCGATAATGAAGTATGTGAAGAGATGGACGATGCTTTTTTGGGTTGGGCGGAAGGGCGAGCGGCGCTATCTTCACAATCGGCTTTTGAGACCGCGGCAGTCAACGAACGGAATGTGGTGACTTGACTATTCCAGCTTGGCGCCGCAGCAATTGGATAGACACAGACATTTGGACCGATCTTGCACCGGGAGCAAGGACGCAACTCATCACACTAACTATAGTCAGCTTTTATTCCGTTTCTAACGGCATGATTCGAATCAAACCAAGTTGGCAAAAACAAGTGGATGATTTGATATTTAGGTACAAGGGTCCTTCACCTGAACTCAATGTGGACGACTGACCTTGACTCTTCGCTGCTTGCATCTTAGGCAACCTGACCGAGATCTTCCTTTTGATGCTCTGGTTCTAGCAACAGGATTACCACTTACGGTATTGGACAATTTTGGTACTGACATGCCTGGACCCTTGATTTGGTTGGCGGTGTAGGTAGAATGAACGAGAATAACACCGTTGTCCTATCTTCTAAAAATCGAGGTTGCGGTATAGAATATGGTCAGATATGGGAACTTACGTTGATATAGACGAGCGGGAGCGCCGGCTAAAGCCAGATTGGTAAACTTCATGCATGGTGGCGCAGCAGGCGATTTATAGCGTTGGCGCCATAAAGAGCTTATTCCAAAAGGGAAAGTTACGAGCTTTGATCTCCAGTTTAAGGGTTTCAAGGGTTGATGTAACTTACATTTCCAGGGATCCCTTGCAATCGTATCCGTAGTTGATCAATCACACGCTTGCATTCCAGACCAACGCTGTGTACATAACCACAGAAGCGGACAGCCTGCTCAAACGAGTTGGATCGCCCATGTTTGTTGCCAGATTACGGATGTCTCGGGGATGCAAGTGAGCGTGCATTCACTTCGCTGACTGAGAAGTCTCTCGTATGCTTCCCAAAAGAAACAGACGCGTTGCTACTGAAAATTTAGCAACTAAAAGGGATCACGATGACATTCAAATTGAGTAACTTACGAGGATACGACAACTCTGTCTGTCCATCAATATGTAACGGCGAAGGCAGTGCCTCGCTCTTAAGCTAGAGGTTCGCCTTTACGACTATTTAAAAGCTCTATGTCTCTATATTGTTTGAGTTTATCCAATTCCTCGGACATCGACACTCTTTCTACAAACACATCATTTGAATTCATCTTCACTCAACTCCTTGTAAATCGTAGCTGCAATGCTTCTACTCATCACTTTTCTGGCATCGGCAGTGACTGCTACGAAACTCGCCACGCTAGGCTGCACTACCGACACCCGACATGCCGGGGTCTATACCAACGACACAATTCATATGAATGAAAATCCACTACTACCCTTTGATCATCCGATGACGGATGGATTTAACCTCACCACTGGAGAGGAGTGGTCATTTGAAGGGGTGTCCGCAGATGGGACATCCGGGATGGCCTATATGCTCAGCCGTGGCACAATCGCCGGAAACCTCTTGGCACAACGCACTTTCATCGCTATTACCTGGCCCAACGGGACAAGGTACATGGAGTCTGGATTCGCAGACGTATCTACAATTCAGATGTGTCAGAATTCGACAGTTGGGACATGGTCTAATGAAACCTCGGGTCTGAATTGGAGTTTCGAGTCATCCAACGACTACTCGCACACGGTTGTTAAGATCGACTCAGCTACCATCAAAGGGACAATTACATTAGATTCACTGGCTCCTGCTGTCTATCCGAATGGCCTTGTATACCCTGATAGCTGTGGAAATGTCCGATTTGCACCCCATATTTACTGGGCTGAGACTGTGCCTGTTGCGACCACCGAGGTCGATCTTATCGTCAAGGGAACCCCATACACCATCAGAGGTATTGGGGGAAGAGAGCGCAACTGGAATTCCTTTGCTTGGGCCAATTTAAGCTTGCATTGGAACATGCTTAGAGCGACTGCTGGCCCATATACTCTTATGGCCTGGATTTATACATCAAGAATCGATGGGCAGACGTACTTCACCAGCATGATTATGAAAGAGAAGGAAGTAGTGTTCCATACTCAGGAGCGACAGGCATCGGCAACCAGCACATTCGGCTCGTTCGACTTGGCATACGACGGACCTGTTCATTTGACATCGGACCCAAGCGGGAGGCTGTTGCCTCCGTCAAAGCACACGGGATATGTAATGGAAATGGTGGATCCAAAGGCTGAACAACATTGGAAGTTCGAGATTGATTATACGCAAACTGTGTATTTATTTGCGTCCAGCAATAGTACAAGGGTTGGCGGATTTGTTGGCGTACTTAGAGGAGGTTTGGTTGGCGGACCTCAGTACTCGGGACGGGTCAGTGGAAATTTGCAGGATGTGATTTAAGATGCTGCAGCACTACTTCCCTATCTACTAACTCTAGTTTTTTATCTGTTTTACAGTTTTCTAGAGTATCTATTAACTAGTTATAATAATATATTATAAACTATAGTATTAGAAAGATCTATTAAATTATTAAAGTTTTTTATCTCTTTTTTTCTTTTATTTTTAAATATTTTAAATAAATTTTTATTTTTTTTTTAAGTTTTTTACTATATATAAGAAATATCCTAAGATTAGACTATATATAACTAGATCTATATAATTTATTTTTAACTAAGTTTTAATCTATATCTAATCTTTAATTCTATTTTTTTTACTTTTTTATTTATATAAGCTAAGATAAAGTAATAGTTTCTCTAAAAACTCTATATTATAAATTATATTATTATATATTAAAGTTATATAGATTACCCTACTTTTTCTAACTAATTACTAATAGATTATTAGGATCTTATAATAATCCTAATAATCTAGAATAATAGATTATTACTAAGTATTAATAATCCCCTAGTATATATATATATTTATTTTACTAGATAGAATACTCTTTCAGATAGTTATTAATATAATTATCTATATATCTATTATTAC
This sequence comes from Clonostachys rhizophaga, assembly GCA_902077795.2. Classification (NCBI taxonomy): domain Eukaryota; kingdom Fungi; phylum Ascomycota; class Sordariomycetes; order Hypocreales; family Bionectriaceae; genus Clonostachys; species Clonostachys rhizophaga. The sequence continues at coordinate 72,894 of CABFNQ020000698.1, read as the reverse complement.
TAGCTTTATAATACTTATATATTAATAGTAACTTATATTATATAGCCTATAATAATCTGATTATATTACTCAGAATAATACTCTAATTAGTTTAACCCTAATCTACTCTAGACCTAGTTCAGTATAAGTTATCTAACTATTATATATTAATAACTCTTATTCAGCTGATTATCTTATCTTAATTACTATATAATAATAAAGAAGATATTATAACTACTATAGTTCCTCTAGCTTAATAATAAAATCCTATTATTAATAACCTACCTGCTCTAAATAATAATAATACTATAGATAAGAATAATAGTAGTAGTAATAGTAGTTATAGAGTAGAAATTAAACTTCTTAGGGAATAAGTTCTCTAACTTTAGGAATATCTTATAACTATATAGTAAGAAATAGCTACTACTACTACTCTTATAGAATAGTAAGCTGCTTAGAATACTAACCTTTAAGCCCAGGCTTAAGCTATAGCCTAAGAAAGGGAGCTAGGAGTACTACTTAAGCTACTATTACTTAAGATATTTAATAGAATCTAAGATAAGCTTTAAAGCTTTATAATCTAACTTTAAGTATACTTTAACTATTTCCCTATTACTCTTAATAGTAATAAATAATAAGTTATCTATATCTATTTATAACTTAAAGGAGCTATACTTAATTAGTTTAAACCTATTATAAGAGAATATCTTAATAGCTAAGGAAGCTAGTAAACTATTAATATTATAATAAGTTTTAACTACTTTATAGATACTCTTTAATAGATATTTAGAATCTAAGATAAGAGATATAAAGCTGAATATAAAATTAATAAACTCTCTCAGACTGAATCTATCTCTATCTTTAGTAGTAGGTATCTCTAGCTTTTAGTAAAAACTAAATAGAACTAGGAATATACTATATCTTACTACTTTAATAGATTAAAGGAAGAAGTCTAGAAGGAACTCTATAAGGAAAACAGGCTAGTTAGTATCTATAAATATATAACTATAGCTATAAGGATTAATAATTAATAGTATTACTAGTAAACCTATAGTAAAAAGATAATCTACTATACTAATACTAGTTAATTATAATAGTAATAATAATCTATAGTCTCTAGAATATATATAGATCCTATAGAGCTAGAAGCTATAGAAAAATATAAGTATTATAACTATAATAAGATTAGATATATTTTACTATAATACTCTAAGCTAAAAAAGCAGAAGAATTAGAAACCTACTAAGGAAGATAAGAAGTAATTAGAAGTAACTAGAAAAACTAAGATTAAAATACTAGGAATAGTTAGAAAGGCTACTTAGGAAGAAAACTATATAGCTACTATAACTTCTATATTTTCTAAGAAACTTATACTATACTTCTATAAGATACTAGAAACTAGTAAAATACTAATAGTATTAGAAGGAAACTACTAATATATTATAAATATCCTCTAAGAACTTAAATAGAAATATAAGGATAAGAGGGATATTATAGATCTCAGATCTCTTACTAAATATAAGTATATATTTTACTATATTAATAGGCTTATTAAATATACCCCTAAGGAATAGGAATAATATATATTTATTAGAGAGAAGATTAAAACTAAATATAATAAACTCTATATCTACTACTAGCAGAAGATATAGATATAGGATCTGAAGAAGGTATTTAGAATAGTACTATATAGAAGAGATACTATAGATACTATATACTACCCTAGTAATAGATATAAAAACCTAATCTATATAAAACCTAGTAAAGAATATAATTATAAGCTAGAATCTTAGATAATATACTATAATATATAGTATAATATATACTAATAAGAAAAAGTAGTAAATAATTTCTTTCTATTTCCAGATAGAAGGATACTAATAAAGTATACTATAGTATAAATATAATAGTTTACTAATTAATACTATAGAATAGAATCTTATACTATCTTTAAGATAAACTTATAGAAATACCCTACTAAGTATATAAGTAAAGAACTATTAGTAGAATTTTACTAAGAATAAACTTATAAGATCTATAAAAATAATAAGATTAAGCTATAGTATAACTACTAATAGATAGAAGATCAGATAATATATAAGTATAATAACTATATTAAATAATACTATAATTAGAATTATAGAAACTATTAAGAGATTAAGTAAGAAGTACTAGTACTAGTATAGAATAGTAATAATAATATAAATACTACTAAGTTATATCTTAAATAGTAATAACTATAGGAGGAAGAACTTTAAGAATATTACTTAAAAGGATAACTATTATCTATAAATAGTAAAAATAATAGTAAAATAGAGGAATAAAGAATAATCTTAACTAATAAGAAGGAATAGGATAAGACCTACTCTAATAATAGGATATCTATAATAATTAAAGAACTATATAATTAGAGAATTAAGTTTATAAGATATATCCCCAGGTATACTAAAGAACTAGAAAACCTTAAGAATATCCTTAAATAGGTATCTAAGAATAATAAAGATTAGGAATAACTTTAAAAATAAGTTAACTAGATAAAAAATAATCTAAACTATCTATAATAGGGCTATAGTATAGTATAATATTAATAATAGGTTAAAGAACCCTAGGAGCTATAAAAGTAGGAAGCTCTATATATATCCTTATAGAAGTAGAAATTAAAGGGAACTAGTTTATAGTATTTATTAACTATAGAGTATAAGAGAATTATATCTTACTAGTAGTAATTAACTAACTCTACTTACTATAGAAAAAGAAAAAAGAAACCTATATAGTTATAAATATTAAAGGCTTAAAGTTTAAGTATAATAATAGAATTATTAACTCTAAGACTAATTATCTTATAATTAAAATCTAAGGAAGAAAGTTTAATATTATCTATAACTTAGTACTATTAGAAATCTATAAAGTAATATTAGAATTACTATAGCTTTAAGATATAAATCTACTAATTAACTAGTATACTAACTAGATAGAGTAAAGGGATACTCTTATATACTAATATCAGGATTAATAAAAATTAAAATTTTATTAGATATTAGAAAAATATATTTATTTTATAATATCTAAAGGTACTACTATAAAAAACTATAATAACTTATAATAATAAGTAGATATAGTAGTATTAGCTTTAATAGTACTATAATCTAGTAATATAAGAAATCTATTATAATAAGAACTAAGATAAATAATATAGGTCTTAGATTAGATATAGAAGTAAGAACTACTCTTAGATATAGATTTAGTACCTATTAATTAGAAATAACTAACTAAGGAATAATAATAAGAATATAAAGTTAAGTATAGTTAATAATAAAAAGAAATAGAGAAACTACTTCTAAAACTATTTAGTATAGGAATTTAGGAATAGAGCTAAATAGATAATTAATAAAGAATATAATAGAATAAGGAAAAAAATATCTAGTATAAGTATAAATAAGCTAAGTATCTAAGATAAGAAGAATATCTTAAAAATATTCTATAGGAATATAATTATTTTAAGAAAATATTATTTATAGAAGAACTTAAAATAGAACTATTAGAATATAACTAGTAGAATTATAAAATCTCTATTATTAAAGAAGGAGAACCTAATTTCTATAAATTATATAATCTTATAGAACCTTAGTTATAAATACTCTATAAATATATTAATAATATATTAGTAAAAGACTATATATAACTATTAACTTTATCTATAGGATATCCTATAATATTTATATTAAAGAAGAATAATAAACTCTATTTAGTTATTAATTACTAATAGCTAAATAAGATTATATATAAAGATAGAATACCCTTACTACTAATTACTAAACTCAGGGATTAGTTATAGAGTAAATAGTAGTTTACTACCTTAGATCTAAAAGGAGCTTATAATCTAATATAAATTAAAGAAGGAGATAAATAGAAAATAGTATTTAGAATAAAGTTTAGTCTCTATAAGTATCTTATTATACCCTTTAAACTAATAAATATACCTATAATATTCTAATAAATAATTAATTAGATACTCTAGGAGTATCTTAATATTTTTATAATTATTTATCTTAATAATATTTTAATTTTCTCTAATAATCTGGAAATATATAAGAAATATATATACTAAGTCTTAGAAAAACTAGAAAAGATAAAACTTCTTATAGAACTAGAAAAGAGTTTCTTCTATATATAAGAAGTTAACTTCTTAGAATATACTATTTAATTAAATAAAATATAGATAGAATAAGATAAGATTATTATAGTTAAGGAATAGAAAGTACTAAAAACTATTAAGAAAGTATAAGCCTTCCTTAGATTTACTAATTACTACTAATAATTTATTAAAGATTATAGAAAAATTATTATATCCTTATATAATATTACTAAAAAGAGAATAGAATTTTAATAGAATAATAAATAATAATAAGTATTTAATAAAATAAAGAACTAAATACTTTCAGAACCTATACTATAAATATTTAACTCTATATAGGAAGTAGAACTTAAAATAAATACCTTAGATTTTATAATTAGTATATAAATCAGCTAAAGGGATAATAATAAAGTACTATACCCTATAGTATTCTTTTTAAAGAAATTATATAGTATAGAGCTTAACTACTCTATTTATAATAAGGAATTTATAGCTATTATATATATATTTAAAGAATTTAAATACTACTACTTAGGAATAATATATAAGATTAAGGTATATATAGACTATAAAAATATTTAATATTTTACTATAATCTAATAACTGAACAGAAGATAAATATACTATACTAAATATCTATCTTAATTTAATTATAAAATAATATACTAAAAAGAATTAGAGAATAAAAGAGCTAATACTCTTAGCTAGAAATCTGAATATAAGGAAGTAATTCTAAAGATAAATAGATAGCTATTCTTAACTAATAATAAAGAATACTTAGTATAGAAAACTTTAGGAGCTATACTTAAGGAAATAGTATATACTAAGGTCTAGATAGAAACTATTTCTAGCTTAGGGAAATAATAGTAAGATACTAGGATAGTACTTATTAAAGAAATCTATAAGTATCTACTCTTAGAATATTAAGAAGTTAAGAAAATATTTAATAGGATTAGATAATATTATAATTACCTAGGATTATAAAAAGATATACAGACTATAGTTTCAGAATATAATACTTATATAAGAATTAAGTCTATATAGTATAAACCCTATAGCTAACTTAAACTAGTCTTAGTATTAGAATAACCCTAGTAATTAGTATCCTTTAATTATATTATTAAACTACTATTATTAAAGGAATCTATAACTAGAGTAGAATATAATAGTATTCTAGTAGTTATTAATAGACTTATAAAATATAGATATTTTATTCTATATAAGGAAGTAAGCTCTATAGAAGACCTTATATACTAGTTTTTATAATATATAGTTAGTTATTATAAATTACCTAATAAAATTATATTAGATAGAGGAATAATATTTACCTCTAAGTTTTAGTAATTACTTATAATATAAATAGATACTAAATATAAGCTTTTAATAGCTTACTATCTATAAAGTAATAATCAGATAGAATAATTAAATTAAACTCTAGAATAATATCTAAGAGTATATATTAACTATAAATAAGATAATTAGATATAACTACTACTAATAGTATAGATTACTTATAATAGTTTAGTATAAGAATCTACCTAGCTAATATCTATATATATAAATTATAGTTATAAGCTATAATTCTAGAATTAACTAGAACTTAATAGATCTAATATACTAGCTACTATATTAATAAAAGAAATACTATACTTATTATATATAGAAATAAAGATAGAATTTAAATTTATCTAGGAAAGAATAAAAAAATACTATAATAAAAATAGATTAGAAGAATTAATCTTAAAAGAGGAGAATAAGATCTACTTATTCTGTAAAAATATTATAATAATAAGACTAAGTAATAAATTAGACTATAAAAAACTTAGACTATTTAAAATTCTTAAGAAAAAATTAGATACTAACTATAAACTCTTATTACTAGATACTATATATATCTATCTAGTTTTTTATATCTTATTACTTAAAAAAGTATTAGAAAATATATTAGACTAAGATTATCTAATTAAGATCTATAAAGAAGAATTTAAACTAGAAAAAATTCTAAAAAAGAAAGTTAGGAATAGATAGATATTCTATTTAGTTAAGTAGAAAGAATATATAGATAATAATAATACTTAGGAACCTATTAAATATTTAAAGGATTATTAGAAGCTTATTTAGTAATATTACTAGGATTAGAAATACCTATCCTAATAAACTAAGAAGGAGATAGTTCTATACCCTCCTAAAGAAATACCGGATTAATCTTAATCTCTAAGAATATAGGCTCAGATAAAGGTATAATTAGAGATAAGATCTGTTTTTAGACTACCTCCTCTATCTCCTTTTACTTAATATACTCTAGTTCCTCTATACTATTAATTCTATAAGATACTACTTATATTATCTTATCTAACTATAATTTCTTTTATTAATAAAGATATTAGATTTTTATATCTATATAATAATACTCCTTCTCTACTGCCTCTAGCTCAGACTCTAGTTTACTATACTGATTAGTAATATATCTTAACTAACCTAGTATAAGACCCTAAGTATTATAATACAGCTAATTATTTTTAATATAGTAGAAATAATAAGATAAAGAACCCTCTGATCTAAAGTATTTATAACTATAGGATTTATAATAGTTATATTCTAATTATATTATTAAAGGATTTAATAGGATAGTATTAATAAGGGTATTATACTAAAGGGTCTTCTTATAAGAAGTTTTCTATATATAGTTAGATATTATTATAGACTATAAGGGGAATATAGAATTAAATTAGAAAAGATTTACTAATAGGTTATAGAATATAGTCTTAAGGATATAATTAATAAAGAGAGGATCTTATATTATAAATTATATTATTATATATTAAAGTTATATAGATTATCCTACTTTTTCTAACTAATTACTAATAGATTATCAGGATCTTATAATAATCCTAATAATCCAGGATAATAGATTATTACTAAGTATTAATAATCCCCTAGTATATATATATATTTATTTTACTAGATAAAATACTCTCTCAGATAGTTATTAATATAATTATCTATATATCTATTATTACTAGCTTTATAATACTTATATATTAATAGTAACTTATATTATATAGCTTATAATAATCTGATTATACTACTCAGAATAATACTCTGATTAGTTTAACCCCGATCTACTCTAGACCCAGTCCAGTATAAGTTATCCAACCGTTATACTCTAAAAAGAGCTTACTAAATATATAATTTAACTATAGATTCTAAGAGGAAATATTTATTATTTATAATTAATTATAATATCTCTCTAAGCTTATTATTACTAATTACTAATAATTAGATCTCTTTTTATAATTATAATAATAGATATCTCTAATATTATTATTCTCTATAGCTAGAATCTGATTATTATAAGTAATTAGGTTTTTATATATATAATAATTATTATTAATAATAACTATTAGAATCTCTTTTTAGATATTAATTATTTAAGCTTATAATTTATTATAGATTTATTTATAGTAATAAAGCTACTCTCTCTTATATAAGCCTAATAGTTATATCTACTAGAACTATTACTATATCTAGTAGCTAACTAATAAGAAGATATATAGATTCTAATTTTCTATATACTTATAGAGAATTATATAAATATTTCTCTAGTACTTAATAATTATTATAATCTAATATATTATATATAGTATTAGTAGGTAATATACTAGTTTAAATTAATCTAGATTAAAATAGCTTTTTAAATTAAATAAAAAGTCTATTTTAATTAATATTAGATAGATAGAAAAGAATAGAATTAAATTAAATTATTAAAAAGTTTATTAGATAGAAAAGTTAAATTAAATAAGATTAATATAATAGTATTTAGAATATAGTAGATTAATTAATTACTACTATAGAATTTTAAAGAAAATAATAATAGCTAATTATAAAGTTACTATATACTAATAAAAACTAAATATAGTTTATATAGTAAAATAAATTTATATTATATTAGTTTTTATAAGTTTTATTTAAATATATATATATATTTTTTAGAGTTTTTACTATATATAAGAAATATTCTAAAATCAGATTATATATAACTAGATCTATATAATTTATTTTTAATTAAATTTTAATCTATATTTAATCTTTAACTTTATTTTTTTTACATTTTTATTTATATAAGTTAAAATAAAATAATAACTTTTTTAAAAACTCTAAAAAGAGCTTATTAAATATATAATTTAGCTATAAGCTCTAAAAGAGAATACTTATTATCTATAATTAATTATAATATCTCTTTAAACTTATTATTATTAATTACTAATTATTTCTCTTTATAATAATAATAAATATCTCTAATATTATTATCCCCTATAGCTAGAGCCTGATTATTATATATAACTAGATTCTTAACTATATAATAATAATAATTAGTAAGAACTCTTATATTCTTACTAATAATATAAAATAATTAAATTTATACTCTATTATTAGATTCTTTATAGCTATAAAACTATTTTTAATTATATAGATCTAGTAGTTATAATTACTAGATCTAATACTATATTATAAAGCTTATAAGAAGTAAATAATAGATTCTACTCTATATAAAATATTTAAAGAAAAGAAACTAGATAATAATCTCTAAGTACTTAATAATTATAATAATCTAAGATATAATCTCTAATTCTAATATATTATATATTATATAGAATTAATCTAAATAGAAATAGTTTTTAAAGTTTAATATTAGTAAAAATTATTTATATTTAGATAAGTAGAAGAGAATTAAATTAAATTAAATTAAATTAAAGTTTATTAGAGTAAAAAGTTAAATTAAGTAAGATTAATAAAATAATATTTAGAATATAATAGATTAATTAATCTAATACTACTATAGATTATTTAAAGAAAATTATAATAGCTAATTATAAAATTACTATATACTAATAAAAACTAAATATAGTTTATATAGTAGTTTAACTTATATAAATTATTATTTATTATATAGTATAACTAAATATATATAAATAGATATTAAATAAATATTAAATCTATATTATTTCTAATTAAAATTTCCTATAATAGTAAATATATACTATATTTATAAAAATATATTAATTTATAATCTTTAATAACTAACTTTTTAATTTCTAAATATATATAATTCTAAATTAAATTAAATTAAACTCTAATATATTCTAATCTAAATTATACTATTTTAAAATAGAAAAAGCTTAATTTTAATTAACTTTTAAAAACTATTTTTACTTTAATTAATTTAAAATAGTATAGAATATATTAAAACTATAAGTAAAACCTTAGATTATAATATATATAAATAAATAAATAGCTATTATTAAAATATAGCTATTATTCTAGCTATTTCTTATTTACTTTAAATATTTATAAAAGTATTTATAGAGATATTTATAGTATAGAATAGTAATAAACTATATAATATAAGAATAGATCTAGTAGATATAGCTATTAAATCTAATATATTATTAGTAGTTTTATTATTATAAATAAGCTCTTAACTATTTAGAGAGATATTTATTAAATATAATTAATTAAGAGCTATATATTATTATCTTTTATAATTATTATTATCTTATTAAAATCTATATTATTTATAATAACTAAAGCCTTATAAATAGAAATAGTTATATAGAATAATATTATAATTACTTAAAGTAGTTATAATTAGTATTAATAGTATTTAGTAATTAATTAATTAATTAAAATAAACTTAAAATTAGAAAAAAAAATATAATATAATATATAGACTACTATAACTACTACTAGTACTAAGAATTAGCTAGATATATTTAGCTAAGCTAGCTATACCTAGAACTAGAACCTAGACTTAGAAGCTTATATAAGATACCCTAGAGCTATAAACTAAAGCTAGAATTCCTTAAGCTTTAGTAAAAGTAATATACTGCTTTTCCTCTATATTCTAGCTATACCTAGCTATTATTATTACCTTTGTTATATTATCTCTCTTCCTTATTGCTCCGTGATTATAAAAGCAGTGATTATATATAGGTAATACTTATCCAATCAGAGAGCTGTATTCAATATATTAAGTATTATTTAGCTCTTTAAAACTAGGCCTATAAATAAAATAACTTATATCTCTCTTTAACTTAACTTAATTACTAAATTTAACCTACCTTAGTGATAAATACTTTTATAGTCCATAATCCATGCTCCCCTAGAAAAGGTGAGAATTAATAAGTTGAAATTTTTGGAAAAGCCTTGATAGTAGTGAGGGTTATACCTTAAGCTTCCAATTGGGCATTGCCCCTCCCAAGCCTTGATGATTAGGTCCTTCCGATTCTCTCGTACCTTGAGACTCAATGGAAGCCTGGAACCCGGGATTCCGGGAAGAAAAGATTCCATGTAGTCGTCTGGGTTGATAGGTAGTTTGACGCCTGGTCTAATGCTCATATCAATAGACCAGAGAAAGCGCATTATTGCGACGGCAAAGGAGCGGTCAGCTACCTGGACGCCAGGACCTTGGGAAATAAACATGTGTCAGTTACTGGCCCAACAATGGTTGCTATACATTGGTTCAAACGAGCCCAAGAAAAGGTATCGTCACGTACAGAAGCGGCGACCAACGCCAAACGCAAAATGATTTCTTTTTGTGTTGTCGGCATAGTTGCCAGATTCCTGAGACTGGACTGGTTTAGTCTTTCTGACTACCTTGACAATAGGCATGTTACTTACCGTACTGACATCGCCTTCCCAGCGTTCCGGCTTGAAAACATCAGGGTCGGGGTGGCGCTCAGGATGGCGACCGATAGCCCTTAATTAAGTTTGAGCAACCTGGAGAGAATGAGGGTTTGAGAGCAAGAGGCAAAAGAAGCTTACTAAATGTTGGGCCGAATGGTAGAGTTGGCCGGAATGACATAACCATTGTAATTGATGTCAATTTTCGTGCGGCGCCCTAGCCCATTACCGACAGGTGGACGCATCCGCCACGTCTCCTTCATTAGATATATCAAGTAAGGGATACGCTCAACATCTTCCCAGACGGGCAAGCGGTCTCCAACAGCCTCGTCTAGTGCTGTCAGTAACCACAAGACCTTTGGGAAAAGGGTGATGAGTGAGGTACCGATAATCTTCCGGGCTTTGGCCTGTATCTCGGGATTCATGACCATTTGCTCCAGGAAAACCCAGGAACCGATCCGGCTCTGTAGGTTGCGGTCACTCAGCAAGTGTTTCGGTCTTTGGAACCAGTCACACAACATGCACATACAGTATCTGAGGCAGCAATGACGAGTTTCAGTGCAAAATAGGCGCTGTCCGAATGCGTCATGCCCGCCTTGTCCATATCCGAGAAAATGCGGGTTAGGAAGGAGTCAGCCGCTTCCCCTCGGTCAAAGAGCTCCTTTGCATGCTTGGCACCAATTTCAGGACTGTTGTGAGAAGAGGAGGGTGGTTGGCTCTTACCGCCATTCTCGATTCGACAAAGTCGACATCAGCGTTGAATCTGCTGATTCCCTTTTTCGCCCAAGGCTTCAATCGTAGCGGGAGATAATCTAGCCACGTGAAAATGTCTGCAAGGTAAACGCCGGAGATTGTGGCTAGGAAAGAGGTGATTAGCAGACTCCCCCTCAACCCGAGGAGAAGTAAGCGTACTAGTGATCTCATCGATTCCGCCTGCTGTTTGAATTGGTTAGTTAGTGGTAAACAATAAATTGAACAGCCGTTCTATCGTACCCCAAATATACTCAGACGCCTTGCTCTTCGTCTTGGGGATCTATTGCTAGCGCATTTTTAGTCATCATTGCGGAGACGCCGTTTCACAAGCGTACCTCTAGACCAAAGAGCTGGGAAGTGAATGTACTATAGACATAACGGCCTAAGCTTTCGAAGAGCTGGGTTTGCTTCTCTGTCCCAGCATCGGGGTCCACAGCTACTTCGTGGATGAATTTGAGTGTCTCGTGGTAGAGGAAGGGAAACAGATTGTCGAGTCGTTGGGCGCTTGTGAGGTTCTGCAGCGTCACCTTTCTTTGCAACTCTGATGCGACAAATGGAATCAGCATCTATGGAGTCTCTGAAAAATATACACTCCGTATAACCATACCTTCCATCGGGGATTGCTTACATTCAGAAGGTCCATGCTCTGGTAGTTTGTGAAGTACTTCTGACCGACGTGCCAAAAGGGCCTCTCCGAAGTGGCGGCAGAATTCGCAGTAAAGACAGCTTGGCAAGCTCGATCAGAATTAATGATATACTCGCTGTTTGGTCCCAGGACCAGGCGCATCACCTCGCCATGCTCCTGGGCCCAGCGTGTCATGGTCTTGTAAAACAGACCTCCCGCCTTTACAATATCCGTCAGGTTTCCAACTAAAGGATATCCTTTTGGGCTTGGAGGCAAGTTCTTCTTCCATAGTGTGGCTGAGACCAGTTGGAAGAGAAACAAAACTCCTAGTATGGTGAAGCCCCAAGTGACTATTTTCGAACTCACGATACTTTGCGTAAATAAGCCCATTATGATTGTTGAGAAGGGCTTCTTAGCGATCGCGTTTAAGGTTTGTGACAAAAGCTATTCCACAGAGTTGAGAAAAGGGGGGACTTAATAAATAACTCAGACAGGATTTGCTCGAATCGGTACAGCGGCTGTTCAGATGAGAGTGATATTTGTGAATGAAAAGCCCCGTTCTTGGTAAGGAAGCCTAATGCCAGTCAATTCAGCACGTATATACATATCCAGTAGGTAAAGACAAGTAGGTAGCTTAGGCCAACAACAAGACATGTGAAAAGGTCAAACGGCGGATATCCGCAGCGCAATGCCGAGTTTGAGGTTCAGAGAATCTAGTACATCCATCTTGATAGGACAAATGGCCGCGTCGTATGAAATCTTTCATCCTCGGTATTAATGTGTTGTGATACTGGGTATAGTGTCAAGTTGTTAAATTCTTGGTGTTTGGGAATTTCCCCTTTTTTTTTCAGCAGCTGTATAGCTCTCTCACTTACTCATCCTCGGTATAGTTGCGTATAGTCCAAAGGTGGAGACACAGCTTCGGACAATCCACTCCAAGACCAGTCGGATGACAGTCCGTCGTGGATGCTGGGTGATCCGACCAGTTCCCCCCTTCGAACAAAAGAAATTCACCACCGGTTAGACGGCAACTGATAAGCACAGCGTGTCACGACCTGTATTAAGGCCAAGTTGGATGTGGATTAGATTCTGCCGCAAGGTTCCATGCCATGTTGTTCTTGGCAAGGGTCAATATCTGCCCTGAGGGTGTGTTCGCTCTCTTTATCAAATGTATTCCCGTTAGGTAGACCAATCCCTCTTCAGGCACCGTGTTCAAATGAAGATATCTCAGCAGTCAATCGGTCCATGTACAATTGACCGATGGCGTATCTAGCGCAGTTGCATCCATGAAAGTGACCGACCTATCGTTTGAACCTCTTGGTTCATCGTTGGAGGAAGAGATTGCGGGGAAGCTGTGGGAAGCCTAGATTGGGGGTTTAGAACGAGTCATCATAGGGTGCTAGCCGTTAATAAAAGCCTTTGCTCTTCTCATTCTGGCTCCAAAGCGGTTTCCGTTGCATCCATTGTTGACCACTCAAGTTGCAACAAATTGTTATTGCCTTTCCCTAGCTCTATTTTGTTACAAGTACAATTTGACCCTTTTCGGACAAAGGCACTTGTCAAGGTACGCAATATAAAAACTTTTGGACCTCGTCTCGGGCCCTACGCAGCATTCCCGTTGGTCACCATTGCGGCCATTTCCAACTGCTGCGTCGCTAGTTTTGTCCCAAACCTCTTGGGTAACTTAAACGTGGTCCCAAATACAGTGAAAGTAAGATCGTCACAACTCAAGACTATTTAATCATAGAAGACGGGTCCGCTAATGTTTCATAAAGCCTTGCATTTAGATGCTTCATTGCTGGGCCTCAATCTCGCTTTTGTCAATGCGGGTCAGGTCGTGACAGGACCTTTTGCTGGGCCCATCTTGGATCGATGGGGCCGACGAGCTGGCATGATAGCTGGCTCGGTCTTCTTACTGGTTGCAACTGCTCTTCAAACTACAGCGAGCACAGGTCAGTGAATCAACAAAAGATAGCACGGGCACTTATTGATACATGGCTTCACAGAAGCGCAACTGGCGGTCGGTCGTTTTTTCGTCGGTATATGTCTTGGTATCGTTCTCGCGGGCGCTCCAGTCTGGGTGGCGGAACTTGCTCCCCCAACAAGACGTGGCGTTTACCTCGGGCTGTTGATCTCATCCTTGCTGTTCATGGGAGTCTTGGTTGGTCTGACTATCTTGTAGACCTATAATCTCGACAGCGATTGGGCGTGGAGACCGGGTTTCGTTGTATGTCCATCTATCAGTACAACTATCTCTTCCTCTCTGACTCCCTTGTTCGCTAGGTCGAGGGCGCATTCGCCGTCATCAGCATCGTCCTTATACTATTCGCCGATGAGTCACCCTGATGGCTTGTTTCTCAAGGCAGCAACGAAGAGGCACGTTCGTCTTGTTCGTGATTAACCAGTTATTCTGACATCTTGAACAGGTCTTGGAGATTATTGCCCGCCTTCATGCAAAGGGGGATCGCCAGTACCCTCTCATCCAGTTACAGATGGCAGAAATTGTAGATGCGATACGAAAGGAGAGCCAAAATGAGAGCGCTTGGAAGACACTCATACATCCCAGTATAGCTGTTCCTATACACTCCACTATATCTCTGTTAGCTAATCTAAGGCGTTGTAGAGTCCAATTTAGAACGGTTTTCCATAGCTGTTCTGGCTCAAATTTTCTACCAGGTGACGGGCTCCAACACACTGCTGTAAGTATGGATGTCCAGATGGGTCAGTGGTGGCAAAGGTGCTGATCACTCTTCCACAGGAGCTACTTCCCAATCATCATCTTTTCTGCCGGTATTACGGATACCCGTATGCTGATCATCATTAACATGTATATCTTTGGTGGTACCTTCTTCTTAACGCCAATTCGCGGCTACTTGTCAGAACGAGTTGGAAGAAGAATCTTATTTCGTGAGTGATACAGCAGTTTCAAGTCAAATTACTCTAGCTCTCGTGTCCCAACATCTAGGACTTACGCTGCGCCTGTCTAATCATCTCACCATCAGTCTGCTGACGTGGTCATTATAGTTGCTGGAACAGCAGCTATGACAGCCGCGCTGGCCGTGTTAGCCATCCTGGGCTACTACGGCGAGGGCGGCGATCGTGTGTATGGAATATGCTCCATTGTCATGGTCGTAGTTTTCCAATTTGCATCAAGTCTCTCGTGGATGCTCCTGAGCTTCTCTTACCCTCTCGAGATTCTCAAGTTCTCCCAGCGAGCCAAAGGAATGGCCATTGCGCAATCTATCGGCTATGCGTTTAGGTTCCTTAACTTGTATACTATCCCGATTGCCATTGAGAGGATCAGATGGCATTATTATGCTGTAAATGCTAACTTCTTCTTGTACTAATATCCTGGTTATTTCTATACTGTTTCAGTGTTCTTAATCCAATGGCTTGAGTTCAGCAAAGTTGCAGCCAATTTATCAAAGGTATAGGCTCTCCTGAGTGGTACCAGATCTTTGGTTGACATGATACAGCTGTATAGTAGCAGAAGGCAAACAATCGATCGAAGCAAAAACGTATGATGATTGAGGAAGAAAAGGCTATCTGTTCAAACCAACGGAAGGTTCGTCTAAGTACGCGATAGTCGGCATATCGATAAATCGACAAGGCGTATGACGTATCCACATATATAGACAGCAAAAAAGAGAGTAGAGTCCATCACTCGGGCTTCTTACCCCAGACGAAATGGATGGACAAATAGAGATGAATCGATGGGTCTTTGAGGTCCTTCCTGACCTTGGCCACGTACACCTGAATCTCCTCTTCCGTCCAACCAAGTATGGTCGAGAAGAGCCTGGGCGTGTACGACTCCACGGCCTGAATCTGCTGGATAGCCATGAATTTCCCCATCTCTTTCATCGTGGGATCCTTGGGCCAAGCGCCAATGGGTACCTTGCCACCTCGTGTCAGCAACAACCAGATATTCACATTGGGACGGCGGCCTACCTTGAGAATTTCCTGCTTAACGTCCACAAACCCCGCCTTCTCCATCTTCTCCTTCCAGTCAAGAGCAATCTCGAGCGACTTTCCAAACTTGGCCGAACCCTCCACCAATGTCTTGAGCCAGCTGTTGGCGTTCTCGGCCTTGTCAGCGGTGCCATCATCGGACATCCAGTTCGGGTCCGCCGCCTGGAACTCGATGTAACCACCCGGGGCAAGGTGTTCGAAGGCACGCCGGAAGAGCTGGTCGTCGTCGCCAATGCATCCCTCAAGTTCGCGTGCGTGGATGAAGTCGAAGGGCTTGCTGTACAGCCATTCGGCTTCATAGTCGTCAACCTCGAAGAAGCAGTTTGGAGGAGTCCTGATTTGCGAGTTAGTACGTGTAGCTGGATGTGGGCGGCAAGATGGGATACCATTGTGGCTGGATCGGGCTTAGATCCGTGCCAATCACCTGTGCGGATGGGAATTCACTACACTCATGTCAGCCAAATGATCACGCCGGCCTAGATCGGGGGACAGACTCGGCAAAGTCCATGGCCCAGATACCCGTGCCGGTACCGAGGTCGAGGACACGATGGGGGTTATCGGCGATGGGCGCTAGGAAGAGCTTGCCGCCGAGCAACAGGCGGTATATATGATGCACGAGATCCATGCGGTCTTGCTCAGTGTCATCGTTTGGCTGTTGGATCTCAGCTTGGTTTCCTTCGGGACGATATCACAAGTAACATACTAGGAAATAAGTGCCTGCACGGAAGGCATGGTAGCGACGTCCGTTCTACCCCGAATAAGTCACTACATTGATAACGAACGTAAATTCGCGCTCAAACTCACTTCATATCTAGATCACCAGAGTAGGTGCCGGTTAAAGAAAGGTACGGGTACGGCGACGCAGTAGACAACATACTTATAGTTTACAATGCTTGAAGCCAAAGAGGTCTGATAGCTGCCCGAACCCTCCCTAATTGGATGGTCAGCGTAAGTCCTCAGAGCAGCAGCAGGTCTATGCAAGCCTTACGAGCCAGCATATGCAGAATCATCGTCGGCTAGCACATTATCCTGAAGGGAAGTGTCAGCTAGTTGGCAAATGGAGGGGAAACATCGCGACCAACATCTGCCTCGATGGGATTCTCAGCCAAGGCCTCCTGCAGCGGTGGCGCAGGGGACTCGGACTTTTGTCGCTCGTCCGGACACATTATTGTCAAGGCAGGGCAATTTGGGAGAAAAAGCAACCTAAAGAACAATGCGGTGGGGTCGGCACATTATTTAACGGCGGCAGTGCCTGCGGGACGCTTCGTGGCGTGCGCGCAGCCAATAAAAGCAAGATGAGAAGTACCCCTTTTGTGGTGTGAGGGCTGCTGTTTGATAAAGTATTCATTATCAATATTGGGCTTAGCAGGTCCAAGGGTTCCCTCCCACCATTCCACTTTAGGGCATTCTCCCGCTTTGTGTCTTGACCACTTCATCCAGTCCAGCCGATGTCACGCTGCGTAGCCTGTATGGCACAAACTCCCCGGTGCTGTATCGGAAACGGCGCATTTTAGTAATGATTCAACGTGGTCGAAGTCGAAATCGGCAGATGCGACTGCGAAAATGAAATTGAGGCAATTGTTCCAGAGTGTGATTGCGTGAGATAAGTCAGAGAGGGGATGACGGACCCTCCAGAGAACCGACCCCCAGTCGGCCCCTGGTTAAATCTTTGAGAGACCATTGGCCTGCTTGTGGGTTAAATCCTTTACTTGGCACATGATTACATATATATCCCGGCTTTTGCATAAATAGTTATGAACTCAGGCTTTGAGCCAGTCGGGTTCTATAATTCTTACCGGGGATCGGCAGAGAGTCGGTCCAGAGGGACGGCCCTCCTAACTAATGAAGAGACCTAAGTATGTTCTAAAATAGAAATCAGCCACTAGTAGCCCGGCGAGTTCAGCCGCGCACAAACGTTCGGTGGTAAAACGTCTACAACAGCCATCCCATGAGCCAGCGGAAAAACTTGGAAAAGTGTACATCATGTCAACATTGCGCATCATGTAACGCGGAGTGCCTCCGTAACATTCAACTGCATGATTCAATCAACTTTGAACTTGGGTGATATGTTGGAACCGGTGAGCTCGGCAAGCCACTATTGTTTGTTCCCAAATCGCGTCAGTACACTGATGAGATTGGAATATATATCGCAACAGTGGCCATGAGCTTGTAAGGAGATCTAAAACAAATAACTAACAATACCTCGCCTCTCTGCTACATTTGCATGCATTGACAATGCCTGAAACGAGTTCTGTGACTCGCTTTCAAATACCTGTGTTAGATGGGTAGACCTATAGGGTAAGTTGTAGGAAGATGTGATTCGTCATAACCGGCATTCATCTCCAGCCTTTTTAAGAGTTTGGGTTATTATGCCGCCAGCCGTCCGCCAGGTCTTGGTTAGTGGACCATTGTCCGGAGTTTTTACATGGGCGGCCCATGTTCTGCTCCGTCCGTTGCGTCCGCTTATAATCGCAGGAAAATTAGCCGCCCAGCTGTTAATTACCTAACTACCACTCACTTGGGGCCAGATACTCAACTCCGCCAAGCGACTGCCAAATAACATAACCTCGTACAAAATGCCGACCTTCCCCAAATCAGTAGGTGGATTATATATAATTTAAAGTATCTTTTATAACTTCTTCTTCCTCTCATGAACCCCCTGTTTTTAAGGTATCCCGCTAGCAGGGACCGCTTAGCTGCTCATAACAAGCCTAGTTGCTAAAGAATCTTTATACATTCTGCTTTAAAACATATGAGATTTTGGCGGCGGTTGAAGGGCCGCCAAATATAAATTAGCACCGCCAAACGGATAATACATTAAGTATATTCCCCGCTGAAATCAGTACCTAGTATCTGTTCGGTATTACCCAAGGCACTTTGGCGGACTTGTGTATCTGGCCCTTAATTAATACAATTTGATCTATGTAATAGGCATATCATCTTACCAGCATTCGATTATCCGCATAGATTTACTCTTCCGATTCTCAAAACACAAAGTCGTAATCATACTTAGGGTTCACAGCGCTGGTACTATTCCTATTAATGGTCCTAAGGATACCTCAACCTATGTCACATGCGACCAGCTTTGGAAGGCGTTGTAGCGAAAAGTTTCCTGTCCATAAGAATTCGTTCTAATCCTTAGTGATTGTACTATTCACAGTAGTAAAAATAATATGGTGAAGCGCGAGGCCGAACTGAACTTTGGAAAATGGGGGAAGAGGTATATGTAAGAAACAGTTACATCTCACAGAGACTTGTGGGTATAGTTAAACGACTAGTTCCTTTGGAAAAAATAAGTAATAGCCTAACCCCTTTTACCCTAAATAGATTCAGTTCGAGTAATCCGATAGCTCTGTCGGTACTAAATTGGTATTATTTCAACCAGATATGTCTGAAACCGACCTGATACTGACTTACATCTTTAACTGGGACTCCCCATCTGTTCAGAAGGGTACGGAGGATTAGAAGGAACTCTTATATGAGATAAGCGAGGTGAATTAAACCCTACTTGTAATGAGAAGAAGTGTTTGCCAGCTATAAGTTGCTGACTTTGGAATAGATAGTTATTATAGGCGTTGTTAAGTCTCGTGAAAGAGCTCAGGAGCTGGTAGCGGAGGGATAATTTAGTGATCGTTTCTACATTGCGGATAGAAATCGGTCGTACATAAGTCAATGATAGCATCCTAATCAAGGCCCTGGCACTATAGTTTAGCAATTCACAATGCAAAATTCGCTCAGGGACCCGTTTGATATGTTCCGCTAATGTGTTCTATATCTTATTGAGACTCTACTAAGTTGAAATCTTTCTCGCTTCTATGTGATATAGGACTGAAGACGACTAGGTTTCGCTTTTAGAGAAAAGGAGTAATTATTTTTATTGTTTTTAAAGATCTCCAACGACTATATCAAGTCAGATCATGGGTTTACTTTGGCATGTTCTCTGTTTAGAAAAGGCTTACTCTATTTAATATAATAGCTAACGGTATTAAAAACATAGTGGCGGACTATACCCTCCCTATTCTGATAATCAACAGATTAGACGTGGTAGTATACAACTACTTAGCCACTCGCAGGTAAATTCTTTGTTTACTATACTAACTAATACAAGACTTGGGGCTACTAGATAAGGCAGTGAATTTGGAACGCGGAGTCCACCCCGTGATTCTATGTAAATCCGGGGTAGTCTTGATAATTGCGGTTCGGGACCGGATACAAGGGGTGATATATAAGGGCTCGGAATTAAGGACCCTGCCACAGACACTAGCTGCAGATTATACAATTAGACTTATGTTTTGGAGTCATCCTTTTAAAATGTTGTTTCAATTATACATACTCTTCAAGCAATTCTATATATGCTAGAACAAGTTAGTGCGCCAGAAAAATTTAAAGAAAATAAAAGAAATTGCATCTTCCGTTGAGGATGCTGAATCTTTATGATTTGCCAGAAGGTTGGAAGCCAGCACGTGCCAGCCCAACCAATGGCCTAGCAAATCTCGTCCTAGAACGGTTCCAGGTCCGCGAGTTAGCAGAGGGCTGGCCTATATATAGGTAAAAAGCCTGCACTCCTTCTAGCACCTAACCTCATGGGGCACCTAGCCTCATATATATAACTCCTTTCCTATTGAAAATTCATCTTGCTAAAACAATTACCAGAGACTCGTGCGAATAGGATACTATGCTATCGATATTTCACCCTGAAGCATGCATCTATACTATATATACAGGCCGCTGCTACTATTTAGATTTCAGCGCAGCTTCTAAAGCCGGGATAGAGAATAGCATCTTTATTAGATACCCCTGCTAAGGCATATCTACAGATATCAATCCTGAAGCTACCTGGGCTATTACGAAGATAAAGGCAGCTATAATACAGGAAATTAGTATCCAAAGGTATAAAGTAGATACCGAGAGTGATTATAAGTTTTATATCTTCTGGGAAGAGACCTAACTCGGCGAATATAGGGCCGATATGTTATATTAGCTTCTTTCTCACCAGCTTTAATATATACCGCGCTTTGATTGACTGAGAATGAATTCGCAAGGCACTAGTACGAGAAGGATAAGCTTATTCTAGTAAACCCTATGAATATACCCAATCTAGACTAAGGAAAGCTCGCATCATTTCTGTTTAGCTATTGCTATCTTGCTAAGAGGCCGTAATACATGTCAAGGTACTCCTAGATATGCCTGGCCATGGACATGATGCTGTAACGACTAATGGTGAGAAGCAAGATGAACTGTATATGCAGTGCAAGTCATGGGTCGAGAACAAACCTGTTGAAAAATTTGATAAGGTGTATCAATATCACTAACAATCTTTCGCCCTTGTTGAAGAGTTCGACTTGCCACGCAGCGCTTCCAATTTACATCCATATTTATAAATTTTAAGCAATTATGAGGCCTGGATTATTTTCATTAGAGAAATTGAGATAGAGGCCGCCATTCTCATAACAGCCGAATTGTCATGATGAAACTCTGGCAGAGCGGCAGTTGATCAAATATCTTCACTGAGAACTAGGTAATTATCAGGGCAATGCTGAGTATGGCTTGTTACACATAGGTCGGGATTTTAAACTCTTGTTCATCAACCGCCGGTGCCCCGATTTGAACCATGATCGCTCGATTTGACTTCTCCAGCAAGGATACATGTACTCCATAGGGAGCGCGTTAGGATATTTGACTGTGTCAAGACCGCATATGTACTTTCTGTTCCGAAGAGACGCATGCATGGGAGGTGAAAGCCTATGGTCAGTGAATCGTGTGACGTTCCGTAATTACGTAATGACAACTTCTAGTTTTGCTCACATTGATCAGGCGGTATCGGATATGTGAGAATCCGTTCCGTTCCGTGATAGCCTTGAGAAGACCGAAGTCGTGGGGATGTGGTTAGATCAACCAACCTGACTAAACTATCTTGGGATGTTAGGGCGTGGCCAATAAGCGTCAGCCTTTTGACCCCAGAGCCCCATTCAATGCAGGGCAAACCCCACCGTCTCTTCCGCACTTTGCCTGTCCTCTGTCTTTTGTCCTTTCACTGATTGAACTCCCAGTCTTTTGAACGACCAAGTACGAAGTCCTTGCATCCGCACCTGGTAAATGGCTCCTGAGCATCATGGATCACGATTGGCGGCGGCAGTGCGATCAGCTGGGAGTGGATGCCAGCCCTCCGGCCACGAATGTGCCCGTGTCCTCCTCATTCCTGTCCGATCAGTCTGGAGGCGTGCCATTCGATATTGATATTGACCTGATACTGGCGAACATGGATGCTGAAGAGTTTCCTATTCAGGGTCCGACTATCGCGAACCAGACTACACATCATGATCCCTTACAGTTGCAAGCTGACTCATCGCGCAATGACATATCATCACCCTCTTTTCTCCTGGACACTGCACTATTTGATCGTTCTACCTTCTCAATTCATCAATATGAAGGATCTTCCGCCGAAGAGTCTCCATGTTATAGCAATCCAGAGTTTCAGTTCATACCCGACCGCTCAAGCTCTTACATGGAGACTGGAGATGGCCCAACTATTGAGTCCATTCCGCATACAACCACGTCCAATCAGAACTTCTCAGCATCCCGTACCAATCCATGGAATATAACAACGACAAACTATCATAATGAACAAACTATTGACCAGACGGACCTATCCTGCAACCTGACACTGCATCCCGTATTGTTGGCAGATCCCGAAGTGAGGAGCAGGTCACTCCCCATACCGTCTTGGAGGAATGGCGACGTCGCATCCATCACTACCACCCGCCTCAGCCGAGAATCTCTCCAAATTCTGAAGAAATGGCCTGGACTAAATAGTCGTCATACCTATCCAAGCGAAGAGGAAACAGAAATGCTCCAACGGAGGACTGGCCTTAGCAAGACGCAAATTGCCAACTGGATTGTCAACGCCCGTCGCCGAGGCAAGCTGCAACCCAAAAGGTCATCAGGTACCCAATCTCTCCAAGCTGCCTCTACTGGACCTATTGATATTCCTCGTCGGCCTGACACACCGGCCGCCAAGGGCCTAAGGCCCAGCCAGGATCCTCTGCAACGTTGGGTCGATTCACCACCCGAAGATGAACCTGCATCTGTTGTGGCCATTGCAAGAGCCATGCATGCGAAGCGATGGGATCCATCTAGCGCCGCCTTTGCTTCGAATTACTCACCTACCACTCAAGAAGGTATATTTAGCAACGATTCCTCGGCAAGCAGTGTAGGCACGTCTAGCGCAGGTTCATTTGCACACTCGCATTCCTCGGACGGCTCGTTCCAAGTATCCACCTTCAACTCTCTGAATCAGATAAATGGTCGTCGCAGACGAAGGAAAAGAGTGATGCCGAGCCGAAGTAACCAGAGAACATCGTTGATTGTACCGTTGAAGCCATACCAGTGTACTTTCTGCCCCGAAACCTTCAAGACTAAGCACGACTGGCAGAGGCACGAGAAATCATTTCACTTGTCTCTAGAAATGTGGATTTGTACACCTGATGAACCCAGAGTGATCAACCCCAACACGCAACAACTCTGTTGTGTCTTTTGCGGTCTACCAGATCCGGATGATGCGCATCTAGAGAAGCACCATCATGGCAACGTCTGTAAGATGCGGAAATTCGAAGAGAGAACTTTTTATCGCAAAGATCACCTGAATCAACACTTGAAGCTCGTTCTTATATAATGCCATGTTTCTCAACTGGTCTATGACGAATTGGAAAATCGTCAAGTCGGAGATTCGCTCACGGTGCGGTTTCTGCGGTATCATTATGCATGACTGGGCGGACCGGACCGATCACTTGGCGGAGCATTTTAAGAGCGGAAAAACAATGGCTGACTGGCATGGTGATTGGGGGTTTGACCCATCGGTACTGGAAATGCTCACCAATTCTATTCCGCCCTGTACGTGACTCATTTTTTTCTTGTATTGTTTCACCCCCTTCAATTGTACTGACTTTCAGGATACTTAGATCTCATCGAAAATGAACAACAATCCCCTTTTCCATTCCTCGCTAGTGTCGCGCCTACTGAGTCTCCGCGGAACGCATACGAGCTTATTACATTAGAACTTGCCTACTTCATGGCCAACCACGAGGAAAAGACTAATGCCCTCCCGAAGGACAGAGATATTCAGGTAGAGGCGTGTCGTATAATCTACGCTTCTGAAGTACTGTCCACACAACGAGACATCGCAGCAGAATCCTCCTGGTTACGAGACCTCGTCATGTCTTCAGATGAAATTGCCTCAAGTGCAAGATTTGCACCTCTCCGACGACGAGCCGAAAATAGGAGTGCCATTCTCAAGATCAATGGAAAAGACAATCTTTTCGAGCAGTGTCCGCTTGAGGTCCAACTACACGACTTTGTTCATGTTAAAGTCCTTCGGAACATGACGGTATCAAATGAAATGCTCCAAGAGGAAGCTTGTCACATTATTCGGCGAATGGAAAAGGCGAGCATTTTGCCATGTCGTTACCCTGCTGACTGGCTCGTGCGACTTGTCAAGTCGTCGACTGGATGGCTAAGCAATTTTCGCCAACGAGCCCGTCTTCCACCTTACGTTGATGCTGACGCTCCTGTTGATTTGTTACAAGAAACGGCGGGGAATATATACACCTACACCGGACTTGAGCGATACCTGGGAGACTATATCGACTCCCGGCGAGCCATAGGCATCGAACCGTCAAGTGAGGAACTGGAGCGGAAAGCTCATTCATTCATCTACCAATCTGGATTGCACCATGATAAAGTGGACAACTCGGAATGGGCGGCCAATTTCAAGAGGCGTCATGATCAAATACACCATGGGACAACAGCGGTAGGGACCTTGAGCCCTGGACGGTCACTGCATGAAGTCATGCTACCAAACGAGCCACAACCCAACTCAGAGATGCAACCTAACGACGACAGTGGCAGTCCTGGGAGATTTGAAGATTTGATGACAAACACCTTTTTCCTGAATGATACCGATTGCTATCGTCGTCTGGCACAGGAGTTGACCCGATTCGTCACCTCTACAATGTCTCCCAATAATCCGAATCGGCATGTTCCTACCGATGCAGAAATCCAATATCAGGCGCGATGGATCATGTTTGATTGGTGAGATAATATCCAGCTGTTGATTTCCCAGTACAATAACTCACCTCGTGATTAGCGATGACCCCTGGAATCAAACTGCTGCTGAAAACAGTGAATGGCTGAATCGTTTTAAGCGCGACGTAGGCATACTGCCTCCAAAGACGTGATTAACGCTATGAACCTACGCTACATAGCCAAGAGTGGTGTACCTTGTCCATCAAGGCTTTCAAACTTCATCACTTACGACCGATTCAAAGCACCTAAATAAAAATTCTAGAAAAGCAGTAAAAATAAGATTTTGATTGCGAAATATATTGGGAATTTGTTTCTTTCCCGAAGAGGTTTTCCGGATTTCAACTATTCTTTGCAACTATTCTCGGTCCTGGACCTTATTTACACAGCTACCAACTCCCTCCAAACTGACCTCAACAGTATCGCCATGCTTGAGCCATAATGGCGGGTTTCTAACTTCTCCCACACCTTGGGGCCTGAAAAAGTCCGTCAGTATACCGCCAGAAGTAAAAGACAAAGACCCCTACTTACGTTCCGGTGAAAATTAAGTCACATGGCAGGAGCGTCGTTCCCTGACTCAAAAAGGCGATAATCTTGGCTACGCCGAAGATCATATCAGCAGTATTGCTCTCTTGCACCACCTCACCATTAACCTTGGTCGAAATCTTCAGTCTCTGTGGATCAGGAATAAGCTTGGAGCTGACGATACCGGGTCCAAAAGGCGCCCAGCCATCGAATCCCTTCCCGAATCCCCACTGGCTACCGCCTCGTCGCAGCTGCCACTCACGGTGGGAAACGTCGTTACCAACAGCATATCCAGCCACGTATTCGAGTGCCGTCGACTCGGGAACCTGATAGGCGTCTTTACCAATCACAACGACTAGCTCACACTCGTAGTCGACGCCGTCAAACTGTCGGGCTACGGTAGGAATAGGAATAGTATCAAACGGTCCATTAAGGGAAGTGATGGGCCGGAAAAAGAGAATAGGATACTGTGGAATTGGTGTACCGGTTTCGTTTGCATGTTGTTCGTAGTTGAGGCCGAGACAACGGACTGTTTTGACATGTTCGCGAGCCAAAGGGCTCAGGAGGGAGTCGACGTCCTGAGAAAAAAAGAAATAAGAACAATCTCGTATGGAGGATGGGATTATATCGGGAAGAGGTAACATACAGCAACTTGCTTGGTTAATACATGGTTTCCAAAGGGGTTCCCATTGAGGATTTTGGCTTGAACCGCCTTGCCTACATCTGTTACACCCGACGGAAGAATGGCATCGCCGTAGTAGATGTTCCCATCCTTAGCAAGGAATCTGATCAACCGCTAGCTGATTGTTAGACTACGCCATTGTTGGCCCACATATAATTAGGATTTCAAAAGATTTACCGAAAAAGAAGCCATTTTCGACGGATGAGGATGAGATAAAGTGTCGTAGGATTGAATTGTTGATAGCTCTGAGGATTTGAACAAAGATCTCATCAAGAGGCTGATTATAACCCCTCCTTTGGAAGACAAAATGTCTGTTTCCCTGTCTTAAGTTAGGCTAATGCAAGATGACGCCCAACCTAGTGAAGGGCGCACGCAAATAAGGCGCATTTTCTCAAGGGCGGTTCACACCATGGCGTGACGCTAGGAAAAGGCGCGGCGGAGTATTGTTCAAGGGGTGATCCTAGCTTAGGGCGTTGAACCTCTTCCCCATGAAGACAGGCATCAGAGTGCGGGGGCGGAGCCTTGAATCTCCATCCCCCTTGGGGTGATGTATGGTAGAGCCCTGGGCTATTGAGTTTTTGGGATTTTAGTGGAATGGAAGTGGCAAGGGAAGGGAAGTCTCCAGGGGGTACAATCTTTCGGTGGCAGCAGCCGAGACCTTCGCCTAGCTGCTCACGGTAACCCTGATAAGAGAAAATGAGGGGAGGTACTCTCCGACTTTCCAGCCCAGGAGCGCTCAAAGTTATAAAGTCTCCGGTGATCTCACTCCCCGCGAGATATTATAAAAGTTTTGACTATGGTAGTTTGATCTCTCCGGACTCTATTGCCTCACCGTTTCTAATACTACTATTGGTCAACTGGATCAATATCCATACTCTGCCATGGAGAAGAACAATGCTGCCGACCCTGAGCTTGGCGTTGAGTATGAAAAGGTCGACATGTTAACACATGAGGCCAACCCCTTAGCCTCTAGACAAGCGAGTGTTCAAGATGTTCCGAAAACCCGCATGCGAACTTTCATGGACAGCTTCAAGCCGGCAAGCGGTGATGCCAACTCGCCCCCAGAACAGGCCCATGGACCTTCCCAAGATGACAAGCACCCTTCAGCTCCTCCGGAGAAACTCGCTCGAAAGCTTAAAAGCCGCCATATGAAACTCATCGCCATTGCAAGTTGCGTCGGCACAGGCTTGTTTGTTGGCAGCGGAAAGGCTCTGGCAAGTGGTGGACCAGCTTCGCTGCTTATCGCGTATGGACTGATCGGCATCATGATGTACTGCACCATAAATGCCCTTAGCGAGATGGGCGTGCTGTTTCCCGTTGCTGGTTCTTTTGCCGCCTTCTCCACCCGTTTCTTGGATCCAGCTTGGGGCTTCGCCATGGGCTGGAACTATACCATTTCCTGGCTCGTTACTTTGCCATTAGAAATCACCGCCGCGAGTATGACTATTGGCTTTTGGCCCGGAGCGAGAGAAACGAACAGCGCCGCATGGGTGGCCATCTTTTGGGTCGTGATTGTGTCCATTAATCTTTTCAGTGTCAAGGGTATGTTACTTTTATCCTTCTGTCCCGCCGAATGACGAGCTTACATTCATTTGGTTCAGGGTTTGGAGAGGCTGAGTTCATCTTTTCCACCATCAAAGTGATTACTGTCATTGGTTTTATGTGAGTACACTCCTCCCAGAAATAGATGAAATCTATTGGCTGATGAATTTCTTAAAATAAAAGTATTCTCGGAATCATCATCGATTGCGGAGGCTCCCCATCGGGTGACTATATTGGTGGTCGATACTGGCAAAGCCCAGGCGCTTTCAATAATGGCTTCAAGGGACTTTGCAGCGTCTTCGTGACGGCCGCGTTTGCCTACGGAGGTACAGAGGTTGTCGGTCTCGCCGCAGCGGAAGCTGCCAACCCGAGAAAGGCATTGCCAGCTGCAGTAAAGCAGGTGTTTTGGCGAATTATCCTGGTAGGTCTTCTCATTTAGCATATGGAAAATCTGACTACATACTAAGTTCTAAGTCTAGTTCTATGTGCTCTGTCTCATTGTCATAGGCCTCCTAGTTCCCTACAACTCTCCTGATCTTCTCAACGGCTCAGGATCAGCGGATGCCAACGCGTCCCCATTTGTCATCTCAATTCGAAATGCTGGGATTAATGGCTTGCCATCTGTTGTCAATGCCGTCATCTTAATGTCCATTCTTTCCGTCGGCAACGCTGCTGTGTATGGTTCATCGCGTACCCTTGCTGCCATGGCAGATCAAGGACAGGCACCAAAGATTCTGGGCTATGTGGATCGATCGGGACGTCCTCTTGTCGCCATCATATGCACTTCCCTAATCGGCCTCGTCGCATTCATTGTAGCTGCGGGACCCGATGCCGCAGAACAAGCCTTTGACTGGATGCTCGCCATTGCAGGGTTGGCACAGATTTTCAACTGGGGATCCATCTGCCTGGCTCATATCCGTTTCCGACGTGCCTGGAAGCTGCAAGGAAATTCCTTGAATGATCTTCCCCACAGGTCTCAGGCTGGTGTTTACGGTTCTTGGCTTGGCTTTATTATCAACTGTCTCATTGTGATCGCGCAGTTCTGGACAGGATTTGCCCCAGTTGGCTACGAGTCAATGACTGCCCTTGAGCGCACCGAATCTTGGTTTCAATCTTGTCTGTCGCTCATTATCATTCTCATCACATACGTGGGCTTCAAATTGTGGAAACAGACCAAGATATGGAGAGCTAAAGACCTTGATCTAGTCAGTGGCCAGCGGGTTCTAAACCTCACGCAAATTCTTGAGGAGGAGAGAATGGAGAGACAGTCATGGTCCGCTGGGAAGAGAATTTGCAAGTTTTTGTGTTGATAACGCTCTCACACTACGAGATGGTACTATGGTTACTAAAGGTCTTCTGATACAATGGAGTGGATTTGCGTCGAGTCCAGTAGCTCTTATCCTCAGGCCCTAGCCTGGGATACATAATGTAAGTAAGAGAACACGTTCCTGCGAATAGATCTATTCTACAAAGGCTCATCCTCACTGTTATTCTGGAAATACATTTTGAAACCCGTCCGTTGCAAATTTTGAGCATGTAAAAGTAAAATCAAAGACACTTAGTATTAATATCTCTTACTTATTCTCTTTTATTATATGTTTAAGGGCTAAGAAGTATTACTGTTAAAGTTATCTTCTATTAAGCTCTAATTCCTTCTATCTTCTTTATCTCTTTATAACAATATTACTATCTATTCTTCTTATTCTTCGAGATAAAGATGTTCTTCTATAGGAACTTGATTTTAACTAGAAGAAATAGCTATTAATCTAATCTTTTACTCTTTAATGTCAAGACAATACTCATATTAAGTGCCGGCTTATTGGCAGCTACATCCGCGGCCCTAACCTCTCTATAGACCTGGCTGTCTCTCATCACGACGAGCGATAGCTGCAGATTTGAACTGCCCGCCTTCCGTTATGACGAGCGATAGCGGCAGACCTGACCTAGCTTTCTGCCGTTTAGCCCAGCCATCGCCGCGTTGCCGACCAATATGTCTTCCATCAAAACGAGCGAGCTTCGCTTACCTTTAGGGCTACTTTGCAGGCATTTTCTTGTATTTAGAACAACAAATTGGCACTAGGCGAATGCTCAATATCACCTGTCTTGTTCAAAGCTATAGTATACCCTCCCTTAGTGCCACCACATCCTCTACTTATTCCTTCAACTTAAAGACCGATCGAACCGCTGTCCCAAATCTTCGAATAGCCTCATTTATTTTATCGGGGGGAGCAGAAGCATACGTGGAGCGGAAGAATAGCGTATCGTGATTCTCCTCCTTGTTTGCATAGAACTGACTGCCTTTAATAACCAAGGCACCCTGATCAATGCTCGCCATAAAAATTTCATCCTCGATCTCCAAAATAGTCTTCGATGAGGCCAAAGGATGTTTTCTCCAGTCGATCTTGAGCCAGTGCTAAGATTGAAATTGGTCAGAGATTGGTTCCATCTTGAAGTGGTTTGACGCTGTTACTCACAAACATGCCAGCTACGGGTAGTTTCCAGCTCACAATTTCGCGAGGCAACAATTTCTCACAAGCGTCCAATATAACTTGCCGTCGCTGGGTATAGCCCAATCGGATATGAACCAGCCAGTCCAGGTACCCATCGTGACCCCAGTACTCATCGACAAGCTTGAACAACATGAGCTGCGAGACACCGCTGGGCCCTTGGGTGCCCACCTCGGAGTGCCGGGTGTATCTCTCGACAATCTGTTGACTGGCTGTGATCCAGCCTGTTCTGGTACCAGGAGCGAGGACTTTAGAAAAGGAATCCATACGTAGAACACTTCCATTCACATCGATATGCAGATAGCTAGGTATCAAACTCTTCAGAAACTCAGCATTCGTTGCCGGGGGAGGGCTGTTGTATGGCTGCATTTGCAAGAAATAGTAAGGTTCGTCTTCGATGATGTATAAATCATGCTTTTGGGCGACAGTATAGATATCTCTTCGTCGTTTCTCCCCTTGCGTTGCTCCTGTAGGATTCTGACCCGTTGGCACAGTATACAGGATGGTTGGTTTCTTGGCGCTGCCGTGCTCAGCTGGGTCCCAGTTACTTAACAGAGCATCAAGTGATTCAGGAAGTAGACCTTGGTCATCCATCTTAACACCAGCCACCTTAACGCCCATTGGTGTAGCAGCTTCAACGGCAGTAGAAAACGTGTACTCTTCCGAGACTATATAGTCGCCAGGCTGCGTGAGCATACGCAGGACGAAATCCATACTGCATGTCGAACCAACAGTCATTGTACATGACCAGTCTGCATAGGGAGGATCATGGACCAACTCGGTGTGTTCCGTAATCCAACGTAACAGTTGCGCAGAACCATGGCCCTGGCCGTAGTTGAAAGATGTCGAGATGTCAAAGATAGACTTTTGTTCGGCCAAGTCATGTTTACCAGCCTTGATCAGAACGCCATTTTCGCGTAGCTCCTTGTCAGAGAATTGACCGACTTGTGGCACTTTGAAGTGAAGTTCATCCCAGGGAAAATATTCATCCGAGGGCAGCCCACCTCCCAGGGAGATCATTCCTGGCCTGGAGAGAAAACTGGCTGCATACTTGAGAGAGTTTCCTGCACGTCCAGCAGATTCTTTGCTGAGGATGTGATCCCATCTTTTGGCCTTGGGCTTGTGCGAATGCTGGCGGATTTGGAATGATTCGCTCTTGGCTGGTGCCGCCGGGCCCCATTGTGACGCGTCGATGGGCTTCCGGTGGGATTTGATGGACTGTGCATCCGGAGAGGTGGGCGTTGCAACACCGTTGCCATTTTCAAGCCACTGTGGTGACATTTTGGATAATCCAATGAGATAGAGAGGTCAATGACTAGTCGAGTGAAAAGACACGACTATAGCTGATTGTTAACGTATTCAAAGCCTAGCTTGAAACTGTGATGTATTCTCAATCACGGCCATTGTAAGTCTTTTATTGATAGATCTGAAGATCATATTCTACCAGGTTAGTCCGCTAGTTCAATCGCGGGCCCCTTGTGGGGAGAAACTCTCAGTGGTCACTTCTATCCGGCCTCTTCCCCTCACGCCCTTCTCCAACGCGCCCTTCCACTCCACGCCCTTCCACTCCACGCCTTTTGGAAACCAGGTTTAGTAAAGTGGGGGGCAAGGAATGCAACACGCTATTCCCCTTCTGTCTGTCGCTCGGTATCTCCTTGTTGTTCAGCCATGCTAGTGAGGATGGCTGGGAGAGAATTAATAATTTAATGAAAGATTGTGGAGTCTCCAATCAGGCCAGTTTGAGCTTAAATATATTGTTTGGGTCTCTCTTCACCATTTCCCTCCAGCCATCTAACCCCATACAGCTCATGCAGAGCTTTTCCTCTCTGATCATCTCCATTTTCTTACACTATCAGGCATTTGCCTCCTTCTATGTCAGTGTTGCAAAATCATGCAGAGGACAGCTGCCTAAAGAACCAACAAGATAAATCCAACAATATTTCTGATGATGACAAGAAGGAGCAACCGCCGGCTGCGCTCCAAGAAAAAGGGCCCACTGGTACGGACCAGAGCACAGATGAAGAAGGCGAAGTATTTCCTGAGGGCGGCTTGACAGCCTGGCTTGTCGTATTCGGTGCCTTTTGCGCCTTGGTGTCCGTTTATGGCCTGATCAACACAAGTGCTGTCTTTGAGTCATATTTTAAGGAGCATCAACTCAAAGATCATAGTCATTCGAAGATTGGCTGGATTTTTAGTTTATACCTCTTTCTTGTTTTCCTGGTCGGTGTTCAGGGTGGCCCGATCTTTGATCGATACGGACCCAGACTGCTTGTTGCAGTAGGGTGTGTTCTCGCCGTTGCGAGTCTCATGTTCTTGAGTGTATCCAAAAGTAAGCACTGAATTCTCAATTAATTTACCATAAACGATGGATCAAAATGTAAAGCTAATTATCATCTAGCCTACACTCAGATTATCTTGTCGTATTCCGTGGTCGGCGGGATAGGTGGTGCTCTCTTAAACGCACCTGCTTTTGGAGCTGTTGCCCATTTCTTCAACGTTCGGCGAGGCGTGGCTACTGGTATCGCAGCTACAGCAGGTAGTGTTGGTGGAGTTGTGTTTCCACTCCTCCTTCGACATCTTCTTGGCCCCAATGGCGTCGGTTTTGCATGGAGCTGTCGGATTCTCGGGTTTATCCTGCTCGGACTCTCTGTTCCCGCCAACTTATTCATCAAAAGTCGCCCATCCATCCAGATGAGCAAGTCGGACCAATCACAGGCTGTAACTCTGTGGCCTGACCTCACAGTGTTCCGTGACCATCGTTTCGCGGCTTCCTGTTTGGGTTACTTCTTCATGGAATGGGGCCTCTTTGTGCCGCTCACCTATATCATCTCTTACGGGGTTGCTTACGGTATACCTGCATCCCAAAGCTCCCTGTTCTTGGTCTATCTCAATGCGGGTTCGGCTCTCGGAAGGTTTTTGCCTGGGTTTGTCGCCGACAAAGTTGGTCGGTTCAATGTTATCATCATTACCATTGCACTTTGCGTAATCACTGTACTGGGACTGTGGCTCCCTTGCAATGGATCACAGTCGGTCCTTACTGCGTTCAGCGTACTGTTTGGAATTGTAAGCGGGAGCAATCTGAGCTTGCTTCCCGTTTGCCTCGGTCAATTCTGCGACGCAAGAGACTATGGTCGATATTTTGCAACCGCGACTATGGCCGCCAGCTTCGGGACACTTACTAGTGTCCCCATTGCAGGAGCTCTGATTGAAGTGGGCGACAAATATGTCGGCTGGATGTCATTAATTCTATTCGCGGGTTGCTCTTACGCAGTGGCCTTGATCAGTTACGTGTCGGCTCGCGTTATGTCAGTCGGCTGGCAGCCAAGCACCAAATTCTAAAAGCCTTTTTGTTTCTATCAAAAATAATATATCGATATAGACGGATGTATTTAGGATTTAGGACCATCAGAATAATTATTTCAATCCGTCTACTTTCCAACAGTGAGAGATTATTCATGCAGCGTTACTCTGGCGTCCGTTGCAGTCCAGAAGCAAACTTGGGTGCAGCCATCCATATGGCATGGATCAGTCTCAGGTGTTAATCTTTTCTCACTTTTCGTTGACGTTATTTGCGTCCATGCTAATGCTGTTGTGACATACATACTCCTCTTGCAAGCTTGGTCATACGTTATGCTTGTGTCTTGCACCTTTGTCATGGCTCAAATCTTTGGTTTTCCACCTTACAACTTGACAGCAGCGGCCGTCGGCTACTTGTCCCTCGGGAGCGTCATTGGGGTACTCATTGCGCTCCTTTCCCTAGGCAAACTTGGTGATTGGATCACCAAAGTCTGCTCAAGGAAAAACCGCGGAGTATATGAGCCTGAATATCGTCTGCTCCTGTCCTTGAGTGGACTTTCAATGCTAGCTGGGTTCTTGTCATTTGGCTATATAGCCTAAAATGGCTGGTATCATCAATGGTGTTATGCTGACTAGCTACAATGCAGCTTCAGGACCTCTGCAACGTCGGGTGGGATCGTCGGGGTCAGGGTGTTATTCATACTAGACAGCCGCAGAGAAGATGCCAAAACATAGAGGTGGTCAAGGTGGTGCTGTCATTGGGCGATGGTGCTCTACCTGTCATCAATCATGCATCTCGCTGGGTTCATCAAGTCGCGGCTCGATCCGCACCCCCAATGCTCATTGGTGAAGCCCGATACGACGATGGACCACACTCCATCCGGTGTTACATTTGTTGGTGGCAATGCATGTCTTACTGTTGGCATTCTTTCGAAAACAAAGCAGTGATTGGCCAAGACAGAAGTACCAAATCCTGTCACCCTGCAGCTTGCCATTATGTCGTGTATGGCCAACAGGTCAATTTTGCGACCCCAAGTTTTGGTTGTACGGCACCTCCATCAAGGCTTGGAAATTATGCTCGGCAAGGTGTGATACGTCGATTGTAACACGGGCTTGGCATGTGCAAGTGTTCCACCACTAGCAAGCATTACTCCGCAACTGATCGTCTACGCTCATCATTCTGGACGATCACCGCGGAAAGGTTGGTACTTTGGTTCGGACAAAGCTGAGTACGTTAATTCGGCCGTTGGCACCATGTCTACCGCTTATGACTACGGACACGGCCCTGGGTGCGGGAGCATGACGCATGATTCTATAGGAAGGCCATGAAATAACGCGTCATGCCGGTATGTGCTGTCTTTTCTTCTCGTCATGCTGCTTTGCAACCTCCTCATCTCGACCATTGGATTATCCAGTATTCTTTTTTCTTCCTAGTTTTCTAATTTGAACTATCGTCGCACCAATTGGCGACTTCAAGCCTTGTTCTACAACTTGCGTCCAGCTAGATGATCGAAAATTGGAGAAAAATGACCCCTACGTCGTTTGACTTCGTGATCGTCGGTGGAGGCACGGCAGGGCTTGTGGTGGCATCACGCCTGTCCGAGAACCCGGCCCATCGCGTGCTTGTCCTAGAAGCCGGCTTGGAACACGCTGACGACCCGCGCGTCAAAACTCCGGCTTTCTATGCTGGCTTATTTCATTCAGATTCCGATTGGGACTTCAAGTCGGAGCCTCAGGTGAGTTGATAATGTCGAGTCATTGAATGTCTCCCATGCTCATGCCTGTGAAGCCTCAACTCAATGGAAGGACGATTAACCTACACCAAGGCCGCACTCTTGGGGGCTCCAGCACCATCAATGCTCAGGTGTTCGTCCCCCCAGGAAAACACGCTGTTGATGCATGGGAGAAGTCTGGCAATCAGGGATGGAATTGGCAGGGTCTTGAAGCTTATTATGCCAAATCTCATACATTTCCAGGAGCTACCAAGATGACCGATGGCCAATCACCCTTGGAGCAGAGTTCCCACGGTCCAATTCAGGTTTCGCTACCTGGAGACCCTCTTCATCCTATTCATGAAGCCTGGAAAGGGACCTTTGAGGCCCAGGGGCATTATGTATCCCCAGATCCTTGGCTCCGCGAACCTACCGGCGCCTTTAACTGCCTTGCAACGGTAGACGGCTCGACTAAAGAAAGGAGTTACGCAACCAGCGCCTATTACAGACCCATCGCGCACCGCAACAACCTTAAGGTCCTTACATGTGTAGTCGTGGAGCGAATTATTTTCGAAACGGAAGGTTCAGCCATTAAAGCTACTGGGGTGCAATATCGTGATTTTGATTTGAGCCATGGTGCCATAGGCATGAAGAATGATGAGATTCATATTGCCACAGCCGTGAAAGAAGTCATTCTAGCCGCGGGTGCTTTACAGTCTCCAAAACTGCTGGAGCTGTCAGGAGTCGGCAACGCCAGAGTGCTCAGCGGCAACGGCATACAGGTGGTCAAGGAACTCCCTGGAGTTGGGGAGAATCTGCAGGACCACGTAGTCTGCCCTATTGGTGTACGAGCCATAGATGGACTAAACACCATGGACCCGCTTGCAAGAGAGGAGGTAGATGCCTTCTTCTTTGCAACGGAGGAGTACAAAACACACAAAACGGGTATATTAGCATCTTCTGGCATGACTACTTACGCATATATGCCTACTACTGCGGAGCTTCCACGAGACACCACTGAAGCTCTGGAGAAGCTCCTGCACGAGAACCAACCTACAGCGGGGAATGTCCATGAGAGTCTCGCTGCAGATCTCCACGGCTTTCTTGCAAAGCTTCTCACCGACCGCACAAAGCCAACCGGGGTCTTTCTCTCTGCACTTGGTCAAGCTGGACCAACTCCCGTGCCGGGTACTTGGCTCACGCTGGTCGCCTATCTTCCCCATCCACTCTCTCTGGGTAACGTCCACATAAGATCTAAGCAGCCCTCTGAAAATCCTGCAATAGATCCAAAGTATCTATCCCATCCTGTCGACATCGAAATACTTGCACATCAAATGAAGTACCTGCGGAACTTTGCAGGTTCGTCGCCTTTCAGCAAGCTCCTAGAACAGCCACTGCAGTACCTGGACCCAGCCTCGAATTTCACCGACCTGGACAGCGCCAAAGCATACATTCGAGCTAATGCGATCTCCATGTGGCATTACGCCGGCTCATGTGCGATGCTCCCCGAGGAAAAGGGGGGCGTCGTAGACACTCGGCTCAAGGTACATGGTATCAACAATCTTCGGATTGTCGACTCCAGTGTAATCCCGATCATTACCACTGGGAACCTACAGTCTACTGTATATGCCATTGCGGAGAAGGCCGCAGACTTGATCAAGGCAGATTATGGAGAAGTTTGAGTTTTCGGTGTACCCGCTCCCGATCGCTGCCTGATTTCTGGTGCTTGTAACTGTCGAAGCCATTGATATCAGCGCCTTGGAGCTCGCCATTTTCTTTAATTCAAAATTCATTTCTCGGTAGTTGGTTCATCTAAATGTTGAAGCTGTTGAATAAGAATCGGCCCCTGCTGTTCCTTTCATTCATTTTTGGACGGGGAAATATTTGAAAGCACCGCCATATATGTCATCTACATATTTATAGTCGATCACTTAGGAAGACTTTGAAATTTCTCCTAGCTTTCGATTTAGCCTTCGATACACATGAGCGG
Organism: Clonostachys rhizophaga; assembly: GCA_902077795.2. NCBI lineage: Eukaryota > Fungi > Ascomycota > Sordariomycetes > Hypocreales > Bionectriaceae > Clonostachys > Clonostachys rhizophaga. The sequence continues at coordinate 35,416 of CABFNQ020000698.1, read as the reverse complement.
TAGTCCTGGCTGATCTTCGATACCAAGTAGTGCCCCCTAGGCGTTTGCTGTACAATAGTTGTATAAGGGTACAATATTTGGAGGAAGTAAGCACGGCTGGTTGATTGCTACACTCGCCTCGCTTTTCCTCACCCTCTTTGTAACTACACACCTCGGGGCTTCCTCCGGGGAACCCCAGGTAGTATTAATTCACATTGCAACCCTACCGTAGGTCCTTGCAATTAACAGCAAATCCTTTGGTCCTCGAAAGTTCAAAAAGGCCCTACGACGGCGATCAACTGCCATACTAAGCGAGTGCTAAAGGTTTTGCGAACACGTCATTATGTCTATTATTTTTTCGAGCGCTTGCCTCCGCTCCTATATCTGACGCCTACGAATCCTGCAACCGCGGTGCACCTCTTCGTTTATCGTCCCATCGATCAACTCCGTACCGTGCTAATGAATTCAGAGCTGCCTGGGGTAAAATTGAAATGTCACTTTCTTCAGGTGCTCTGAAGGTGACGGTAACCGGGTCAATTTCGGCCTTCCTGTCCATACTTGCTTTGGCTCTTCGATGCTGGTCAAGGTACATAAAGAAGACGGGGTTCAAGTTCAATGATTATTCAGTCATAGCAGCAACTATACTAGCTATTGGTGGCGTAGGTGTCAACCTTGGAGGTAGGATGGCCACATTCCCGTGCAGATTTTGGTTGCTTACTTGTTACGATAATTTAGATGCAATCGTCGGCGCAACAGGTGTGCATGTTGCAGATATCATGGCAAATGACCCCAGCATACTAGACACCTATTTCAAGGTCTGTTTCTATTGACATCAATCTCTGCCAATACTGATGCTCAGCATTGTCCAGTTGATAGTACCGGGCCAGCTGCTTTGGGCGGCAGCGAACACCTGCGTCAAGCTGTCAATCATATCGCTGTACACCATCTTGTTCCCAGTCAAGCGGTTCTGCTACCTTTGTTATGTCGCTATTGCTGTCACTTTGTGTTATTTTGCAAGTGTGATTGTGGAAACTTTTGCACTCTGTACTCCAGTCGAGTTCAACTGGGATAAGAATATTCCCGGTGGCAATTGCGAACACCAGACCGCCGCATTTCTTGGTGCCGCTATTACCAACCTCCTTATTGATGTATTCATCGTCGGTTTGCCAATGCCAATGCTATTCGGACTGCGAATGTCCCTCCAGAAGCGGCTGAGCATCGCAGGAATGTTCGGTCTTGGAGGAATGTGAGTCGGGTCTGCCCAAACCGCTTCACTGTGGAATCTAACGGAGGAGTAGAATATGTATTATTTCAATGCTGCGCGTCATATGAGTCGCTCAATGGGACTTGGATGATGTGACATATGCGACAACCAACGTGTCGATCTACTCCGTCTTGGAGCCTTGCCTTGGTGTAGTCAACGCGTGTCTCCCGACAATACAGCCGGCCATGAAGCGCATCTTCGGGGATGTTGTAGCAAGTTGGAGCTCGCATGACTCACAAGGCACGCCGATAGATACAAAGATCTCCAGAAACCGCGAGCGGCAGAATGCCCAGTATATAAGGGACCATAACTTCCGACGCCTCGAGGACGACATTCCCCTCACCACTATACGCAGCGATCACGGGGGGGATTCAGATCAGAACAACGGGAACGCCATCACTGTCACTCGGCAATGGGAAGTCGATAGCTCCTAGGGTCCTGTGAGACCAGGAAGTGGCTTTCAACGTCATTTGAGCACTGCGCATATACTTACTTAATACATGGGAACCACCTTACTAAAGTTTACACACTTATTACTTGATGGAGAACTCTGACCGGCTCTTGGCGAGACACCATGACAAACATAGCTGTAGTCCCAATTGTCCTATCCTCAAGTGGATGGTGTCAGGACTACCGCGGATGGGCCTTTTCGTTCTGGAGACAGCTGGTTATGTTGGCATAACATGAACCCTTGCTGCCCTGGCCTGTAGGCTCTCAGCTTTGCTAGAGTATGTTTGGTATAGGAGTTCCGTGTATTTGCCAGCGAGCATTGGACCACGCCGAGCAAGCATACATGGTTTTTGGGATCACTACGCTTCTATATGCCTCCCTCAAGTCCCTGAATTTCAATCCTCCTGTTGAGCTGCCCACAATTTGTCTTCCTAATGGCCTAGCCTACCTGACACATGCCTGATGGTGGGAAGGAGTTCTAATAGTTTTGTCCAGACCAACGCACCAAAGACTGTAACTTTTGATTGACTTGTTTTTCCGTGACAAAACTTTTCCTTCCATATTGATACATAGTCGCTATGCTAATTCACGATAATAACATATCATATTGAGTCGCGTAGGAGTCATTCTTTGCTGTACATCGGCTCGTGGGCGGTGATCCTAATATGCTACCTGGCCTTTAAAATATAAACATTTCTAGTTTTATCAATTTAATATTAGAACCTAAAACCATCTCATTTTCTGACAGTAGCCCCGTTTGCGACCTTCGCAAAGATCGACTTGATGTGGGGGACATTCTTTTCCAGCATGGAATGGTTGCTCTATTTCCACACCGGCTTACCTCTTAAGGCGATATGTAACTCACCTAATATAAGACTGAGTGTTGAGAGCAAATATACCGAGTGCTTTGCAGAATAAGCAGTGCTGATTATATAAACATCAGCGTCATAGCCCTCGTTGCGATAATCCCTGACCACAATCGCTATCTTCTTACTTGGTCTCGACAACAGTTGGGTAGCTTCCTTTGAAGTTATTCAAGTCACCCTAAGGTTTGCCTGTATACTGTATATCAGCCTGAGCCGTTTCGTGTTGAAAATAAGCTTATTCCTCACCAGTTTATCCCCTAATACACTCAAAAAAAGGTGCTTCACGTCGCTGGTACTACAGACTTTGGGTTCTTGTTCAAACGTTGTCTTGAATGTCATGAGGTGACTCTGGCGTTCAGGCTCATTGAGAAGCGTCGTATGATCCCGTGACTTTTGCTCAGCAAGTCTATCAGCGTAGCGTTGGGCCAGCGAGATGATCTGCTTTCGGCTCTTGACTTTGACTTTATTATTTGTCGCAACTTTCGCTTGGTCTGGCTTCTGACTTGTCGAAAGGCTTGAGCTTGTCACTTGATTGGAGGAAGATCGCTTGGATTGAGGGTTTCTTGCCTGGAGGCTCCGGTCTGGAATGTTGTTCTTTGTCTGAGCATGGCGGTCATGCTGCGTCAGGGGCAGGGTGTTCGAGTTGGGAGTATTTGTCTTTTCTTTTTTTGAGATTCTTGGTGCAGGATTGTGCATCTTGATTCTGCCGTTCTCGATTTGGTGAGAAGGGCGTGTGGCGTGTGGTTTCGCAGTTGCCACGAGGCTAACACCTCCATCAAAGGTGACTCGCTTCCTCATCATTACTCGCATGAATCGCGAGCCGAGCGATTGATTGATAACAGTATTCTTCTCTCTGAGGACACGAGTCTGCGCCGTAGGACAAAACACCAGTGCTTCTCCCGTTTGTAGCTCTGTGATAGACTGGAAAACGTCTGACTCTTGCTGCGGCGAAGCACTATCGCTCTTTCCCATGGCACCAGTGAGGTGGCCTTTGAGAGTACGGAACCAAGCAGGGGACGAAAATCGATGCACAAATGTCGCGTTCGAGAGGTTGATTAGTGATGATGAGAGTGTTGGTTCTTGCGTGGCTGTGAAAACTCGCGTGCTGATGTGCCGTTGTTGTCTGACAACCGAGGTGAGATCCTCAGTCAGTACATTCGCTGCTCCAGATTGTGTCAGAAACTAAGCCGTCAATCGTTAGTCCCCTTCTGACAGAATAGCAATCAGTTACTCAGTACCTTGTGAGCTTCATCTAGAGCTACCACCCGACTACAGTTGTATCTTTCCTCCAAGAAGATCGATAGGCAAATGGAGAACAAACTGCACGCATCGTCAGATGATAGGAAAGGATCGCTAAGGTCTACGATTGTCAGAGTGCCAGGCTGGAAATCCCATATATCCTGTTCGGCGGCGCTTGGTTTCCTCAAATGGGGCGTCAACTCTGGTGTTAGAAATGTATCGAGTAACTGGAGTCGCATATTGAGCGCCGTCTCTTGCGTCTGAAAGAGTTTCGTTGCCGACAACCTGTCTTTAAATAAGCCATAAGTGAAGTGGCTGCCTTCCATGGAGATCTCGCGTATGATTCTGGTCACAACTTCCATGTACAACGGTGTACCACTCCCGGTTGAGTCAAATGCCATCAACTTTAGCAAAGTTGAGATGCTGAGCTTCGAGTCATCCAAGTACAATGGCGCCACCTGAGGGTGAGGCCTATCTTCTGCGATACCCGGGAGATCGCGATACTTGCTATCCATGTTCCAGATGTTGGACGGGGCGACAAGGACTTTGACAGGAATCCCTGCAGAGCAAAGATATGCAGCTTCACAAATCTGTGTCGCGCTGTCACTTGTAAATTTGTCGAAATGGAACACTAAGCCTGCGATGGGATGGGACAGCGTTCCTGTTGGGTTGTTCTGGATCAGGCATGCTTCAAGCAGGCATGAGAGAGTATGACTCTTGCCAGCCCCTTGGGAGCCACATATGAATGCTGACCAAGGAACATTCATGTTCGCCATGATAAATTGGTCTTCGGGCGCGGCCGTCAGCTCATCGACATCTTCGCGGGTGCCGATTAGCCCATACTGCGGTATAAGTTGAGCGTTAGACGTTCGACACGAAAGTTCCTCGGCAGCAGTTTGGGCTGCGAGGGAGAAGAGAGGCGCATTCGCGAAAGCATCACATTGTCTTTTGTCGCTACTTGCTGACACTTGGCTGTTTAGGTGAGAACTTGTTGTGTAATCGAGGAAACGCTGGATGTCGGGCGCCTTGTGTGAAGTTTTAACATTGTTGTTTGCTCTGTCTTGGCGGAAATAGGAGAAAATCGACATGGTGAGAGATTTCTCGCTATAAATTCAAGAGGTTGAAGTCAAAACAACACAAAATGTATGATGTGTTTTCTTTAAGGATCAAAATCTGCAAGACAGGATATGGCCTTAAGCTTTCACGGCTCATAGCTAAGAAATAAGATCTAGGGGTGTAGCCTCCGTCAGCACGCGTTCACACTCGGTCGAAGCTGGAGAAGAAACTTACTTTCCTAGACCATCATAAGAGTAATTCTCCAAAATAGAGTTCAAGATGATCTCCTTGAAGTTTTCTGTTTTCGGATGTATCACGAGCTAGACTAGATAGACTAGACGAAAAAATGATATAATAGCGTGAAACTCAGATTCTCACATCTGATCCGGGTATCCGTAGGCATAGATAATTTCAACATGAACCCCTCGATCAGGGAAAGAGTTACACCGGATAGGCTGCAATGGACACTATCATCTGGAGGTGATGTGGCCGGATCTGGATGGCCGTCCGATGCATGCCTTTCTCTGCTTTCTATAGTGGTATGCTCTTCCTATTACTACGTTAGGTTCTCATAGTCTATTTAGGCTATCAATCTTTTGCGTGTGAATGAGTTGTTCGGCAAATGCTGGCACCACGTCTTATTCGCACGCCCCTTGCGTGCTACATTGGCAGTGGTAGAGGGCATCCACAAGGGTACAGTCGCCGGACGGGCGAGAGTGTATTATAGAGGGCCTCACAGCCACATCTGGGGTGTGAGGGATCCGGTGCCGGTCCCGCGTGGGTATGGACGAGGGCGTTGAAGAAGGGTTAGAAACATCACGCATAACATTATACCTGATAGAGCGCCAAAGGTTAAGCAGATGAATTATTTAGCAATTGGAGGAAAGGGCTGGCTAGATACATTTAACTTGCAGGTCTGCGACGGCATTCTCCTCCTCCAGTCGGCTGCTTTCAACAGGTGAGTGCTCCGCACACATTTTGCCGACTCAGCAGAACTCGGACCGAGAACACATCTGAACTTAAGACTATAATAGCCGTCAACCTCACATTCGCCTTGATCTGCGGTCTGCAGTCTCTTTAGATATGGGTACACTCAAATTCGTTGTGGAATGGTCCTACCAGCTGCGTACGTATTTACGCTACTAAAAGATGCCATCAGGCTAACGCCAGCACAAAAAGCACTGGCTGCTGGAAGAGCTATACCTCCCACCTTTTCTTCCAAACTCCAACCGAAAGCTAGGTTAGTGCCTAGTAGGATGGCAAGCATGTTCAACAAGCCGGCTCGAAGCTTACCCCTCGGCAATCTCAGACCGTTGCGCTTTTTCATATAACGGTTAAAAGTGCGATCTGAGAGGATACCGCCGATACTACTACCCAGCACAAATCCAGTTCCGGGAGCCAAATAGAATAGGCTGCTCGCTAGTGTCGAGGGGAATTCGAAGCGCGATTTCATAAAGTGGTCTAAATCGCGAACTGTGCTGCAGTGCCGTACTTGGTTGGGAAAGGCGCTGCCTCGTGTATGAGCAGTATACCTGGCTCCGACTGGTGGGATCACCCAATACGTGTAATTAGATAGATCCTTCTTAGCTTTTATTGAAGTAGAGTTAATCCTAAAAAAAAAATATAGAAATTAAAAAGCTTTGTACTGATCTCATTAGTAGTTTACAATTTATAAATCGAGAGTTGAAAAAAATTCAACCCATACAGCAATAAAAATTCCTAGAGGGGTGAATATAAACCATGTAGTTACTGATGGAGCTCAAGACACTGCAACATCGAGACGAGACTGGCGATGCTCAAAAATGATCCTATGGACAGATGACACAGATACTCGGGGTTTGAGGCCATGGTAATCTTTGAATGAGCCGAGTCCAGTCTAAGTTCAGAACCTATTGTTTCCGGGATTCTGTACGTGGCCCTATTCATGTAGCTCTTCACGCCTAAGGCTCAACCAAGACTCGCAGACCGTTTTCCGCTTGTTCTAAATTGTAGAGGCCCAGTGCTATCAAAAGCACAAATTAGGAGAGGGGCTTGTATAAAAGGAGTAACTTAGCGGTCGGCGGAAGGAATAGCTTTGCACCGAGCCGGTGTCGGCAAGCTTGCAAATCAGCCGGACATAAAGGGATCCGAGCGCTGAAGCCAAGCAATTTAACCAAGGCATCATCACATCAACATCAAATGTATATGTACCTACCCATGCCGAGGTAGATTTAAAAATGATTCAGCACGGCATCAGGCCTTTTAGCCCTTTGCTACGCCAATCGCTGGCTCCGGGCGAACGACCATGCGCCTTAAAAGCCATCACATTCACTGTGGCAGGCTTTGGCCGGGCGATTCACAGTTCATCCTGCTCCTCGCAGTCTCCTCATCATGGTGCGTTTTGTCTACTGTTTCATCTTGTCTGAATTTCCCTAAGCAACCTCACCACTGCAACCTACTTACGCAGGATCTCTGTAGACCATTTGGTCCAGCCGACATCGAAGACCTCATTGAGGCTTATGCCGCTAGGGGGTTCGGTCACGTACGGCGTTGGGTCATCGAGTGGTAACGGCTACCGAGAATTTCTCCGCGCGATGCTCGTCGCTCATGGCTACGACCCTGCCATTGTCGGCTCGCGCAAGTCGGGCTCCATGGGCAACAATGAAAATGAAGGTTGGCGGGGGTATAGGCTTGATCAGATAGACAAGAAGGTCAGGAGCTCTGTTGGAAGGTTGGCCCCAAACGTCTTCGCGATCAACGCCGGATCCAATGATTGCATCCAGGATTTCAAACTTGATGAGTTCGGAGAGCGCATGAGCGACATAGTTCATTTCCTCTGGCAAACAGATCCGTCTTCAACAGTTGTACTATCCACGCTTCTCGTCAACGCCGATGACAAGGTGAATTCACGAGTGCTACGCGTAAATGAGCAGATACGAGATTTCGTCGCACAAGAGACTAGCCGTAACAGTAGGATTGTCCTTGCGGATATGCACGGCGCTGAGGGACCGCAAGTTGGTGATCTAGTTGATGGGACACATCCGGGCGATACGGGCTACCAAATAATGGCCGGCATTTGGTTTGATGCCATTCAGAAAGCTAGAGGAAATGGCTTCTTTACAAAATAAACTACATGACATCTCCTGGTTTCTAATCTTGTCACTATTTAGACTTGCAAGTTTCAGAAGTGTCTCACTCGAAGAAAATTTCCTCCAACACTTTTAATTTCCTTACAATCCTTTCTCTCCTCCAAGCTCGTGCAGAACCGATCATAGCAAGGGACAGTATTTGCAATTTTCTGGATCACCGACAGTACTCTCCTTGGGCAACACCCCAGTTCCCTGAGCCAAAACTTTGAGAGGTTGGAGATGTTGAGCGAAATCGAGCCTTAGTACCTACATCGAAGCTACAATTGCACGCTGTGAGAAAAATTCATGGTGAGTGACACTTGAGCTAGCCACCAGGGTATTTGTTAAGATGCCTGGGGATGGCAAGTGAGAGGGTTACTAAGAGGCACTAAGTCTGTTGTCATTTAAATCACAATTCCTTACAATCAAATTAGCGAATGGAGTTTACTCCATTCGCGTGTCGATGGTGATTGTAAGCAGGTCGCTTTCATATAAGGGCGGGTTGAGTTCCGCCGTAATGTTGGGGTGGACAGAAGGTCCTTTGGAACACACAGAATCTGTAATAAGAGGATGCAGTGCCTGAAGTTCTTTGCAGGTGGCTATTTCTACAGTTGAGGTCTTATGCCAGCGGAAAGTTTCTATTGCTTCTTTGATAGACTCTTCAGCCACTGCAGAGGTAAAGCATCGCTGGTTCTTCTCGTATTCTTCGATCAACTCCTTGCGATTGTTCAAAATCTCGGTAGCTTTCGACCGAAGAGACTTGTCTTAGATCAACCCAAGGCGAAGGGGGGAGGTGAAAACGCGAAATGCATTATGGGCGAGCGACTCCTCTGTGAGAGGCCGAAAGCAGCTGGCATGAGCAGGAAGGCCAGCAACCGCAAGGTCATAGTAGCCTACGGGATACATCCCCTTGCCAGACTACCATGTATGTAACGAAAAATTGTGGGAAGAACTTGTTAAAACTCTGCCTTGCTATACCTAGAGTTAATTTTCTGTCATGGTTCTGATCCCTTTCGGCGGATTATCCGGCCATATTATGCAAAGCGCTTTGGATTGCTGCCCAGTCAGCTGAGATCGCAGACACCCAAGATGTTGCAACTTGCAGTCTGATTCGCTCGAAGATTTCATGCGAGCAGAAAAGTATCGGACTGAAGAAGGTGTTGTGGCACCTTAAGTCCGACCCAAACCACCGGTAGGTTGTTGCTTACTTCGGATCTGGGTAGGGTTGCTTACTCCTATGTGGCGGGAGTTATGGGCTCAGGGGACATGCATGTCTGACGTACACTAAATTCAAATCATTTTAATTTTTAGGTAAATATTTATTAAGTCCCCAAGCCCGTTGCGGCTCCGACATGTATACATAAGTCCTTGTGCTCTTTTGGCAGCTCGTAGCAGGAGACGGCTTTTGTTGCCGCCACCCGCTTCAATGGTCAATTCTTAACTATCACGGTAGATGACAAACACTTCAGACTTGCAATTACGAGCTACCACAATAGACTGTTGGTGGCTATCTCAACCCATCGACAAGTGCCTCGAGGTTGAATGAGCAGCTTGATGCCACAGGTTCAACAACGAGATGCCACAAGTGGTGGTGAATTGCACGGACATGGGGACTCGAGTTGTCCAGGAAAGGACACGAATTGGTGACAACTAAATTCTATAAAAGCCAGAGGATCATCCGCTAGAATACGGTCTCAACTCCTCCACAACAAAAAACAACTTCAAGACACTCACAAATTTCTATCAATACTCCCAAACCATCAACAAAATGAAGCCCGCTTCGATCCTCGCCGCCGGCACTCTCATTGCCGGCATTGCCAGCCCCGCGGTTGCAGTTGGTCCCCAGGGCCAGGCTGTTCAGATCAACACTTACACCGACAGCATTTGCGCCAAGTTTGGCTCCAACCGAATGGTGTACTACGGGAAAAGCCCCAAGGTTGGAGACTGCTTCGATCTAAATCTGGCCGACGGCGTGCTGAGCCTGAACGCAGTTGGCGTTTGGGGCAAGGATACCAGCGCAACCAAGAAGGGCCACTGCAAGGTCTACTCGGACTTCAAATGCGCTGGCAAACAGGACATTCAGAGGACCTACTGGCCCGACGGTGGACCTGGATGCTTGAACTCCCGAGGACCTTCCGGATACCTGTGGAAGAGCGCCCAGTGCTTTGTCGACAACTAAAGGCACATTGCAATCTTTTCCGGTCTCATGGAACGATTGGTGACGACTATTGCGAGATAACAAGTTAGATGACCTACGCATAAACATGGACCGTAGGCGTGAAGATTTCGAGAAACAAGGGAGTGATTCGGAAAAAAGCCCAAAAAAAGACTAAAACTTGGAAGCAAAAATCAACAATAGCCTGGAATAAGATAGTAAGTCGGGGCCTACTTGTTAATTTAGCTGGGTTAGATAAATTAGCTATTTTTCAGTATCTGTAGAAAAAGATATCCTTTTACCTATTATTATTTTTACTTTTAAAAACTCCTTCTTATAAAAGATATATCTTTTAGCTATATTATAATAGCTATAATAGATTAATTAACTAGCTATAAATATAAACTATTTAATTAAATAAGAATATATATAAAACTTAAAATCTTCTTTTTATAGCTATTATAGAAGATTATTAGATTTTAGTATAATTAGTAGTCTATATTTTAAGTTTATTAATAGCTATAGTATTATTTATTTTTCCTCTAATATAAATAGAGATCTTAATAGGGAAATATATAATTATACTCTTAGTAACTTAAATTAATCTTAATCTATAGATTAAAATAATTAAATAAAAAGAAAATAACTATAATACTTTCTAATTATTATAAGAACTCTTTTCTAGTAGGAACTTATATATAAGAATTTTATAAGTAAGAGCTATAAGATAGGAAGAATATAATAACTATAGATATATATTTAATTCTAATTACTAACTAATATATTAATTAAAGATTTTAATTAAAACCTAGACTTCTTATTAATCTTAAGAGATTATTAAGAAGTTTAATTTTAATAAAAACTAATTATCTCTAAACTAGTCTAGTTTAGAAGAGTTAAAGAATTTATTATATAAGTTAGAAGTTTAAAAAGAAATTAGATAAAAAGATAGAGTTATTATTATTCTATTCCTTTTATTTACTTAGTTAAGAAATAAAAAAGAAAGAGAAATTAAATTAAAATCTCTAAAAGAGAAGTTAATATAGATAAATATAGTACTATTCTTTAGATATAGATAATCTCTTCTTTTACTATTTATTTTATTATTATTCTAACTTTTATAATAGAATTACTATAAGAATTAGTTTAATTATTTAATTAGATACTTTTAATAATACTTAAGAATACTAAGAGAGATTTAACTAGTAGTAGCTATTAAGATAGATTATTTTAAAATAAATTTATATTAGTACTAATATATATTATTAAAAAAATTAATCCCTTTACTTATATATTTATAATTAACTAATAATTTAATAGTTATAATATAATCTTATTTCTTAAGAACTATAATAATATAATAAACTTAAGAGGTTTATTAAAAAAGTATTATTTTATCTAGTTAGAGTTTAATATCTCTAATAGTAAATAGCTATAAATTAAATATTATATTAAAAATCTAAACTATTAAGATAAAGTTAAAGCTATTCTTAAGAAAGAATACTAATATCTTAATTATAATTAGATAATTTCTCTAATAAAGAAGATTAAATAAATTAATAAAATAAAACTAGAAAATAATCTCTATAAGATTAAAGATATTCTTATTAAATATTATTACTACTAGAAGAAAAATTAAAAATTCTCTTAGGAATTATTTATAAGCTAGTTAGAGAATTTTTATAAACTAATATCTTTAGAGATATTCTATAGAATTTAAAATAAAAAGGGTTTTATAATAAAAAAACTCTATTTTCTTCTATATAAAACTCTATAGGAAATACTTATTATATTTATCTATAACTAAATTAAAATCTCTAAAAACTATAGATAAATTAATAAGAAAAATACTCTATATAAAACTAAATAGTAAGAATAATATATAATCTAGTTATAAAATTTCTTAATTAAGTAAATTAAAATCTTAAAGTAAGTATAGATTTTAGAATTATTCTCCTATTAGAAAAAAACTACTATAGAACTTTAATTTAGTTAAAAAAAAACTATTAAAATCTCTATAAATAATCTAATAATATAGATAAATAATTTAGCTATCTCTATATAATAGATAGATAAGAGAATTAAAATCCTAATCTCTTTCTCTTTAAAGATAACTAAGATTTAACTATAAATCTAAATTTTAATAAAGTAGAACTCTTAAGATAGCTATATAAACTTAATTAAGATATAGAATAAATTAATTAATAACTAAGGATTTAATTAAATAGATCTAATAGAAATTAATACTCTAATATCTTATAATTATAATAATATATACTAGTACTATAAAGAACCTAATTATTATCTTAATTAATATATAGATCTTAAGATTAATAAAGAAACTAGGTTTATTTACTATAAATACTTAGTTAGTACTTTATATTTAGAAGCTAAAAGAGAAGAAGTTCTCTCTATACTAGTTAATTACTATAAGTAGATATTAAGTATTAGAAAGCTTATTATTTACTATATAAGATAATTTTCTTATTATAATCTTAACTTAGCTTAGTATATAAAGAAGATATATAACTCTAATCTAATAAGATAAGTAATTACTCTAAAGAAAGAAGAAGCTATAAACTAAGTTATAAAGAGAGTAGGGAATTATTAAGCTTTTAAAATCCTTATTCTAAAGAATAATAAATATCTTCTAATCTATATAATAGTAATAATAAAGAAAGAAGGATTTAAAAGATTAGAATTAATAATAATATTTTATATTAGTCTGATTAATCTAAGTATTAAAATAAACTATAATAAATTAGAACTATTTAATTAAATAAATTATATTTATATAATTAAAATAAATTTAATTAATTTAAAATATAGAAAATAGAATAAAGATAGCTTTTTATATATTATATAATATAAATCTAAAGATATATTAATAAAGTATAAGGATCTAATAGATTATAACTCTCTATAAGTAATTAATATAATAAATAGTCTATATAAAGAGATTATAGAGTAAGAACTAGCTAGAAAGTAATTAGTTATAAAAACTATTAAGAATAATAAGATTATTCTAAAGATCTTTAAAATTATCTAATTTAATTCTATCTTTAGAGAACTTTTTATAGAGAAATATTATAGTTAAATATATAGATCTAAATAAGTAGTTAAGAATACTCTATTAAGTAATAATATCCTATTATATTAACCTAGGAGATATAATACTAGAGCTAATATAATTAAAATCTAAGATTCTAAGGGTTCTAAATAGATTATAGATAAGATTATATTAGTCTAAGAGTTATATAATAAAATTTATAGATATACTATTAGAAATAATATAGGGAATTATTCTTCTAAAAGTAGTAAAAATACTACTTTTTAGTTTATAACTTTATAACTATATAAATTAAATTATAACTAATATCTAGAAGTATTTAATTAATTAGATTTTAATAAAGTAGAATATAATTTAATTAATATAAAAGAAAAAATATTAATTTAGAAATAAGCTATTATAAACCCTTAAGAAACTATATAAACTAACTAGATATTAGTTAACTATATACTCTTAAACTATCTAGAAGAATAAATAGTTAAAGGTTATTAGAATCTTTTTTATATATTTATTTAACTATAATAAGTAAATAGTTAAATTTATAATACTTTAGTTAATATAGAGACTTAAGTTAATATTATAGCTCTTAAGATAGCTTAAGAGTATAACCTAGTAATCTATCTAATATCTAATATAACTATAACTTCTTTCTTAAACTATATAATAGAAATAATTAGAAGGATATATATAAAAATATTCTTTAAAAGTATTCCCTTAAAATAGATTATCTATATAATAAAAAGTAGGAAAGTATTCTCTATTAAATTTATTCTAGAAATATCTTTTATTAAATTCTATTAGATTTCCTTTAACTATAGAAATAAAAATAATAATCTACTTATATAAACTATTATTAGTAGTATCTATATAATAATTACTATTATAAAAGAAGTTTACTATAGAAATTCTAATATACTTAAGATAATTATAGCTTTTTATATAGATAAGTAATTAAGTATATATTCTATATTAGTAAATAAAGTAAAAATCCAGAAAATAGAAAAACCTAATAATCTATTTATTTATATTAGTAATTAGATTATATAAGAGTATATATCTAATATCTATATAATAATAATTATAGCTCTCTATATAGAGAAATAACTTAGTATAAATCTAGTATTACTAAAAAAACTAAAACTCTAAGAAATAAAAAAACTTAATAAACTATTTAATTAAGTAAATTCTAATTCTAAGGAATTATTATAAATATTTTATATCTCTTTAGAAGATATTAATAGAATTATAAATATAGAGATTAAGAAGAAAGATATTATTATTCCTATCTTTAATAATAAAACTAAAATTATTCTCTAAAAAATCTTAAAAATCTAATTATCTATTTATAATAAGTAATATAAATAAATTACTAAGTAAAATAATTCTTATAAGAATAAGATAAGATACTTTAAAAAGTATTTTAATAGAGATACTAAAGTACTAGATATTAGTATAAATATAATATATAAACTAAAGTATAAGAAAATTAACTCTTTTAATAATATTCTATTTAATAGTTTAATATCTAATAATAATACTAATTAGTAAGAAAAGAAATAGATTAAGACTTTTTTAATACTTAATATATTATATCTTTTTCTAAAGTAGATTACTAATAAGTTCTTAGATATTAAAAAAAGCTCTAAGCTTATAAAGAAATATTTAAATACTATTTTAATATAAGTATAAGAATTCTTAATAAAAGAAGAATTAGAAGTATTTATTTAAATACTTTATAATTATAAAAAAGTAATTATATAGACTTTTAAAGATTATAGCTATATTAACCTAATTATTATAAACTATATTATTATATATTAAAGTTATATAGATTACTCTACTTTTTCTAACTAATTACTAATAGATTATTAGGATCTTATAATAATCCTAATAATTCAGAATAATAGATTATTACTAAGTATTAATAATTCCCTAGTATATATATATATTTATTTTACTAGATAGAAATACTCTTTTAGATAGTTATTAATATAATTATCTATACTTCTATTATTACTAGCTTTATAATACTTATATATTAATAGTAACTTATATTATATAGTCTAAGATAATCTAATTATACTATTTAGAATAATACTCTAATTAGTTTAACCCTAATCTACTCTAAACTCTATCTAGTATAAGTTATCTAATTATTATATATTAATAACTCTTATTTAGCTAATTACCTTATCTTAATTACTATATAATAATAAAGAAGATATTATAGCTACTATAGTTCCTTCAGCTTAATAGTAGAACCCTATTATTAATAATCTGCTTACTTTAAATAATAATAATACTATAGATAAAGATAGTAGTAATAGTAGTAGTAATAGAAATAATAATACTAAGATTAAGCTTCTATAAATCTAGATTCTTTAGCTTTAGAAGTACTTTATAACTATATAATAAGAAATAGCTATTACTATTATCCTTATAGAATAATAAGTTATTTAGAATATTAATCTTTAGATTTAAGCTTAAATTATAATTTAAGAAAGAGAGTTAGAAGTACTACTTAAGCTATTACTATTTAAAATATTTAATAGAATCTAAGATAAGCTTTAAGGCTTTATAATCTAACTTTAAGTATATTTTAACTATTTCCCTATTACTCTTTATAGTAATAAATAATAAGTTATCTATATTTACTTATAACTTAAAGAAACTATACTTAATTAGTTTAAATCTATTATAAGGGAATATCTTAATAGATAAAGAAGCTAATAAACTATTAATATTATAATAAGTTTTAATTACTTTATAGATACTCTCTAATAGATATTTAGAATCTAAGATAAGAGATATAAGGCTAAATATAAAATTAATAAACTCTCTTAGACTAGATCTACTTCTATCTTTAATAATAGATATCTCTAGCTTTTAGTAAAAACTAAATAGAACTAGAAATATACTATATCTTACTATTTTAAGAGATTAAAGGAAGAAGTTTAGAAAAAACTCTATAAGGAAGATAGACTAGCTAGTATTTATAAATATATAACTATAGCTATAAGAATTAATAATTAATAGTATTATTAGTAAACTTATAGAAAAAAGATAACCTACTATACTAATACTAGTTAACTATAATAATAGTAATAATCTATAGTCTCTGAAATATATATAGACCCTATAGAGCTAGGAGCTATAGAAAAATATAAGTATTATAATTATAATAAGATTAGATATATTTTACTATAATACTCTAAACTAAAAAAGCAGAAGAATTAAAAACCTACTAGAGAAAATAAGAAATAATTAGAAATAATTAGAAAAACTAAAATTAAAATACTAGAAATAATTAAAAAGACTACTTAGGAAGGAAAATATATAACTACTATAATTCCTATATTTTCTAGAAAACCTATACTATACTTTTATAAGATACTAGAAACTAGTAAAATACTAATAGTATTAGAAGGAAACTACTAATATATTATAAATATCCTCTAGGAACTTAAGTAAAAGTATAAGAATAAGAGAGATATTATAAATCTTAGATCTCTTACTAAATATAAGTATATATTCTACTATATTAATAGGCTTATTAAATATACCCCTAAGGAATAGGAATAATATATATTTACTAGAGAGAAGATTAAAGCTAAATATAATAAACTCTATATCTACTACTAATAGAAGATATAGATATAGGATCTAAAGAAAGTATTTAGAGTAATACTATATAGAAGAGATATTATAGATATTATATAATATCTTAGTAATAGATATAATAACCTAATTTATACTAAATCTAGTAAAGAATATAATTATAAGCTAGAATCTTAAATAATATACTATAATATATAGTATACTATATACTAGTAAGAGAAAGTAATAAATAACTTTTTTCTATTTCTAGATAAAAAAATATCTATAAAGTATACTATAGTATAAATATAATAGTTTACTAACTAATACTATAGAATAGAATTATATACTATCTTTAAAGTAAATCTATAGAAATACCCTACTAAATATATAAATAAAGAATTATTAGTAGAATTTTACTAAGAATAGGAATATAAGATTTATAAAAATAATAAGATTAAACTATAGTATAACTATTAATAGGTAGAAGATTAAATAATATATAAGTATAATAGCTATATTAAATAATACTATAATTAGAATTATAGAAACTATTAAGAAATTAAATAAAAAGTACTAGTACTAGTATAGAATAGTAATAATAATATAAATACTACTAAATTATATTTTAAATAGTAATAGCTATAGGAGGAAAAACTCTAAAAATACTATTTAAGAGAATAACTATTCCCTATAGATAGTAAGAATAGTAGTAAAATAGAGGAATAAAGAATAATTTTAATTAATAAAAAGAAATAGAATAAAGCTTACTCTAATAATAGAATACCTATAATAATTAAGGAACTATATAATTAGAAAATTAAATTTA
This sequence comes from Clonostachys rhizophaga, assembly GCA_902077795.2. Taxonomy (NCBI): domain Eukaryota; kingdom Fungi; phylum Ascomycota; class Sordariomycetes; order Hypocreales; family Bionectriaceae; genus Clonostachys; species Clonostachys rhizophaga. Next base: position 17,804 of record CABFNQ020000698.1, on the reverse strand, counting down.
TAAAATATATTCCTAATTATATAGAAGAATTAGAAGATTTTAAGAATATTTTTAAATAAATATTAAAAAATAATAAAGATTAGAAATAACTTTAAGAATAAGTTAATTAGATAAAAAATAATCTAAACTATTTATAATAGAGCTATAGTATAGTATAATACTAATAATAGATTAGAGAACCCTAAGAGCTATAAAAGTAGGAAGTTCTATATATATCCTTATAGAAATAGAGATTAAGAGAAACTAGCTTATAGTATTTATTAACTATAAAGTATAGGAAAATTATATTTTACTAGTAGTAATTAACTAACTCTATTTATTATAAAGAAAGAAGAAAGAAATCTATATAGTTATAAATATTAAAGATTTAAAATTTAAATATAATAATAGAATTATTAATTCTAAGATTAATTATCTTATAATTAAGATCTAAAAAAGAAAATTTAATATTATTTATAACTTAATACTATTAGAAACCTATAAAGTTATATTAGGATTACTATAGCTTTAAGATATAAATCTACTAATTAATTAATATACTAGCTAGATAGAGTAAAGAGATACTCTTATATACTAATAATAGAATTAATAAAAATTAAAATTTTATTAGATATTAGAAAAATATATCTATTTTTTAATATCTAGAAGTACTACTATAAAAAACTATAATAACTTATAATAATAAGTAAATATAGTAGTATTAGTTTTAATAGTATTATAATCTAGAAATATAAGAAATCTATTATAATAAGAACTAAGGTAGATAATATAAACCTTAGGCTGGATATAGAAATAAAAACTACTTTTAGATATAGATTTAGTATCTATTAATTAGAAATAACTAATAAAAAAATAATAATAGGAATATAAAATTAAATATAGTTAATAGTAAAAGAAAATAGAAAAACTACTTCTAAAACTATTTAGTATAGGAATTTAGAAATAAAGCTAAATAAGTAATAAATAAAAAAATAGAGAAAAGAATATCTAGTATAAGTATAAATAAACTAAGTACTAGAGATAGGAAGAATATCTTAAAAATATTCTATAGGAATATAATTATTTTAAAAAAATATTATTTATAGAAAAACTTAAAATAGAACTATTAGAATATAGTTAGTAGAATTATAAAATTTCTATTATTAAAGAAGAAAAACCTAATTTCTATAAATTATATAATTTTATAGAATTTTAATTATAAATACTCTATAAATATATTAATAATATATTAGTAAAAGACTATATATAACTATTAACTTTATTTATAGAATACCTTATAATATTTATACTAAAGAAAAATAGTAAACTCTATTTAATTATTAATTACTAATAGCTAAATAAGATTATATATAAAGATAGGATATTCTTACTACTAATTACTAAACTTAGGAATTAGTTATAGGGTAAATAATAGTTTACTATCTTAGATCTAAAGAAAGTTTATAATTTAATATAAATAAAGAAAGAAGATAAATAGAAAATAGTATTTAGAATAAAGTTTAGCCTCTATAAGTATCTTATTATACCCTTCAGATTAATAAATATATCTATAATATTCTAATAAATAATTAATTAAATACTCTAAGAGTATTTTAATATCTTTATAATAGTTTATCTTAATAATATTTTAATTTTCTCTAATAATCTAGAGATATATAAGAAATATATATACTAAGTCTTAGAAAAACTAGAAAAAATAAAACTTCTTATAGAACTAGAAAAGAGTTTTTTCTATATATAAGAAGTTAACTTCTTAGGATATACTATTTAACTAAATAAAATATAGATAGAATAGGGTAAAATTACTATAATTAAAGAATAGAAAGTACTAAAAACTATTAAGAAAGTATAAATCTTTCTTAGATTTACTAATTACTATTAATAATTTATTAAGGATTATAGGAAAATTACTATACCCTTATATAATACTACTAAAAAGAAAATAGAATTCTAATAGAATAATAAATAGTAATAAGTATTTAATAAGATAAAAAACTAAATACTTTTAGAACCTATACTATAAATATTTAATTCTATATAGGAAGTAGAATTTAAAATAGATATTTCAGACTTTATAATTAGTATATAAATTAGCTAAAGAGATAATAATAGAGTATTATACCTTATAGTATTCTTTTTAAAGAAACTATATAGTATAGAACTTAACTACTCTATCTATAATAAGAAGTTTATAGCTATTATATATATATTTAAGGAATTTAAATACTACTACTTAGGAATAATATATAAGATTAAGATATATATAGACTATAAAAATATTTAGTATTTTATTATAATCTAATAATTAAATAGAAAATAAATATACTATACTAAATATCTATCTTAGTTTAATTATAAAATTATATATTAAAAAGAATTAGAAAA
>CABFNQ020000697.1:0-121118 GCA_902077795.2 Clonostachys rhizophaga | reverse complement strand
GCCACAATGTCGTCGTTGCGTGTTTGCCGACGGCCCAGTACGGAACGAACAACGCGGCGAACGTGCTGACCCACCTCATACGAACCTTCCCATCGATCCGCCTTGGTTTGATGGTGGGAATCGGAGGTGGAGTGCCGACCAGGGTCGATATGCGTTTGGGCGACGTCGTTGTCGGGACGAAGGTGATGCAGTACGATCTAGGGAAGATTATCGGAGACGGACAGATTCAGCGCACTGCGATCCCGAAGAGCCCGCATCACCTACTCGGCACGGCCGTGTCGTCCCTACAAGCAAGGCATGAGCGCGACGGTAGCCGAATCTCGTTCATATTAGAGGGAAAGTTCGACGGACACTCCAAGTACGGCCGCCCAATCACGGCAGACCGCCTCTTTCTCTCGATGTACGATCATACATCTACAGCACCTAGCTGCGATGAATGCGACCATTCGAAGCTGGTACCTCGAAGCAAGCGGAGCATGGATAACCCGATAATACATTACGGCACGATCGCCTCAGGCAACCAAGTCATGGGGAACGGCACCCAGCGAGACAACATGGCTCAGCAACTGGACGCCATCTGTTTCGAGATGGAGGCTGCCGGTCTTATGGATATTCTCCCCTGCCTACCGATCCGGGGGATATGCGACTACTCCGATTCTCACAAGAACAAGGAATGGCAGAGATATGCCGCAGCCACCGCGGCTGCGTATGCGAGGGAGTTGCTAGGGGTGCTCCCCGTCGCTGAAGCGCAAATGAAGGTTGCTCCGGCGCCGAATTCTCGTAAGTCAAGTCCAGTGTTTCCGGACCATGCTCTCGTCGTTACGGATCACGCCTGGCGTGGTACAGATATCGAGCCATCCTAGAAATAGACAACAAGAATAAAACCCCCGTCTTATCTCCAATACAACCCACCACGTTGTCATGCGGCCTCAAAATGCTGACGTCAATGTCTTGTAGTGCAGACTTCCTTCCAAGTGGCCTTCAGCCTACAAGGCATGCCCGTATCAGACAAGTTTATCGATAGACCAACCGACAGGGCTGCGCTCGAGCAGTGTCTTTTACCGCAGCAACCCCCTACCGAACGACGGAAGGTGTGCGTTTTGCATGGGCTCGGCGGCATCGGCAAGACGCAGCTGGCTATCGACTTCGCCCGTCGTCACAAGGCCGCCTTTAGTGCGATCTTCTGGCTGGATGGGCGGTCTGAGGATCAATTGAGGCAAAGCCTCGCCAGGTGCCTTGGCAGAATTCCTGAACTTCGGACCGCTAGCCGCAACGACTTGAACCTTAACAGCAAGGAGGGTCTCGATGTTGCGGTGATGAAAGTGATTGAGTGGCTCGCTAGACCGAGTAATACTCAATGGCTGCTGATTTTTGACAATGTCGATCAAGATCAGCAGCAAGGTGGTGCAACGGGGACATATGACATCCGGCAATATTTCCCTGGGGATCAGGGTTCAATTCTGATAACGACGCGATTGTTACGCTTGCAACAGCTGGGTAGCTCAAAGCATTTGACCAACGTCGACCCAGGCCAGAGCAGGGTCATTCTACAGACGTGGTATGGAAAAGAGCTGAGTGAGTTACAACCCCCGGTCACCCTTCAGTCCTTGCCATGGCGCTAACTTTGGTTCTAGATTGGCGCCCAGATTACGACACCCTTCTCGAGTTGTTACAAGGTCTACCACTGGCTTTGGCGCAAGCTGCGTCATACTTGCGCGAGACAGGCATAGATGTTGCAACCTACATCCGGATTTACAACCAACAATGGCGAAAGCTCATGGGATCTAATAATCCTTTGACGGACTATGACCAAGGAAGTATTGCCACTACATGGGCAGTATCTCTCGATGCGATCGAAGACAAGAGTACGGATGCCAGGAATGCATTACGGCTGTGGGCGTGCCTCGACAACAAACAGTTCTGGCACGGCTTACTTGAAGTAGCTAAATCTACAGACTCTGAAGAGCAGTGGCCACCTTGGCTGTTTCGTATGGCAAATGATGTGACCTGTTTTGCAGACGCGATGGGACTTCTGCTCCGTTATTCGATGATCCAGGCCCAAGCAGAACCAAGCGGGAGTTACGCCATGCACCCAGTAGTGCATCAATGGGTACTGCATCTGGACAGCAACGAGAAGAATAGGGATTTTGCGCGCCTGGCACTTGTATTGGTCGGCCGTTTAGTACCAGACCGAGAGACGAAAGAGTATTGGATTCTGCAGCAGAGGATCCTTCCCCATGCAGAGCAATGTTCAAGGTGGATACAAAAGGACTTCTTACGATCGAATGAAACAGCTACTAGTGATAAGGCTATGATAGACTCGGTTCACCGCCTTGGGATTCTCTACAGGGACCAAGGCAAGTTTAGCGAAGCTGAGGCGATGTACAATAAAGCACTGGAAGGCAAAGAGAAGGCACTTGGGCGTGACCATACGTCGACCCTCAGTACCGTCAACAACCTAGGGCTCGTCTACAGGGACCAAGGCAAGCTCAGTGAGGCTGAGGCGATGTACAATCGAGCACTGGAAGGCAAAGAGAAGGCACTTGAGCGTGACCATGCGTCGACTCTCAACACCGTCAACAACTTGGGGCTTCTCTACAAGAACCAAGGCAAGCTTGGAGAGGCAGAGACAATGTTTGACCGAGCACTGGAAGGGTACGAGAAGGCACTTGGATGTGACCATGCGTCGACCCTCGAAACCGTCAACAATCTAGGGCTCGTCTACTGGAACCAAGGCAAGCTCAGTGAGGCTGAGGCGATGTACAATCGAGCACTGGAAGGCAAAGAGAAGGCACTTGAGCGTGACCATGCGTCGACTCTCGAAACCGTCAACAACCTGGGGATCGTCTACTGGAACCAAGGCAAGTTCAGCGAGGCTGAAGCGATGTACAATCGAGCACTGGAAGGCAAAGAGAAGGCACTTGGGCGTAACCATGCGTCAACTCTCGAAACCGTCAATAATCTAGGTGTTCTCTACAAGGACCAAGGCAAACTTAACGAGGCTGAGGCGATGTACGATCGAGCACTGGAAGGCTACGAGAAGGCACTTGGGCGTGACCATACGTCGACCCTCGATACCATCAACAACCTAGGGATCGTCTACTGGAACCAAGGCAAGCTTGGAGAGGCAGAGACAATGTTTGACCGAGCACTGGAAGGGTACGAGAAGGCACTTGGACGTGATCATACATCGACTCTCAACACCGTCAACAACTTGGGGCTTCTCTACAGGAACCAAGACAAGCTTGAAGAGGCAGAGGAGATGTACGATCGAGCACTGGAAGGCTACGAGAAGGCACTTGGACGTAGCCATACGTTGACTCTTGATACCATCCACAACCTGGGGGTTCTTTACAAGGACCAGGGTAAGTTTGAAGAGGCTGAGACAATGTTCAACCGAGCACTGGATGGATCCCAGTCCGCCCTTGGACAAAGCCACCAAAAGACGCAGACTGTTACGCATGACTTGCAGCTTCTGCACTCCAGCCAAGGTGAGGGCCACCAAACTATAATTTTGTGTGCACGTCGCCTGATCGAAACAGATATATACCCGAGCAGACCTGTAAGGATTGAATCGGCAAGTGGGACGATGTTTCTCAAAAAGCTTGCGGACAAATTTCGCAATAACGTCCAGTTTCGCAAACACCGGAAACGGTAAGAAAGTACAATTGGCATAGACATCTTCTCTAGGCAAGATCAATTTAAGCAATTTTTGGCAGGCACAGATAGCGAATCCAACACAAACCAACCCTGCATAGGGACCTCTCATTGTCATATCGAATTGGGCAGGTGTTTGAGTTTAGTCAATTACCGGACTTGGATCGTACCCTGAGAGCGATGTGGAAGGGCATGGTGGATCTCATCCCAAGAGCAGCCGGCCTGTCTCAGGGTGCGCACTATGCTTTCCTCCTTCGCTGTCCACTTTCGACGGGATGGCGTCGTCCTATAAGGCAAAGCCGGAGACGATCCTCCGCCTTCGGGATGCGGAACGGATGTCTGAGCATGTAGTTGATCCGACTCAGGGATCCATTCAAGCTTTAGTTGAAACGTCGTCCTGCTGCCCTCGGTGATGCGCTCTGGAAAAAGTTGCTGAGGAGCCATTCCTCGAATCGAGCAACGCATGGCCAAAGTCGGACGGGGCTGCACCTGTTTGCGGTATTGCTAGGCTGTGTGATGTTCGACACCTCCTAGAGGACCGTGCAGTCCTTCTTGTAGACCGCATCTGACGAGAGCTTAGAGCGCCGAGAGGCGAGGGGCAAGGGGATAGACATACTTTTCGACGCTTGCGACGATTCAATTGTTCGTCTTCGTGATTGTCTCCAGATTCATATCTCTGTATATCCGTTAATGAAGGACAATAGTCCTCGTCACTAACGCGTTGTGGAACGTCAAGACCATCTTCGCTATCAGAATCTTCGGTATGTGTATCCCCTCTATCCTTGCACTATCTCGTGTGTACGGAGGGATATGGGACGAGAACGGTGTTGAGCGAGCCCCTCACAGGACAGAGGGCGCGTTTGGGTTCCGAGTAGCGATCCAGGTTCGGCCCCCGAGGAGTCAGATTCAGTGTCACTGGATGAGCAGCCCCTGCGGTCATGGTCTTGTCCTTGATCTGGTGGCCATCCAGGCGACAGAGCCGGTGATAGGGATGGATTGTGAACAACGGTGGTATCATCTTGCTCGCGCTCAGGCAAACTTCGCCATCGGATAGTGGCGTCTGAGCCCTCAACTTGGGAGTGGCAGCCATGGGACTGCATGTGCACCTTGAGGGGATAACGGGACTGTTTTGCAAACAATTGCCAGATTCTTCCTCAGACCCGTCATCAGCAGTCATCGCAACAGGTTCGCTAGATGCTAGGATGACTGGGGTGACTTCGGTGATAGGCTGCTCGTCTAACATAGTCTGACATGGCTGGCTTTTCGTGTTGGTAGCGGGGCTGCTAAAGTCGACATCGCCAGCAGACGTGGAGTTCGTATGGCAAAGAGTTTGCACATTTGGCTCAGGATCAGGTCCAAATGTGAGCCGTACACCCGGACGGCGTCGCCTTCCACTCCAACCTGGGACTCTGTGGCGTAGTTTCCATAGTGATTGCGGCACCCGGCTCTGTTGAGCTGTTTGGTGCCCATGCTGTCTACGTGCTGACTGTCAGGGCTTGCCCCGGGAAAAGTCCCAAAACAAAGAAACTTGCTAAAATGGATTGCGATGCTGGTTGCAGTTGTTGTATATGACTGCGGACTGTGGGAATCTTCTCCCCCGTAGCCCTCGTCTTCTGCATCACTGTCCTCAGGTATCACAATGGCGGTGTCCTGAGATGCTCCAGGACCAGAGAGTGCTTCTCCATCGCACGGCGGTGGAGTGTCAGCGTGTACGATAGGGGGGCACAATTCTGCCGCAACCATTGCTGATCGGCGTCAGACGCTGTCGAGGCCATGTTGGGAGTTATGGAGTGTCTGTTGGTGTCTTGGCAGTGCGTTGAAGCAGAGGATGGGTGGAATTTTGCAGCTTGTATGCTCGCACTTGAGCTACACGGTCGCACAGCCAGCAGGAGCCCTCCCCGGTGTTATTCTGCTGTCTCTGTGCACCACCAAAATCAAAGCGAACTAGGTGGAGGAGACAGAAATGTAGCCGCTCCCGCTTTGTGCCAACCAACCCACCGCCGGGCCACACCGATGCAGCCATCCTGGGCAGATGATCTCCCCTCGTCTTAGCTTCGCTGCAAATCACCGTGGGTCAATTCAAGCTGCTTGTTGGCAAGGCAGAGTTCTCGGACGTGCCAGATCAGGCAGGTCTTGGGGGTTATTGGAGTGTCAACGCATGACGTGTGACCACTCCCAGCTGGTCAGACAGCATCGGGATGGAACTTCCCGGCAGCAGCAGCACTCCCGCCTGACCGTGATGGAGCCCGTGTCCGTGCCCGCATGTTTGATCGTCCCCAACCAGGAATTTGTTGGCCATTGAGAGGGCTCGAAAGCTCTGTAGGCCGTCATAAGCGCTTCAAAATCCTACAAATGTGTGGCAACCAGGGTTGGCATGCATCCAACACGCCAACAACTCGCCGGAGTACGCCCGTCTCCGTCCTCTCCGCTTCACCGAATCACCTCTGACGGCATGCCAGTTTCCCTTCTTGTGAAGTTGCTGAGCCATCATGAGGGGCACAGAGATGGGCGAATCGAGGGCCAGCAAGCAGTACTCGAGAGAACATTCTCGCAAGCGGTAGGTGGTCTCGGCAACCCCTGAACAAGGTAACGGTGACTCGGCCTCCGTCGGGCGAGCCGTCGCACACTTTGGCCAGTCTGAGGACCAACCGGGCGAGCATATTTATGCCGGGAGCCTCCGTATCAGCTTGTGCTCGTTTTGGGAAGGAAGCCAAAAATGGCACCACCCCCATGATGCATGGGAGGAGGCATTGATCAGCCACTGCGGCATTTTCGCTATTGGCTGACCATCTGTCGGAGGCCTCACGAGAATATGTATCGTCGCGCGATGCTCAGCTGTTGCATAAACCCCGCCGCATTGCAGCGTTGCAAAGCGATCCTCCCCCTAGGGTGCGCCTCTGGACTATTGAGCTTGTTAGATCTTGTGAGATGAATATCCCAAGAGAAGCCGTACAAGAAGAAAGGTAGAACTGCAAATAACATCAGGGAGGATGATGATCATGAGTAGTAGAGCATTTCTCATGATCCTCGCAATACGGCATTGCGATCGTCGGTCAATCCAGCAGAAGCAAAGCTTAATTCTAAACGAGAATGATGACGTGGCGAGAGTAGACAAGGGGGGTAGGGTGAGGCTGGCTATATTGCGAAGGAGGGAGAATCTAGTGCAGGCTGAGGTGGAGGATGGGAGGAAGTAGAGGTCAAAAATACATGTTCACAGGGCTGGATGTGGTCGACGTCTCTTATAGGGGGGGTCACGTGATACACGGTCGAGCTGCCATGCGACGGGCACACCTTGCCCGAATGGGCGTGGCCGCTAAACTGGAGGCAGCAGCAGCGAGTCCGCGGTTACTAGATAGAGTGTGTCTTGAAGGTATTTGCTAAGGTATGTGGTGTGCTTGCGAAAATCGGTTGGCTACGTGGCCTCTTGGGGCCATGAGGTTGCTATAGCGTTTGAAACTGCATGTCGGGCTTCTTAATGAACCCTTTGAGCAGGTTTATTTAATGTGCTGTAAGAGGCTGTGCTCCTTTTTAAAATAAAAAAATAAAAAATTGTGTGGGGCTGTGTCGTTTTGCGCCTGACGAGGCACTGCGTGCCCTTTGTACAGGCGACCAGGCAGCAATGGAGGGAGCCTTAAATTCAGCCTAAAGACCATAGCTGTTAGATTTATCCCTGCCAGATATGCAACGGGTGATAAATTTCGGAGCAGAGGTATGCAAGTATGCTAAGGTCTATTCCTTTCGTTGCATTTTATTTTGCACTTCAGCAGCTAATCAAGACAGATTTGGCATCGGGATACGCTATGTCTGCACCAAAGGCAACATCAAAACTAACACCAACATCACAATGGAGCGGCCGGATGTGTGACTACCCACTCCCTGAACACCCTCCTGGATCAGGTCCCCGACTTGAGCAATGGACCGGTTGGGAGGCATGGGACCGGTATTGCGATGTCAGACAGCAGGCCGATTGGCTCCGTTTGCTCATAGATATCCTTATGCCGCTTTTGGACGCCTACTATTCTCAAGATAAGAACCATCCAGGTTTCATTGGTGAGTACCGAAATAACCCGCCTAGGCACATTCATACGTATGCTTCAAGGACTAACATAGTATATTCATGGTTACAGAAATAGCCAAGGTCGATTTTCCAAATCCACCAGATCTGGAGAATTACAATTACGATGAAACTCATGAATATCTTAAGGAATGCTACTCCAAGATTCTTGATATAGCCTTACCAGACAAGGTGCATAAAAGTGAAAAGGGGCCTCGTACGAGACAAACCACTCTTGGGAACTATCTCTCCCTTTACCAGCCTCTACAAGTTTCTACATCGGCTTCGACTATCAGATTACTAGAGCTGTGTCCAGCTTTCGCCGAAGACGACACGATACGTATGAGGCTGTTTACGGCAGAACTAGACAAAACCACTGCCGGAGACTATGAGGCGCTTTCTTACGCTTGGGAGGAACCATCCGCATCAGGTCAAAAAGAATCCGTCTACGTCAATGGTTTCAAAATCAAGGTCACATCTAATCTTTTCAGTGCCCTCTCCTCGCTTAGAAAGCCTTCGACAAGCCGGCTCCTGTGGATTGACTCAATTTGCATCAACCAAGCCGATGTACGGGAGCGGCAGCACCAGGTTCAGCTCATGGCGCGGATATACACTGGAGCAAAGCGTGTTATTGTTTACCTTGGCCCATCTACACCAGCAACGAATACGGTTCTCAGAGTCCTACAGTCTCCAGCTTCTCAAACCTTTCCCGAAAACGGTGATAGTCCTGAATTAGACTTAAATTTCTCCCGGCTATGCCATGATGCTGAGACAGAGTTGATTGAAGGATTTATCGACATCACTAGCAGAAGCTGGTGGAGCAGAGTCTGGGTGCTCCAAGAATACATTCTACACAAGAAGGAACCTCTTATATATTGTGGAAGGTTACATGTCTCAAACCGAACCTTTTCCCAAAATTTCTCGAGGCTATTCAGTTGGGTGGAACACCGAAGACGACATCCAACAACGTTGAAGGGCTGCACAGGTGAAGCTTGTAAAATAGCTCATCTTTCCTCCTCATCCAACGACACACTGACCCCTGCAGCACAAAAAGCTGAAGAGAATGATCTTTCTCAGAACGAAAATCACGAGCAAAAGCTTGACTTGAAGCTGGGACGAGACGCTATGTTCCCCGCGCGAAGTTCAATAGGCCGTGAGTGGACGAAATGGGCCAGGCAAGTGTGGAAGGTTCGTCAGGTTCTCCGCGGCCGACAGATCTGCGGTGCAATATCATCAGGACGCTTGGTGGTGGTGGGCAGAGATTCAAGAAGCACCTCACCACACGACATAGTCTATGGTCTGCGCGAGCTTAGGGATCCTCTGTTCCGCAGTATTTTCCCGCCCGACTATATGATGCCCCTCTCCATGCTCTTCACCCGCTATGCCGCCTTCATGATCATCGTCTATAGGCATATAGATATGTTTTGGTACTACCCCTATCGTCTTCGTGACCGAACGAGCGATGGACAGACTACGCTTGGTGCTTCTTTCCAGGACATTCCGTCATGGGTTCCCGACTTCACAAGACCACGCAGCTACAGATGCGAGGAAGGCCATCCCCAACAGCTCAAGCGGAAAAATGAAGAATGGAATAGCACAGCGAGGATATTCAATCATACCCTACTAATGAACGGGCTGCTACTTGACGAGATAGTCGACGTCTTCCCGCTTCCGTCCAATGACCCGTTCCTGCTTCTGCAACAACTATGGTACGTGGAAAGGAAGTTTTGGGACCCGGAATACCTTAGGGAGAAACCCCCAGAACACAAAGAAGAGGATGGCCTGAGCAAGGGAATCTTTCATAAGATGTTGGACCATCTTGGCGGAGTCCTTACACTCCCAAGCGTTGCTTGGTCCGCATCCAATCCAGACCCTATGACAGATAGCGTCTCAGTAGTTGATGTCCTCGAGGGCGTCATGATCCTGCGCTCAGTGGTCGATGAAGAGTATCTTTCTTTCAGAGAAAAGATACCGCAGGTCGCTGATATCATTTTAGCGAATGAGGGCTCTAAGACTTCTTCTATTTACGGCCGTGAGGCGGCAGGAACAACAGCGCATCTATCATCGGAATTAGGGGATCTCTCCCTGAACGAGGAAAATATTATCCCTAAGTCGAAAGATGAGCGCCAAATGCTTATTAACAAGATAGAATATCGGTTGCTGGACCTTCTAACGTTTCTTGATGAAGAGCATAGGTGGACGGATTTTGTTGGCATATGCATTTTTGATTATGACAACTTCCGCTCTCAGGTCATCCACAGGCTCAGCATGTGGTCAGCGCAGAGGTTGGGAGACCTATTTGGTGGCAAGCCAGGCTTCGAGCATCTGTTGCAAGACCCCGGCCCGCGAGAAAACACGGCGAGATGGGCCGTGACACATAGGCCATTTTACTATACAGAGTATATCGACGCTATCGACAACAATCACCATCCCATGGAGATTCGTATGAGAGAAGCATTCATCGTCGGGCTCGCCACGCGAATCCACAAAGTCATGGCGAACATGGTTGGCCTCGAAGGCACCAAGACGTTCGAGAGCTTCGATACCGGGGACGTCCGTAAAGATCTTCCAGATGCCAAAAACGGTCGCAGTCCCCTAATTTTCCTATCCCCTATTCTTGAATCTAGTGAGACGGATAAGAACCAACACCACGCAAGCGATGCGACAGACGACGAATTCCAATCGCTTGACTTTCCCCACCGCCGAGGAGATCACCCGCATGGGAAACTGATGCGTTGGTGGAGCCATCCACGCGAGAAGAAATACGATGTGCATCCCGTGATGTTCGACGTGGTTCAATACCTAGCCGGCAGAGAGCTTTTTGTGACCGAGACGGGTCTGTCAGGTATTACAACTGTAGGGACTACGGGCTTACGGGACGGCGATGACCTTCTTCTTATTGAGGGTATGTCGCATTTGCTTATTGGGAGGCTGGAGCCGAGCAATGAGCTTGGCAACCCGAAGAAGAGGAGAAGGGAGATGTCTACGATTTGGATGAAGAGGGAGATTCTAGGCACTGCAGTTGCCAAGGGCATTGATACTAAGGAGGGAGATGTTGATGAAGCTATATGCCCCCCATGGTTCGAGGATATCACTCACGGGAAGAGAGGGTTATTTAGGTTTAGTTAGGATTACAAGAACACTTGGGGTTTTAATACTTTGAGACTATTTTTAACATCTGAGATATATAGTGAATGGCGTTTAGTAAAGGTAATTTTATTTAGGTGGGAAATTAATTAATTAATATATTTTCCATCTAATAGCTTAAAGGCTACTTAGGTCCCTAATAGGGGCATAGAATATACTAAGTTATTAGTTATATTTACCTATATATAGATAGGTTATAAATTAGTTATTATATAAGTAATCGCGGACACGCTGCTTCCCCCTCCGGTTTGGCGGCAGCATCCCCCAAATAGGTAAGGTGCGCACGCTGCCGCACCTCCGTCAGCATGATCACGTGCCTCCTTCTATATAAGACGACTCCCACCCTCGACGCTGTGCAGATGTATCTTTGACATATTTCTTTTCTCTCCCACCGCTCCGCCCTTGCCTCATCTTGCCTCCGCCTCTCCCATAATTTCCCTTCTCCCGAATTGATGACGCCTCAGCCGCTGGCCTGTTGGAATGGCAGTGCCCCGCCCCCTTGGCATTTAGAGGGGGTGGTTAACATACTCCATGGCAGACTGCGAAGCAGAATGAGGCGCTCGAAGAGGAGATCAACGTTCATGCTTTTTTTTTAAAAAATTCTTTGGAGATATTCCAGTCTTTTTCTGCCTTCTTTACAGCTCTCGTCTCTCTTCTGTCATCACAGGGTGCTCATGATGCCCAACATTCTGACGGTGCATCTCCAAGCATCCGCTTCATGGCGCTACAAGGCCTTCAAGCAACGCATCTCACGGCGATACTTCTTCCTGTGAGGCCTCCGACAAACAACCAGCCAATGGCAGAAATGCCGCAGTGGCTTATTGTAACCCCTGACGCACGACGACGGAGTGGACGGTGTCCGAGTCATCGCCCTGCTCGAGGGCTGCCAGGGGATCAGCAGCGGCAAAGCCGTATGAGCGTCATGAGGATGGTCGCTTCTGGCATGTCACTGGGCCTCAGCTTCCGCATCGTGCCGACTGACGTGTCGCCGCTGCACAGTCGGCCGCCGTTCTGCTACAAGACGAGGGCGGCTGATTCGAAATGGGTGAGGAGTCCCGGTCAGCTCTACGCGGCTGGCCGCCTCATCCCCTGACCCGGCCATTAGCAGAAATGGCGCAATGCTTATCAATTATCAGCAGCCCCAGTGACATAATGGAGTACGGTGCTATCTCGGGCTGATTGTTGAATATCGAGCGCAGTTGTTCCAGGGGGCATCTGGGACAAAGAGGCCCCCGATTGGCTCGCAGAGAGTGGGCGGAGATCGCGATGTAAGAAATCATGACGCGGCTGGTCGTCATTTCCCTGTTCAGGGGGCGGCAAACACACCCACTGCTGAGAAATCTTCCCTCGATTACTACCTGCTCTTTCTGGGCTCGACCACTCCTGTGCCTCTCGCGACGACTCAGCAGCTGCGATGACGTGAGAGGCCAGCATGATCAGTTGATGCAAAGCTGACTCGGTGAAGCGAATATGGCGCAAAGCTCTTGCTGCCCCTGTCAAGCTGAGTTGTCCCATGCCGTCAGGCGGTCACTCGTTGGCCAAGACGCAGGATGGACCAATATGAGAGAAGGGCAATGAGCCTCGAACTAGCTCTGCACAGTCGGCCGCCCGCTCATCGGCGTAGGCGCAAGGCAGCACATGTCAGAGACAAGGATCGGTGCCCAAGGGGGAAAGGGTCAACGAGTTCGTATCAGGTTGGTCACAGCAGGCAGCGCCGAGGTTGAGATGCTCCGCTACTATACGTGGGATGCGGCCAAGCAGCTTCATGGTTGGCGGGTATGGTGGGGTGTGCGTATCTGGGACACGAATTGTCTGAGAGCACATTCGCGCGGAGACGAGAATAGGGGCAAGGGAAAGGGGGCGGAGGCGCGTGATTGGGGGCAACACTAGCCATCTTTTGCCTATATAAGGCGCCCGATGCCCTCAGCAAATGAGAGTCCTGAGGGCATGCTGGTAACAACTTCTTCATACAATGGGACCCTTTGTGAATCTTGACAATATGGTTACCTGGACTCCTCCAGCTGTTCATGGTTCGGAGCATGCCGATCATGCGAAACAGCAGACATCCATTTTCTCCCCAGAACCCTCCTTTCACTCATCTCCTGCGTCGGCTCCCTACGATCAAGTATCTCATGAGCCAATCTACATCTCGTCTGATGATGAGAGTACATTTGACGCAGATGAAGAAGCGAGTTGCGACGGCTCTCGGGATATGGATGACTCAAGCTCAGATGATACTCTTCCGTCGATCGACACAATCGTTGCATCTATCAAGAAGAGCTCATCTGTTCTGCCACCCACGAGTAAGTGTTGTTGAGGCAGGCCTTTTATACAAGCGTTCGAGCGTGGCTGACAATCCTGTCCAGGATCTCCCAATAATGCCAACCAGCCACAGCTACTTGATCCAGGTGCGAGTCGGCCAAGCCAGGAGGCTGTAACAGGTCTGGATGTCTTGCTTTCCCGCACACCGATGAGCACGCAAGCCAGCAGTGCCGTGCTTGGCCATTCGTCGGGTAGCCCCGGATATACTGGGCTGGTCACCAAAGGTGATGCTATCATACCAGGCCACCTTCCGGAGACGCTGGAGGTGTCTTGTTCTGAGAGCTGTGAGGTTTCCAATGCTATAGCCATTTCGCCTCAGAACGGGATGGAGCAGACACGAGATGGTTCACAGAGTACACTAGGAAGCTGTTCGGAGGGTCACTCCGATTCTCAGTCCAGCTCTAACTCCGACGGCCCTATGCGGCAGCGCAGGGAGGACAGTCTCATACCATCCACTTCACTATCGTTGGACATCCGCGAAAAAGAGGAAGCGTACGGCGATGCAAAGGAAGCTATAGATGATGACGTCAGTCAGCTCCTAACCGGGCAGCTTCGCTGCAAAGGGACACACAAGGACCGCTTCGCCCCTGAGCAAGACCCAGCCTTTCACTGCGATTCTGATGCTGATGCCAGCTCGAGCTCTGGCGCTGATGCTGCTGTACACGATGATGAGGAGTACTGCCCCTCGCCCTGTCGTGGTGAACGGGAACAGGCAAGCAATAATTCTGGCGATGATGAAGCGGACAGGTCCGATCCTCCCCTTCCATGCAAACGACGGAAATTGGGCGGGTCTCGGTCCAGTTCCAGGCCACATCGCCGCAGCAAACGTCTCACCAACCCTACACAGACAGTCAATCCATCGGGACCAGTTCGTAGCGCGAGTTCAGTGTCATCACTGAGCTCATTTACCGCAGCTGATGAGGAAATGCCAGCTGCAAGATATGAGGAATGGTCTTTGCAAGGGGCCACGCTCAAACGCTTGGCGGTGAACGGTAAAGTGACCTTTCAACTTGGGTTCAGCTGGGATTCGTGTGTCGGTGGCCATGCACCGGGCTCACATAGCGACAACAAATTCCAAACTCAAGTAGCGAAGAGGTCGCACCGAACACAGCGAAGCCCAGCCAGCCATGGTTTCACTCGTGAGGAGGACGATCTCATCATCAAATTGAAGGAAGAGCAGCAGCTTCGTTGGCCAGAAATCCACGAAAAATTCAGCGATAAATTTCCACAACGACGATCTCAGGGAAGCCTTCAGGTTCATTACTGTACAAAGCTGAAAAATGGCAAACGGGCTGGGAGGAAGTCTAGGCAGGGTCAGGCAACGGGATAAGTTTTACACGAAGAATTTTGAAATCACCTAAATTAAAGAGATTCTGCCCTTATTTGGGACGTCTTTCATATTGCTACTTAGTTGTCCCTTGCCTCGTCGTTTTTTACTTGCCATAACTCTGTGCTGACCCAAGTCGTTCCAGTATTGCACCTCCGATGTGACCCAATTACGCAACAAACGAAACCACTCGACCTCTACGAACAGGGGCCCACCCGACTTGAGAGATGTATGGTCGAACAACTATGATGATCGAAGCAATATTGTGATTCCCACCAAGTGAGAGTGTTGTACCTCCGACTATTTCGGCTTTCGTCCATGAACGAGATACCGTGAAGAGACATTAGTCTTTCTGATGGATGTGGGGAAAGATTTGAACAACCGTGGGCTTCATGGATACTGGCCGGCGTATGGGCAACTTACCCTTACCCTTGTGACTGATTTGCCTCTGTGGCCGGCCTGGTGGCACCCTTCAGGTCCTTTTGAAAGTCCTCAAAGCGGCCTCCACTCCCAAGGTAGAAGTCTACGTGTAGGGTGATAAAATCATCCGATACAGATCGAAATCTTCTCTTTGCGCCTCATCCTGCAGCCACATTTCCATCTACATTAGCGACTCTTAAAGACCGGAGGGAGATGATTATGAGAGAGAGAGAGCCTAGAGAGTACTATGGGCTAGTGGGGCTGCATCACCGCCTCTCCTTGCTTCATATGGAGGTCAATAATATTGTAAGTCTAGGTTAGCAAGATAAGCCAGTCCACGACTTCGGGCGGTGTAGATGGGCGATAAATATTATATAAAAAAAAGAGGCAAAGCGTTTTTCTATTCTGTTGGTGGCGACACTGAGGAAGGTGCCGCAAATAGGGTATACGCCGAAGGATGCATGGCGGGAGAGCCAATACGTCGTCTCGCAAAGTGTCGTTTGGCAATGCGCCGTTTCCAAAAGAGTGCAAGAACAACGAGCATTCTAACCTGACCAATCACATGGCAGTCTTTCTCATCCATCTGGATGGATGGATCAGAGGTGACAGGAGAGGCAAACCAGTCGTGGTTTGCGCAAAGGGGCCTTGAGGAACGAAGCTGGCTATGGAAGTTAAGCCTCCAAGGATAGTAAACTAACTTTCCTTCTCTAGCACCGACTAGTATTTGATTTCCACACTCTTGGACGATACCATAAGTGCTCCGACAGACACGAGAAAGTTGCTGCAGCGTCTACGAGAGGCAGAGGAGAGTCTACGAGAGGCAGAGGAGAGTCTACGAGAGGCAGAGGAGAGTCTACGAGAGGCAGAGGAGAGAGCTGCACGAGAGGCAGAGCGAGCCAATCGAGCAGAAACCAAAAGGGACCAAGCAGCGATCGAACGGGACCAAGCAGCAATCGAACGGGATCAGGAGAGGGAACAGACTCGACCGATAACCCTGGATGAATATCTGGAGGCCTGCCACAATCTCATCTACACACACCTTACGGTTGAAAGTAACCCGTCCAGGACCACTACCAGCAGCATCCGTACCTACAATAAGCTTGTTCCGGAGCACCTCAAGCGGTAGACTAGCTTTTTTAATAAGCAGGGCCAGATATTAACCATCATCTACTCCTTCTTTCCAGTAGAGGAACGACTCTTTAATAATCGAGCCTACCTAGCAACACTTGGCAATAAAGTATCAGCAGCTCCTATCGCAGACGAGAAAATACTAGAGAATTTTCTATATAATTATATAGAGGAGCAGGTTAGGTATATCATACATAAGCTCAGTAAATCTGAGGACTTTCAACGGCAGTTGAATATTGGATCTGATATCAAGTTTGAGAACCATCTCAAAGCGATCAGTAATACGGCCTATAAAGTCGTCGAACGAGAACGCCGACAGCTACTCCCACCGCTACAGCAGGAATCAGAGGAGCTAGGGCCAGAGTCACAGTACCCAAGGATACCAGATCTTATCCGCAACCCTGCAAAGCTGAATACTGACCAAATCTGCATCTATCGCTATAAGGGGAATAGCTTAGGAAAGCGGTCTGTTATTACAATCGCTGAGTACAAGCCACCTCACAAGCTCACCCTCCCACAGCTCCGAAAAGGCCTGCACGACATACACATCTTCCAAGACGTTGTTTGTAAGAATAAGATCCCAACAGAGGCAGAAGCCAAGTTTCAATATTACGCTAAGGAGCTAACTGCTGCCGCTATTACGCAGACCTACTACTACATAATCAAGGGTAGTCTAGCTTATAGCCTCTTAACGACCGGCGAGGCTATTATATTTCTTAAGATTAATTAGAGAGCTCCTGAGGTTCTTTACTACCACCTAGCAGAGCCTGGTCCGGAGGTAGAAGCATATAGACAGTTCCGCTTATATACAGCTATTTCCCAGTACCTGGCCTTCCATCTCCAGGCACTTAGTAATCACGCGCACCACGCACACATCAGCCAAGACAGGCACCAGGAAGTTATTAGTAGGCTAAGGCAGTAGAAGGTGGACTTCCGGCGCATAGCGAGTACAATTTCCAAGGATCAGCAGGAGGCATCACCGGGATCACCTGCCTTTACTCCCACAACATACAGTACTATCAATCGCTCAGTAAAACCCCGGAAGTGCAAGCCAAAGAAAACTACTAAAGCTAAAAGAACACTTCCTGTGAGATAGGGAAGGGATAATAAACCTGATAACGATAGGGATTTAAATCGCCCGCCTAGTACTAGTCCAGCAGAGCGATAATAACCAGAGCAGAACCAGGGAACTCGGCGGAGCAAGCGGGTTACCAGGCGGGCTGCTGGGGAAAGCAGTTAAGGCAACAGTACGAACAGTAATAAAGGCAGTAACCAAGCTCTCCAGTTCTGTACACAGAGGTATCTGCTAGACCTGGTAAGAGGTTATCTACTTAACACCAATTACCCAAATTTTACCCTCTATAGAACTCGGAATTACAAGACGAATTGCCCTAAACGCCATCCCATTATACACACCAACTTCCTTAAGCTTCTTTCTAAGCAGCTGAAACAAACTCTTAACTCTGGGATCAAATCATTAGATATTACTAGTTCTCACGGGGCTCTCTTCAAGATTTCTTTACTTACATATAGGTACACTTTCATTAGCAAAGGTACAGTAGAGGCTTTCATCTCAGATTTAAAGCACGAAGAACTCATCTACAAGCAACTTAAGAAAGTACAAGGGACCCATATACCCGTCTTCCTCGGTACTACCAACCTCCGTAACCTCAGCAGGACATACTACTATAATCTCCGCATTAACATAGTTCACCTGTCATTTTTATCTTAGGGAGGTATCAGTTTAAGAGATATTAATACAAAAGATATTAATAAGGCCTTTATAACGGGAAGGGCAATACAGTCTATAAAAGCTATCCATCAAGAAGGGGTAGTACACATAGATACACGCCGGGAAAATATCCTGTTCAACCCAGAAACTCGAGAGGTAATAACCATTAATTTCAAGCGCTCGCAGCTTCTCTCGCCACCCCGACACCAGCTGACCGCCCTGCAACCTAACAAGCGACAGCGGATTCAAGATACGAGCGGGAAGGTTAAAGCAGTATCTCGTCCTCACAGTATTAAGAGCTAACTGCAGCCAGGTTTCTTGCATAATATAGCAGGAGTGAAAGGAGCGTTCATGTGATATGATATTATACTGCCGGCGAGAGATTGGTTGGCTTTATAGTAACCGTTGCTACTTGGATACAAGGTCTGAAACTGAGGCTGTTTTGGGTTTTTTTTAATAGTTCTCTAATACGCATTTAGTGAAAAAATAAAGGCCGGGCATGGTATTTGGGGCTACTGATAGAGCTGGCAGGGGTCTGATGTGATGCTAACTTTGCGTACGCGGTAATGCTTCGTGCGATGCGCGGGGATTCTCTTTGCGTACGCGACTTTGCACGGCCCTGTTTGGTGCATTCTGTGTGCACGGTGGGTCTCGTACCTGACTCGGGCGTACGCAGTCCATGTGATTATTTATTAATCAATCAAGAGCTATTATCAGCTTATCTTGTGGGTGCCTGTTGTATGTTCTATCTCTCTTGTGGGCTATAGACAATAAGAGGCGTAGTCACGCGATCACGTGTTTGGCCCCATCTAGTGTAGTCGACTGGTTTTCGCGTACGAGCTCCTCTTTCTCGTACCGCTCTCTTTCCTCTCGTACTTCCGCTTCCTCCTTTTCACGCCGCTCTTTTGCCCTCTTATATCTGAGCTCTTCGTTCTCACGTTGAAGCCGTACAATATCTGGATCAGATATTGAGTACCATGGGAGTATCGCTTTGTGGTAAGGATGATTAAGTTGGTAGACTGCCCATTAATTCATCTCCATTTCTCGGGTAAATATCGGAGATTGGACCAAGAGGCGTTGCCTTTGACGAGTAACCGACGCGCCTGGAACTCAGCTACGTCATTTGGAGGGTCAAGCTAATCATTAACTACTATTATTATGCGGAGTAGTGCATGCTGTCAGCCTTGATTTTATAACGTCATTCAAACCTGAAAATTGAGGTATCAAGCTTGTGCGGGGTTGAAACCGTACGAGATCCAGAGTCTAAAGCTCATCTCCACTTGGTATCATCCTTACATGAGTCGAACCCCAGCAGAGCCGAAAATGTACGAATGCGAGTCGTGTCAGTGTTTATTCTGGACCAGATTTGAGTGTGAGGATCACATGGGCGAAGAGGATCACTGGCCTAAATGCGAAACCTGCCCAAAGACGTTTGCTACACAGAGAGCTTGTCAACAGCATATGAACGCTACGGGGCCACTGGGTCCCGCGATTTCCTTGCCAAACGTGCGCGAAGGAGTTTTTCTCACGAGAAGCAGCGGAACAACACATGAAGGACAAGGCACACTTCAAATACCACTGCAGGCCATGCGGTCAGACTTTCATAAATGACAACAATTTAAAGATGGTATAGTTCAGCCAAAAGATCGCGAAGTCCCTTTCCAGATGCTTGCGCGCTAATGTTCCATGGGTCGTAGCACCTGACTTCTAAGGCTCATCTCGGCACAACAATCCCCTGTCCCTTTTGCAAGGTTTCGTTCACTACTCCTAGTGGCGTCATTAGCCACATTGAGAAAGGGTCCTGCCCCAAGGCCCCTCAACTAAACCACGGGGCTATCCTGCGTATACTCCGCGAGCGCGACACTCGAGGTTTAATAACTAATAAAACCATAACTTGGCAGCTGAAGGAGCAGTCAAGTACACGGCAACAGGTCGCGCTTTTAACGGTGCTTATTGGGAATGCTATTTGTGCCATAAGGAGTTTGGTAAGAGGGTCGGGTTGAATGCGCACCTTAACTCGCCTGCCCATGTTGGACAAGTGTATCATTGCCCAAATAAGGGAGGGTGCGGGAGGCAATTCTCGACCTTAGCTGGGTGTTTTGGTCACTTAGAGAGTGAAACGTGCGGATTTATGAGATTTGCGAGGGTTCAGCAGCAGATTGAAAATGTACTGCAGGGACGTGCTCTCCTCAAGATGTCGTGATTTATCCTTTGCTGTGGTATTAAGCAGACTTGAAATAATTTAATTCTGCTATCTCGGGAAATAAAGATGATATTGCCTATGCTTACTTGGGTTATAGCATTTCTTTACTAGGTCCATTATTAGCTCTCCTGGGCATTCTAGAACTTGTAACGATTCCTCTGGCTTTTCATGTGTAGGGTGGTCCCTAGATTCCGAGTAGATTTCAAAACACCGATCAGTATCAAGCACTGCAGTTTAATTTGTACCAGTCTTAAAGCGCTATAAATTGCCTGGCGCTGATAGTATCTGGTACAGGTGTGACTCTATGGACATGCATCGCCTCAACGCGAGTAGAGCTATTTCCTGTAATATCGGCTTCTGCTTGGGATTTGAAGCGTGACTGTACCCTATCGATACTATCCAGATCTGGATGCCTTCTAGCAGGCGCAACTGAGGCGTTGACTCGGCTAGAAACCTTGCTCCAAGCCCTCGGATGCTGCTTAATTGACTCCGAGCGACCTGATAGATCCTGCCAGCCGACGACCACTACTTCTAGCTGTTAGTCTCGACGAAACCTCTTTCGGTCGCGTTTTAGCAACTTTGTTTCTTGTCTAGCTATGGATAGCGCAGAGTTTGATTATTCGATGACGGTGTATCAGCGATTGCAGAGCATGCACGAATGGCCGCCGACGCTTCATTCCGCGTCTAGTAAGAGCAGATCACGCATGTATAATGCGGGAGGCCGACCATGAGTCTGAGACATTCAGGGCCTGAACCCTACTTCTCGTGAGTATTCGTGCATATTAATGGATAAATACTCCCATACTTATGATCCTAGGTGAGCTCGTCCGCCCTGCGTTCTTTGGAAGAGGCGTTCACACACAGTTGATTATCATATGACCTCCCTGCATCTCAGCTAGCATGCCACGGAAAATGAAAGGTCAATCGTGGTCCATGTTCCCATCCCTCCACGGCAATGTTAAAAAACTTCTGAAGGGCAGCGGCCTTGGTTTTTCTTTCCAGAACGCCGACCAAAGAAATTGCGCTCAGGAATATGATACCAATATCAAGGGTCGTTTCTCATGTCTCAACTCGAAATGCGCCGCCAAGGGATGGTCCAGCAACCTCATCCCTATTACTATCCGAATGTACCACGGACAAAAGTACAATGCTAGGGTCTACCATCAACGGTGCAAGCATTGCAACTGGCTCGCAAAGCCACATTTAGATGGGTCGTATGCGGAAAGGATTGCCTACCGGTTGAAGAAATGGTCGGGGATTCAGGTTAAACAGCCACCTTATGGAGGGGGTGTTGATGGGCGGCCGCACATCACGGAGCTCTGTGAGGGATGTAAAGCCGGGCACTGCAAATGGACATAAGTACTATGGAGCCAGGATTAATCTGGCAGCGCCAGTACATCTTATGGTTGAATAGGATTGACATTACATCTGTCGCTTAGGCTCACTTCGAACTAGGACACATAGTTTCCTAGAGCAAGCCCTTGGCTCCGTGATAAAACATATGGTTAGTTTACATCATCCTCATCAGCAATCGAGACAAAGCCCCACGAGTTTGAAAGCTAGTAAGCCCCCTTCTCCATCTATTTTCCGCCTTCACACCTCGGTAGCTAGGTAGAGAAGTGGGTCGGGGTGGTGTTGTAGTCGGCTGTTTTTCGGCTATCATGCAATGGCTCGCAACTTCAGACCGCCCCAACTCCAACCCAGACTTGCAGAAGTGAAAAGAGCGTTCATATAATTTGATCATTAGCGAGAAATTGGTTGGATCTGCGGTAACGTTGTCACTTGAATGCAAGGCCTGGAGTTACGCAAGGGAAGTGTGATATTTGAAGGCCATTCATCAAGAAGGGGTGGTACACATGGATGCGCGTTGGGAAAATATGATAATCAACCCAGAAACTCGACAGGTAATAATAATTGACTTCGAGCGCTCGCAGCTTCTCTCGCCACCCTGACGCCAGCTGGCTGCCTTGGAGCCCAACAAGCGACAGCGGTTTCAAGATACGAGTAAGAAGACTAAGGCGGTATCTCGTCCTAGCAGTGTTAGAAGCCAGCTGGAGCCAGGTTTCTTGCATGATATCGCAGGAGTGAGCGGGGTCTTCATGTAACTTGACGTTACACTATCAGCGAGAGATTGGTTGGCTTTACAGTAGTACGCGACTGTGCGCAGGCGGCAATTCTCGTACGCGACTTTGCGTCTGAGGTCTGTTTGCTGCAATGCTGTGGTGGGTCTCGTAAGCAATTCGGCGTACGCAGCCCTTGTGATTATTCATTAATTAGATGGGTTCTCAGTTCAGATCTGATGAGTAGTACTCTCAAGGCATCAGGCATGGCACTCCATGGATGTTATATAGAGTACTACTAAGGCAGTTGGCGTAGCACTCCATAGATGTTATAAATAGTACTAGCAAGGCAGTTAGCGTAGCACTCCATAGTCGCTATAGATAGTACTACCAAAGCATTAGGCGTAGCACTCCATGGAGGCTATTGATAGTACTGGAGGCGTGTAGTGCTCGGGAGGTTTCGTGCTCGAGACGTGTAGCACTCGGGAGGTGTCGTGCTTGGGAGGTGTAGCACTCGGAAGGTGTAGCACTCGGGAGGTGTCGTGCTCGAGGGGTGTCGTGCTTGGGAGGTCTAGCACTCGGGAGGTGTCGTGCTTGGGACGTGTCAGGAGGTGTACCTAGTACTCCAGAGGCGTGTACTACATATAGGTTATAGGTAGTACTGAGAGGTGTAGTATTTGGGGACGTAGTGCTTGAAGGATGTTACGTATGGGCTATAGATAGCACGACAGAGACGAAATGCTAAAGCGATGTGATGCTCGCCTAACACTTATGTAGGGATGTTCCAGAAGACGAACCATGCAAGAAAGATCCACCCCCTAGTGCTGCACCCAGGGGTGTACAAGTACTGAGGATTGCTCTCATGGATTGCACCAGGACACATCTTTGGTGGAACGAGAAGTGCCTTGAGACTGTTAGCTGGGCACTAAGATAGTCATGTATATAGTTGGTAAGGCCACTTCCGAATCAAGGTAAAAATTTGAGAAACATGAGGGTTCTTTCTTACACGCTGCCAAGTACCTATGGAATGTTTCGTGTATTGAACAATTCGCTCGCTGATAATCAGCCGTTAGACGATAATCACGTGAGTGGGAAAAAAAAAGGATTGGCTTGGCAAATTGCGACAAACACGCCGGGGTTATGTTTTTCCGTAGACCCGTCCCACAGCTTGGCCACGGTGATTTCAAACGAGCGGGTGGCTGAATGGCTGGCTCATTGATGTGTGGTTGTGTATTATCGCTCGCGCGGCTTCTTGCATATGTTTCTCATGTAACACAATAGGCAGTAATTAGAAGTGTGTCGAGAATAACCCTATTTAAAGAGGTCTGAATAATTCTATTCTACATTTCAGCCGACATGGCCAGCTTAACCAATAAAGTTGGTACCGCCCATCCCGCCTCTTGAGGGAACCTTTAGAACAATCTCGAGATCTTTGAAGTCAGGCGCTTCTCTTCCTCCTTTCTCTACAGAGTAATCGTGTTGTCAATGTACTCCACTCGAAAATAGCAGTGACTCCCTCTGGAACGATCTCCTCGCTGCACATCCGTAGTTGACAACCCCTAGGTTGTTGACGGTATCGAGGGTCGATGTATGGTCACACCCAAGTCCCTTCTCTTTGCCTTCCAGTGCTCGATCAAGCATCGCCTCAGCTTCCCTGAGCTTGCCTTGGTTCCAGTAGATGATCCCTAGGTTATTAACGGTATGGAGGGTCGATTTATGGTCACGCCCAAGTGCCTTCTCTTTGCCTTCCAGTGCCCGATTGTGAATCGCCTCAGCCTCGCTGAGCTTGCCTTGATTCCAATAGACGAGCCCTAGATTATTAATAGTTTCGAGGGTCAACGCATGGTCAACTCCAAGTGCCTTCTCTTTGCCTTCTATGCTTTATTATACATCGCCTCAGCTTCGCTAAACTTACCTTGGTCCCTGTAGAGAATCCCAAGGCGGTGAACCGAGTCTATCATAGCCTTATCACTAGTAGCTGTTTCATTCGATCGTAAGAAGTCCTCTTGTATCTACCTTGAACATCACTCTGCATGGGGAAGGATCCTCTGCTGCAGAATCCAATATTCTTTCATCTCTTGGTCTGGTACTAAACGGCCGACCAATACAAGTACCAGGCGCGCAAAATCCCTATTCCTCTCGTTGCTGTCCAGATACAGTACCCATCGATGCACTACTGGGTGCATGGCGTAACTCCCGCTTAGTTCTTCTTAGGCCTAGATCATCGAATAACAGAGCAGAAGACCCATCGCGTCTGCAAAACAGGTCGCATCGTTTGCCATACGAAACAGCCAAGGTAGCCACTGCTCTTCAGAGTCCGTAGATTTAGCTACTTCAAGTAAGCCCTGCCAGATCTGTTTGTTATCGAGACACACCCACAGCCGCAATACATTCATAGCATCCGTACTCTTATTTTCGATCGCGTCGAGAGATACTGCCCATATAGTAGCAATACTTCCTTGGTAGTAGTCCGTCAGAGGATTATCAGATCCCATGAGCTTTCGCCATTATTGGTTGTAAATCTGGATATAGGTTGCAACACCCATACCTATCTCACACAAGTATAACACAGCTTGCGCCAAAGCAAGTAGTAGACCTTGTAACAACTCGAGAAGGGTATCGTAATCTGGACGCCAATCTAGAACCAAAGTTAGTACCGCGGCAAGGACTGAAGCGTGACCGGGGATTATAACCCACGCAGTTCTTTTCCATACCACGTCTGTAGAGTAGCCCTGCTCTGGTCTGGGTCGACGTAGGTTAAATACTTTGAGCTACCCAGCTGCTGCAAGCGTAATAATCGTGTCGTTATCAGGACTGAACCATGGTCTCCAGGGAAATATTGCTGGATATTATATATTTCCGTTGCACCACCATGCTGCTGATCTTAATCGACATTATCAAAAATCAGCAGCTATTGAGTATTACTCAGTCTGGCGAGCCACTCAATCACTTTCATCACCGCAACATCGAGACCCTCCTTGCTGTTAAGGTTCAAGTCATTGCGGCTAGCGGTCCAAAGTTCAGGGATTCTGCCAAGGCATCTGGCGAAGCTCTGCTTCAACTGATCCTCAGACCGCCCATCTAGCCAGAAGATCACACTAAAGGTGGCCTTATAACGACAGGCGAAGTCAATAGCCAGCTGCATCTTGCCGATTCCGCCAAGCCCATACAAACACATACCTTCCGTCGTTCGGTTG
The DNA here is from genome assembly GCA_902077795.2 of Clonostachys rhizophaga. Classification (NCBI taxonomy): domain Eukaryota; kingdom Fungi; phylum Ascomycota; class Sordariomycetes; order Hypocreales; family Bionectriaceae; genus Clonostachys; species Clonostachys rhizophaga. Next base: position 95,871 of record CABFNQ020000697.1, on the reverse strand, counting down.
AGGGTTAGTGTAGCAAAAGACACTGCTCAAGCGCAGCCCTGTCAGTTGGCCTATCAACAAACTTGTCCGATACAGGCACGCCTTATAGGCCAAAGACAACTTAGAAGGAAGTCTGCACTACAAGATATTAACATCAGCATATTGAGGTCGCATAACAACGTGGTAGGTTGTATTAGAGATAGGACCGGGGTTCTATCCTTACTATCTATTTCTAGGATACGCTCAATATCTATACCACGCCAGGCGTGATCCATTATAACGAAAGCATAGTCCGGAAACACTAGACTTAACTTACGAGAATTCAGCACCGGAGAAACCTTCATTTATGCTTCAGCGATAGGGAGCACCCCTAGCAACTCCCTCGTATATACAGCCGCGGTAGCTGCAGCATATCTCTGCTATTCCTTGTTCTTATAAGAATCAGAATAATCATAAATCCCCCGGATAGGCAGGCAGGGAGAATATCCATCAGACCGGCAGCCTCCATCTCGAAACAGATAGCATCCAGTTGCTGAGCGATATTATCTCTCTGGGCACCGTTCCTTATAACTTGATTGCCCGAGGCGATCATGCCATAATATATCATCGGGTTATCCGTACTCCGCTTGCTTCAAGGAACCAGCTTCGAATAGTTGTATTTATCGCAGCTAGGTGCTGTAGATATATGATCGTACGTCGAGGAAAAAAAGGCAGTCTGCTGTAATTGGGCGGCCGAACTTGGAGTATCCGTCGAATTTTGCTTCTAATGCAAGTGGGATTCAGCTACTATCACGCTCATACCTTGCTTATAGGGACAACACAGCCGTGCCGAGTAGATGATACAGGCTCTTCGGGATCGCAGTACGCTGAATCTGTCCGCTGGATGGGAGATTCAGAACATTGTTAAGAGGAACGGAAGGGACGCTCTTGGACGTTGACGGAAATGAGGGGGAAACTCGACGCACGCATAAGGCTGCTACAGACGGTTCAGCAGTTAACCTATGCTGACACTGCCACCACTTGTTGCCGCCACAACACCCTTGGACAGCCTCACGAGTAGAGTCTCATTGAAAACCCAGGTCACGTTTTTGTGCTGGCGCGCGCTCCATGCAGAAACCCACCAGCGTGAGTGTGGTAGCTCCGCTGTTAGTCAAAAACACAGTGTGATTACCTCAGCGGTGGCCGATCCTCCCCACTCCCTGCAAAAAGCCCAGCGCCAGGGACAGACAAGCGTCCAACTTTTCTCACGGTCCAACCGCGCCAACGGTCCGAGTACGATCCCACAAGACCATTAGGTAGGTACCCTATAGCTACCTAGACACCTATAATATGTGCTTGGCCCACAAGCAATTCATCTAGATGCTTGAAATTCACTTCCTAATTGTGAGAAGATAAAGTATTCATGAAAGAGGTCTCACTCAACGCGTTGTTTCGGCTGGCCAGCCAGTAATGTAAAAGGGAAATGCCCATGCTCCTAACTGCGATGATATCGCATAACCTGCTATTCGAGACCACTGGCTGGCAACAGGAACATGCGAATACATGGAAAACAAAGCAAGTGACGTTGCGCAGTAGAGAGCAACCGGGCCCCAGGGATGCAAGGGCATCTAATTTACATTTTTGGGGCTCAGAAATCTTTGCTCTCTACCCCTCCACCAGTGGTGCAACATGTGGCACAACTTTGAGAGAATCCACACACACACCAGGCTGAGAATGGGTTGTTGGTCGTGGACATGCTTTAGAGCCAACAAAACTGTTGGCTCGCCTCTATAAAAAGGGCCTTTTCATCCCTTCCTCAGATTCGTTTTCCTAATTTTGTTCTTTTTTCCCAATTATTACTGAGCTTACTAGACCTGCAGGCTCACTATCCCAATCCCCATCCTGTACGTTGTAAGTATGTGTTACTATCACCAAATCCTCTGGGAATGTGGTTATTGGCGATGGGGTCGTTTCGGTGAGCAGTGCAACAGGGAATACCGCATAGGCCAGGTTTGTGGCCTCATGCTGGTCTATGAGACCGAAGAACAGCCTACAATTTGTGCAGTGTGTTGCCACATACGGAGGAAGCTTCGCCGTTACGACAAGATGTGGCAGGACGTTCGCCGCTGGCAGCATGAGGGGGGAAAGCCTGCCACCGTTGAGCGAACCTGCGAAGAAATGCGCGCGATACTCAAGGAGATTCAAGGGCTCAAAAAGAATCACGACGCCCGCCGCCGGCCGTTGTTTCTTGGAGTATGCTCGTTCCTTCTCCTTCTCTTTCCGTTTTCGCTCTGTGTTTTCAATCAGTGGCTAATTACATATGCGTTATTAGCGTAACACCGAGCCAGTGTATAAGAGATAGTCGCATACTTATAGGACACACCGAGGAAGAAGAAAAGAAATCAAGGTGCCTATAAAAGCAGAAACCTCAATGCTAGTTTCAATCAGCCTGCCTACATTAGTCCTTATCTTCCCCCTCATCCTCATCCTTGTAGTCGCCAGTTTTCAGCTACGATCTCGGCACTTGGGCCTTGGCCGCCAGTAATAATATTGCCAGTAATGAGAGTGAAAGCGTAGGGCACCCATGGCCACCGACCACAATCAACAACGAATAACATGCCGCTAACCTCTTGAGTTGTTGCTTAACCAATCTTATCCAAGAATGTCTTGGCATTCTTGTTAGGCCATCGCCTAAATGCTGAGTCTATGTGGGCTTTCCGTTACATGATACCAATTTGAGTTGGTAGAGCTGCTCATACAGGAGGGTATGTTCGTGGATGGAATACGACTGAGGGCCCTACACTAAGTGGTAGGTGAGAATTTTAGTTCCTATCTATTCTGCAGCAGTGAACCGCCGCCCACCAAACATAACTAAGAAGACTGGCCGGCTCGGCGGATGCCCTTCCCAGATACCGGAATGGATGGTTTGCAGGGAATCGACTCCCCCATCCCCACCCAAAATCAGTCATATTACTCACGGGGCATGTCGGCGCTGCGAACCAGCCCATTCATGCAGGCATGATGATGATACTCCACCCGCCTAGTACCAAAGAGTTCGACATAAGGACCAACTGCATATTCACAACCAACACTCTACAACCAACATTACCAATGGGAGGCTTTCGAATACCTGGCCATGCCCTCGCCGCTCTGTCCTCCCACGCTTTCGGCTTTCTATCGAGCGGGAGAAGAAAAAAATCATTGGCCCTTTGTCCCCCTCTGCGACGCAAGGCTTGGCCGACTCAGCTTCCGCTCTGCTTCTGTGCCCTAAGCTTACCCAGCCAAAACCGCCTCATTTAATATTTGAACGAATACACTTGAAATTTATCAGCCCAGAACATGGCGGCGGAAGAGGGTGGTAGCGGACAAGTCTCGCCGCAACCCACCATCTGTCGAGTCTTTGGCATGATGAAGGCGTGCTTGAACGAGTTTGAGAGGCAGACCCTCAACGGATTCAAAACTCTGCAAGAGCAATACCAAGAGAAGGACGACGAGATGAGTCGCTCGATTTGTGATGTCATGGACTCGTTCGACAAAGATTCAAGTCCAGGGGAAAGACAAAGCATTGAAGAGAAATTACAATCTCTACTATCACAGCGATGGAGTCTTCGGGCTGAGCACGAGGCCAACCATGTAGAGGAGGAGGAATCGTGTGAGAAACGACAAATGGAGCTGCTGAGGCCGCTCCAGATAGCTCTCTTCTATTCTTTCCCTGCTGATAGTAGGGATGGGATGATGCTCCACGGAGCGGAGAATGTTCAGGGAGGCACAGGGCTTGAGGAGCAGCAGCCTGATGAAGATATTTATCAGTGTTGGTGTTGCCACCAACAGCTTCTTGATTCACAGGTAAAAGGGATAAATTGAGACTGTTGTTTCTAACTAGTAATTATAGAGGGGATCCGCGGCCCTTATATCCTTGAGAATCCCTCGATCGTATTCTCATGCGAGCAGCCCGGTCTCGGGCTCGTAAGGCCATTCCGATATCCCTCTGGCTAGCAATAACTAGGGATATTCATATCCGGATGACCGAGGTCCTCCTCTTCCTTCGAGCCGTGTATTCAATAGGATTAAAACGCTCTTCGAGGCATCAGCCCTGCGCCGATATGTCGGTATTAGGTTGATCGTCAGGTCAGTAGGTTCGCGATCAATCCTACCGGCTAGGGTTGCTCGAGCCGATAGGTCAGGGCTTTGACAATCGGGTCCAGTTAGGTTGTAGCCTTCCAACCTAGCCAACTAACCCCTCTCGGTGAAACTGATCCTTCTAGGTCTGTTGTATCGTAGCCGCGGCTATCGTGTGATTAAAACTTACTCTTGCCTTCGAAGCCGGGCCGGCTTCCACGGAATTCCTGATGTTAGTTACTAGCAAATCATATGTACGTTCGAACAGGCTGGGCTGCGGGCTTCAACGTTCATGGATTATCTCGGTAGTTGACGATATCTTCCTATCGCCCGCTTGGCTCCAACAATCACATTGCTCAAGAGACACAAAAGGAGTTTGAGGCAGTTAATGACGTCGCAGTTGACGGAGGTACATCATCTAAGGCTACGGATGTTAACGGAGGAGCTCACGATGAAGAAACTTGTGATGAAGTACTGAGCCAAATCGGCCACAACGAAATGGCAGAGTCGAATGAGGCCCTCCCTGATGCTCTCTCCAGCAGCGGCATAAACGAAATTGATGGAGAGACTACTTATCTCTCTTTTATGGAGGCTGAGGGCAGCGAAAGCAGCGCTATCGATTCATACTCCGAATTTGAGCCTGAAGTCGAAGATGATTCTGACGAGGTTGACGATCAATCCCCCCCAAGTGCGAAGGTAGACGAAGAATTCATTGTCCTAGGGGTAAGATTTCTGCCGTTCGCGAGAAGGACCATTCACGTGCTAAATAAGCTGATAGAGGAAAAGAAAGCTTTCTGATGCGAGCCGTCTTCAACAACGAAAGAAGTCTTGCCGGTGGAAGAAGCCACCCACCAAAAACCAGAGCAAGGGGAGAACAATCCGCTATAGAGAGGTATATGATAATACTATTGCTGGACACAAGAAGACCATTGTTCAGTATCCTGCCAATAAGGGCCGATGGTATATAATTCATTGCGAGGAACACGGGCTTGAATTTGGAGGTAGCAATCCACTCATGGATGCCGCATTTCACTTGGGCAGTCTCCAGCACGATAAATACTCAAAAGCCTATAAGGATGTTATCGATCAGATGGGTATACGAGTCAAGTACTGTACGGCGAGCCGTGCAAAGCAGAACAATGACGCTTTTACGAAAGAAGGTGTTGAGAAGAACTCGCCAACGTCGATGGATCGGACCACAGGTAGCAAAGACGAAGATTTAAGGGGGAGGCAGGCTTTTGGAACTCGAAAGGCGGCCTTGATGAGCGATAAAACTGAAACATCTCGGAGTAGTCGGGATACGAAAGACCCCGTCTACGACGACATAGGGTCTAAAACGTCAAAGTACGACGATACTAATGAAGGAAACGAAAGATTGTATGTACGTCGTCAACCTGGCGACATATGCCTCGTCTATCTTGGGGGGGGAGTATATCCCAGTTCTCGTCCTTCCTTTTGAGAATATGCTGGAAATCGGAATCAACGGCGACCTCAAGACGCTGAACCTGGTCCAGTTTATGCCTGGCTGCTGCACCTATGAACTGGCCACGGGAAAATACAGGTGGAAAAAAGGGTATGAGGACGGTGGAGCGTTCGAATCGTCTCGAGCACATCCTGGTCTATGATTAACTCACAACACCCTGGAGATGTGTCCTCCAGTGTGGGTAAAAGGAACAAGCCTGGAAAATTTTGATCTGACGGACCCTGTTATAATGAAGCAGGAGTATTACCAGCCATTATTGCGCCTCATACAGCAGGCCAATGTGAACAGATCAGCCATCTTGGCGAATATTGTTACAGAGCCAGGCAGCCAACGTCTCACCAACTCGGGAAATATCAGAGATGGAACTGATATCGAAAGTTGCGCGAGTCCTAGAGCTGATAGCAAAGACACTGAACCCAATGACATATTCGGGCAAGGGGGTGATGTCGAAGAAGGACCGGATGATGGCCTCTATAGCCAAACAGATCGAGGAGAGAATCAAGACGATGACCCGCTCATTTTGGGTGCTGAAAACATCCAAAACACTGGCCTTTCGGGAAAAAGTAGCATCAGTTCGCCTAGTATACGTCAAAGCGGGAATCGATTGAGTGAGCCTCAAGAAGAAATTGAGGCGAGCATGGATCGCTCCCCCGGACCGTTGGAATGGCATAGTCCAAGTCAACAATCGACGTCTAAAAACACACCCGTACTTTCTAACGATGAAACAATACAAGGCTCGTCCCGCAACGGTGCTACTACAGCCCCGACTGGGGCGACCGCCTGTGAATCGTACTTGAGCCATGCAGAATTTGGAAATGGACCAACAGCAAGGCCCTCCAACGAGAAAAGAAGCCAGAGTCCACCACCCATCACCACGAGAGCAGTCTCAATCCAGAATCTCATCCGATTCAAGCGGTGAGGGCGAAAAGCTGGTGAAAGATGTATCCCACGGCAATCCGAGGGCATTGGCAAGAGATACGATGGGCGTCAACAGCGATGGCCCTGGAAATCTTTTAGAGAACCAAGCTGCGTCTGATGAACTTGGCCTAGGGCGACTTTAGACGGCCAATTCCTACTTCCCCGACTCCAGGCAAAAACCCTGGGAGCCAAAATGTATCCACAGCAAGAGGAGTCCGTCATCAGCAAGAAATGGAGCTTTGCTATGCAGTTACTAACACCTCATCTGTTGGGAGGCAGTATGCCAGGCATGCAGTGGGAAATATAGAGGGGCCACAGCAGCTTACTAATGGTTCTTGGCCATCTACTCGACCGGGAAAGGTGATGACGCCTCCTAAGAATAGCTCAGCAACCACAGCTCAGACCCAGGTCATAGACTTAACAATCTCACCGGTCGGGAGCTCATTCCCCACACTCGCCACCAGTAGCCAAAGCTCCCACACGCAAAGCCACCAGGTCGGAAAGCTTCGAGTCTATGGCACCATGCCCCAAGAAGTGACAAACGACCCCCCAACGGGACCCAGTAACAATCGAGGGTATCAACCCCAGGGTCAGGTTCCATCTCGAGAACGGTTTGAAATACCGACATTTTTGCACCCTACAAGCTGGACACAGTTTTCATCAGGCCCAGATGCAATATCAGCCGCAGGCTGGATCTTATTCCCAGCCCCGACCGGAGATACAGCACCTACCTCTTACAGCTTCTCACCCCAGGATAAGATCTGAACTTCATGTACTAACCATCCCTCAGATGCAATCTAATATTCACTCAAACTCTCAATTTCGAGACCAATCTCATCCCCAATCTGGGATACAATTCCAAGCTCATAGTCAACCTTGGCTAGATATGTCAGCCCAGCACCATACCCAGCCTCAACCTCAGCTACAACCCCGTTTTCCGACACAAATCTATCCTAATCCTCAGAAACCACTACAGTCTCCTATTCAAACTCAGGAATTGGCGGGACCGCAGTCTCAGATTCACTCCCACGGTCTGGTCCAGTCTTTCTGTCCAGTGCTAGCTCAACCTCAGGGACTACCTCGACCCCAGGGACTACCTCAGCCTCAGGGACCACCTCCTCAGGGACCACCTCAGCCTCTGCAAAGTCTTCATGTTTCATCTGGAGCCAGTGTGCAGACACAGACTCGGCCGCAGATCCAGCCTCAATCCCAAGCTTGGACGCCATCACCAACAACCGCTGTCCCCAGATCCAATTCGCATCCGGTGGTTCCACCCCGTGCTCGTCGGACTCCCAACATCCAGCTCCGGCCTGTTCAATCAAGACAAACCCAAGCTCGACCTCAAACATCTCCAATGAGTGGCGCAGGGCCACCCATTTCCAAGCCGACAAATGGGGGTCAAGCAAGCCCTGTGGTACTCTCGGCCCCCGGGCCCAGCCCTTACATCACCCCTCCATTCTCGGCATCTTCCACCTCACCCACCACGACCGCCATGGGTGGCCTCCCAAGCCCTGAAGATGTCCGCCAACTTCTGGGCCCGCCCAAGCAGACCGCCCTACTGTTCAACAACGTCAACCAAGCGGTGAACCCGGCGGTGCAATCAGTCCCGGAGTCGGAGAAGGAACGGGCCCTCCAGAAGAATTGGCCCATGTTTCCTCGTGGGCCACTGAGGGGCTACCTGGATGGGTTTGTGCGGATGCACAATCGACCCCCGGGCATCGAGGGTCTTAGACTTGTGGGTGGTAGATCCATCTATTTTTGCCCATTCTGTATGTCGGATACGGCACAATGGGCTTCAAGGCTTGGTTTGATCGACTACCCCAACAGTATACATCGAACTGGGAGGTTTCGGCCACTCAAGTCTCGGTAAAGTGTCGGTTGATGATCTGGTGGTTGTCTTTATTCTTCTTCTTGAGAGGGAGTATTGCTTACTTTTCAGAGTCGCTAGAAAGCTGCTGCAACTTATCCAAGACTGGCAAAAGCGTGCATGGTAATTTGGTACCTTGTGTAAGTATTATACCAGGTAATTTGATAGTCTGGTGAAGCCTGGCTATGCTTTGCGGTGAGAGCCTAGCCCGAAGCCGAATACTCTTGTTGGGTGATTTTTCGTCCGATGGGATAAATTGGCGTAGAGTCCACTTGAGTAGTGTGATAGTCTCTCTTTCCTCCTCAAGGCTCTGAGAGTCCTTTGTATCTGCAAGGAATTGGGATAATAAACTCTTGTAGCCCAAGCTCCTTGAATTTCTAGCTTGCTGTTTTGAGATCTGGAATGATACCACGGGTGTTTGAGTAGATAAAAGAAAGAATCTTTGCTAGGGTTAAAAACAATGAATAAAGTTCACTGGAATTAAGTGAATGCGTTTGAATTATGAAGGATATAAGAGAGGGTTCGAGGAGGTTGGAGAGTCTTTTGCAGGACCGCATGATCGGAAAGATGCTTTGGATGTCAAGCATCCTGAGGATAGTTACTAGAACCTCATTGGGCAAGTCAAGGAGGCTCTGTTGCGACATTTTCGGAAAAGCCTTGCGGATAGATGTGAATGGCAGACTGTTATTATAATTGAGGGCTGGGGTGAAATCAGCTCAGGGCTGGGAGGAAGAGCAAGTCATTTATAGTTGACGGATGGTTAGGCATAACCGGACATTGGCCATTTCATAGCTGATAGATGGGTAGATGCAACCAGACATTACCCCCCTAGACTCGGCTCATCCCGGCTGTATTCTCAACACATACGTAATTCCGCCCTGGCACTGGCGTCGGCCAGTGGGGCATGACAACCAACCTGAAGTGGCAATCGGACTAGCCAGAAGGATGGACGGCATCCTTATGGCGACGAGCGCGTCAGGGAAGGCAGGCCGCATCAGCATCGGGAGCATCGTTCATGACACACACGGTGACCGCTAAGTGCCGGCCAAGATGCTATGGGTCCCTTCCAGAGAAGGCATTCCCATGGAGAGAAAGGCCAAGGTCGAGGCGCAGAGAGCTTGGATCATTTCGCAAGAATTGGGCTGCCTAGATACAGCCCAGAGCTCGCGATTGACTACAATAATTGAGTGTATAGGTGCAACAAGTGGGCATCTCAAGCGTCTTGTTATATTGAAAAGAGGGTTATCTAATAGCGGCGGCTCCCTAAAGAATTGTGTAGTCTCAAATAGTGGCATTATACAACTTCTGAGAAGTGGTGGACTTCTAGCATTAGAGTGGTGAAAAGAGGTGTTTATCTCTCCCCACCTCGTTGGCTTTTACTCATTATTGACGGGTAGAAGACTCATTAAACTGTTGACTTTATGTGGGAATGCTTTAAAAATCATATTTAGTTGCTTTTCCTTCCATTTCATTCATCGCACGGCTTGCTGTCGCTTGACTTATGTATCTTTTCTCCTTTTAAGGGAGGTTATCATCGTCATCCTTCAAAAAACAGACACAGACGGATTCGTCGCCAATCGAAAAGCCGGCGTTCATCAAGAGTTGTCACCACCGATCCCCTTGATGAATTCATGTGTGGTTTCACATCAATACGCCTTCAAATCGCAGCTTTCAACGCCCCCGGCTACGCCAGCAGCCGGATTGATGAGGAAGGAGATCGAAATGACCACGCCAAAAAGGAGTCTTCAACTTCACAGTTATCTACCTCGAACACGAAAAATACACGACACAAGGAGTCAACTATGCTTCTGTAGCTGAAGAAAAGACGTACTGTTTGAACCGGATCCGAATGAAAGCTTCGTCAAGATGGCCAAAAACCATCCCCCTTGTTAAATGCGTGTTTACATTGTATTCTTCAATTGTTGAAGGTGGTCCGTTAAGGGGGCGAGTCCATTGACATAGGTGGCGACTTATAAAGACGCTCCAAATAGTATTAATTCCATCGTATTTGCCCAACGACTTCTTTGCGCACGCCTATGACATGTTAAAGTTATTGCAGTAAAATAGACTATATACAGGGCTTTGGTTTTCCAATCCGAGGTCCAGAGTGGCTGCATCTCACTTTGGCGAAAACCAAAAGGCAAAGGGGTCCCTGAGAAGGCAGAAAGTTTAGGGGATGAAGTAGAGTTTGACGAACGGGTATCAGAGAGAAATTGCTATTAGATATAGACAGCTAAGCTCTAAGTTAGAGTAGGGCTTGAATTCATCAGCACTGGATTGTGTTTCCATTTGAATCATGCCTTTTTTGCCAACCATATGCTGAAAGACTTTTTAAGTCAATAATTTCATCACTCAATTTCACGATAAAAACTTGTGTTCAATAAATATGGATAAAAGAATATTGCTAATACAAAGAAACAGCAATTTTCATCAGACAAAGGGCTTGTCAATGCTATCTTCCACAGGACCCTCAGCTGTCTCTGAGGAGTCGGGCAATGTGGATAGATATAGCGGCAAACCGCGACAGAAGAAACCCACCATCAGTGGAACTTCAGACTGTAAAAAGAAACAAACAGCGACATTTTATGAAAGAAGGCAGATGAAGCGACTTACCTACGCAAAGTTTTCGATGATTGACACGCTTCATGTCGCCATATCCTACCTAGAGTGCACATGCGAGGGAATCTCCATGTACCTTTCGTCACATGTACCCAGAGTCTGGCTAATGACGCTCATACTCGCGCCCACTGTTTGGGACCTGAAAACCCGAAAACTGGTTCCTAATTTCGGGTCGTCCACACTTTGCCTAGTATATATACATCACAAAACCACTCGAGACCTATTTTCGGCAGCTCTTTCAACCCACATGAAGAGTGATAGAAATGGCATTCTCTAACTTTGCTCACACGCCTGGTACCACCGATGTTCCCGCCGGAGAGGAATTAGCTTCAGATCAGATCTGGGACCAGCATCCCGAGAACCCATACAACTGGAGCAACGGAAGCAAGGCTGTGCATGTCATGATGCTTTCGCTCGTTTCCTTTTTATCGTAAAATATATCCTTTTCATAATAAGTTCCAGATAACAAGCCCCAGCTCATCGATTTTAGTTCTATCGCTGCTTCCATAGTTACTCCGGCCGTAACTCATCTTGGAATACATTTCGACATTGCCAGCCGTACAACCATCATCCTTACTCTAACTGTCTATGTTATTGCTCTAGCCTTTGGTCCAGTCATTGGCGGCCCTCTTTCAGAAGTCCTGGGCCGACAGTGGATCTATCGCGGATCTGTGTTCAGCGGTGCGCTTTTTACGATTGGTGCAGCCAGGGCGCCTAACTTTGCTGCGCTTTGTTGTTTCAGGTTTCTTGCCGGTTTTTGCTGGGGTCCTACTATGGCTATAGCGGTCGGGTCTTGTAGCGAGCTACTAAGGCCAGAGAAGAGAGGACCTGCTAGCGGACTCGTTGTTTTAATGGGATTCTTGGGTCCAGGCCTCGGGTATGTTATGTTGTACCCGTGGCCACCTTTTCCCGCCGCCTCATCTGAAGCTCTTGTGAAGTAATCTGACTTGATTAAACAGACCTGTGATTGGCGCGTACGCTGTTAGCAAGCAGAGTTGGCAATGGACGCAGTATATCCTACTCATAATATCTGCGGCTGCTTTCCTCCTCACTCTATTTTCTAAAGAAACTTTTCATCCCATCATCCGTCACCGACTTGCTGGGAAGAAAAGTCTTCCTAGAAACGCTTACTTACGGCACCTTTTCTCTGTCTCTTTCTTCCGCCCCATTCGAATGCTCCTACTTGAGCCTATTGTTACCCTGATCTGCCTCTATGTTGCGGTTGGTTTTGGAATTCTATTTAGTTTCTTCGCTGCCGTTCCATATGTCTTTACGCTTGTCTATGGTTTTGACATTGAGCAATGTGGGCTTGTCTTTTTAGCCGTTGTTATCGGCTGTATCCTGGGACTTCTAACTATAATCCTATGTGACAAGCTCCTCTATCAGCCACGGGTGAAGGACTATGCGCCTCAACTTGTGCCCCCTGAGTACCGGCTTTACGGTGCCATGGTTGGCAGCCTTATACTGCCTGTCGGACTGTTCTGGTTCGGTTGGTCCGCAGGTAGAGGCGCTTCATGGGTCAACCCTGCAGCTGCAATTGTTCTCTTTGCTTGGGGCAATATCTGCATCTTCATTAGTACATTTCACTTTAAAGGAGACGTCTATCAGCCTGGTGTTCTCGCTAGCGCGGCTAGCGCTAACAGCCTAGCTCGGTATGGGTTTGCTGCTGCCTTCCCACTCTTTACCATCCAGAGTACGTTTCCATCAAATACTATTTCATTCATTTATTAACATTCTTTTAGTGTACCAAAAACTGGGAATTGAATGGGCCAGTAGCCTTCTTGGTCTTATTTCTCTTATCATGTTGCCTGTTCCTTGGATATTTTTTAAGTTTGGCCAAGGCATCAGGGAGAGGAGCAAGTACGACACGATCAAATATTAAGGTACATCTAAACATAAAACTGTGTGAATCATTTGAGAGGCTGAATTAGAAGGGCTATGTGAACAAGATATTAGATTGGAATGATATGATGTATTGCGCTTGTTCTGCTTTTCTTATGAATAAAATTATTACGGCCAATCAGTGGGCCGCCTTGTTCTTTGCTATCGAATATATGCAGAATCACGTTGGCCGCGTTTTCAGCAGCAGACGAAAGTCCTTGAGAGAGATGCAGTCGGTTATTTGGACTAACAGAGTCAATCTCTATACGTATATAACACCTAGGATCCAAACGACACCTTCCGAACAGGCTAAGGAAAAGGGAAAAGTATTGCTCCTTTCTTGCGTTCTGGCTAACCGCCTCAAATTCACAAAGCTTTTATCACCTGAAACAACCCTGGGATGTTCCTAGATCGGCCCCGGCTTTTACTAGACTAGTCATAAATCAAATGTGATCGCCTCCGCCCTTGTTGCTCCCAATGCTCCGGTGTATGATCCTCGTTTAGTGTTGGGCACCTCCGTACGAGACTGCAACTAGTGGCACTCTGAGTGTTTAATGTCGGCATGATAATGTGTTGTGATGCTGGGCATAGGTTCGGATTGTTGGATTCTTGGTGTTCGGGTATTTCCCCTTTTTTTCGAGCAGCTACTGTGTAACTGCAGAGCTATATCTCCCTTACTTATACCCAATATCGGCATGAATATGGGTCACCACGGGCCTCGCAATATGCTATCCCCAGTCAGAAAGTATCCGTTTTTATAATCTGATTCCAGGGCACCTCGTAGTCCGGTATTACCGTCGCGTGGTACGCGTCGGAGCTGTGTCGCCAAAGGAAGACTAAATGCGATCATCGCAGTGAGACACCTTGTTCAAGGTGGCTTTGTTCTTTCGCTAGTGCTTGTCTAATGGGTTTACCCCAAAGCGTGTTCCAAGGGAGGGGTAGGCCCAATATTGAGGTACGAAATGCGTAGGGCGTTTACTGATTAGTGTGTATGTAGGTCCATGATAGACGGAGTTCACGACATCGGAATCAAGCTTGCAATCAATAAGTGGCCTGGGAATGTATGCGGCGATTCAAAAAGAACCAACGGTTATATTCGAGCACCTCAAGAGCTGGTTTAGGCCCAATCTCATATGATAGACAAGCTCCTGGACAGCAACCTCTTACAGAGATTGAGAGCCTGACTACGGAGAACGAGAACTTGGCCAACAGCAACTTCCCTGATCAGTCATGTAAAGTTACAAGGGATGTGTCTTTCGTTCTAAGCCTTTGCTTTAGCTTGCAACCCGGCGAATTCAATACTGAGCTGTACTTAGAGATCGACCGCCGTCGCAGCTATCCTTCAACATCCACATCTCGTCCATGTGTGACTCATGGCGAGTTAAGGCATGTATGTATGAGAGATTGCGACTAACCGCTTTTATCCCACATTGACATTGAATAATAAACAATAAACCCACAAGTCCCTGAGCGCTCTATATTGTCGATCCCATTCTGATCGAGGCGAGCGATATTCCATCGAATATGCACTCACAAGGCCATCCTCGAATATCCTACTTCAAGAACGTCCTTGTTACATAGAGTGCATCATGAACTTCTCCATCTTTTGACGGGAAATTCTGATTTGATGAGGAACATCAAGAATTTGGAGCAAGAATTGACAATTTGAACTTGTAGAAAGCGCTTTGAACTCCATCACCAATTTAAGAAATTTATCACCCTCTACAGTTTCTATTCTACCTCCGCAGGCAACTTCAGATAGATATTCACATTGATACTCATACATGCCATCTTGAATATCTCACCAAGGATTTTCCTTCGCTCAGTCCCAAGAAATATCGCTTGACCGTCTACGCCAAAAGTTAATGATTAGTAGAATCTTCTAAATATTTCGCTATCTGTATGGCCAGCATCTCTCATTCTCGTAGCTCCCAAATAGTATTTTCCTAATTTCATTTACCTGACCAGTCAGCCTATATGCCTTGGGAAGTGGATAAGGACTTTGTGGATACAACGAATCGCTTATCGATTGACCGATAAGCGATAAGTCGTCTACTAAGACGAACCATCCGTCGGACTACACAAGAGATAGATTTTTCCTTCTTCATCAATAATACAATCAATTGCTTCATTTACTTCATCTTCCATACAGCTGTATGTGCCAACCCACAGACTTACTTAATACACTTATTTAGTATGCTCTCCAGTCATAGTATATATGTAGAAGGTATACACCAGCCTAAATGCCTGTGTTCTCCATCCGTTTACTGAAGCAATTAGCAGTCCCCACCATTCATAACTAATCATCTGTTCAAGAAGGGCTCTTCGAGAGGCTCCCGTTTGCACGAGATGTGACTAGAACTAAGATGTGTGGGTAGCATTGCCGAGGGAAGGCCTTGCATTGTATCATGATCGCGAAATACTCCAACCATGATGGGCTTGCACACAAAAAACAGAAATACATTATAGCTAAGCATTTCAGGTTTAGATTTTCAACCTTCTACTCAGCTGTACTTAGGCCTAGCCGCGTCAAACATAGCTAGAGATTTTCGATCAACGAGGGGGCAGATTGGAGTTTGCCTTTTGCTCGCAGGTCGATGTGACATGTTCTTTGCATCTTTGGTGGGCTGTATGGCGGGTCCTAGCTCGTTTTGAAAGCAAATATACATAACATCCTTGATCCACGTGTGTTGGCGTTCCGTCACCCACCTTTCATAGGACTCCATGATTCAGTACCTAGCAGAATAAACCGCTTTCTCCATCAGCTGGATGACGGGCGCTTGGTAATATAACTCAACAATACCTGCAGCGACCGAGAGCTGGCGAATTTTGCGCGAGTGCAGCTGGAGTGCAGCTGGAGTGCTGAATTGGAGTGGGTGGCATAACGCTGACTAAGCCAACCTACCAAGCCACAAGCCACGGGAGGCCAAGGAATGCAGCCCAATCATCCAGTCCTATGGAAGCCATTTAGTATAATTAGAAATCTTCTATCCACAACAGTCCCATACACATCTGTCAAAGGCCATCGCGTGGGATTCGCCTTACCCCCTTTACAACATCTTGAGAGCATCTGGTATTCAATTATGGCATGAACTAATGTCTTATTAATGACACCTTCTATCAACTATCCCATGTAATGTATTCTATCACGTGTTTTAGCGATAACCTAGATAGGTGCGGCATAGCTAAAGGATATCTATGTTCTACATTCTAATTTAAACAACTAAAACCGGTCCTCAATCATTCTGAGCTTTAACGTTCGCGATCCTCTCTTTGAAGTTTGCAACAGCATTTACTTGAGGGTCTTGGCCTGGTAACGGGTTGGCGGCACCCTCTTGGAGCGAGCCAACTACCACCTCGATGTCAGAGCAAGTGGTATAATATTCATCTTTACCATTAGGGAGCGTGCTGACTGCACCTATACTCGTTGGCCATTTCCAGACCCAGTATAGTGTAAATATACTGTTTGGCTGCAGGTCTTCGGGGATCTGGATATTAGTTTCACACCACTGCTCATGGATGATATCACTGTTGGCTATATAGTTAGGAAATGCCTTTTGCCGAGAGATAGATATCGGTCCATCGTTGAGTTGGTAGCACCTATTGTCATCAAAGCTTTGCGCTGCTAATAGCCTCCCCCGCTTGCTACCACCGGTGCAATTCCGCGTCCACTTTAAGACTTCCGTCAGCATCTCATTAGGGTCTGGCTCAGTCGTACCAAAAACAAACACGGTTCCTGAACCTGGTGGCTTTCCGGTTTGGGGTAATGTTACATGGCCATTCTCAAGATACTTTATAGCAACATAAGACCCTGGTAACACTTGCAGCCGTGGGTAACCAAGTGTCTGGTTCATGCTTCTCTGAGATGGGGAGCATAAACGATCAGTACTATCAATTTTATTTCGATTGGATACCAGTGGCGGTAGTAAATATGTCATCATGCTATCGCTGAATAACGGATACGTTCTCGGAACGTACCCACGAGAATAGCCATTGCGACCTACATAAGCTCCATTTGCAATCACGGTAAGTTGTTCAGTCCAAGAGTGGGCTACAACGTAGTTGAACAAGAGTATAAAAACAAACCACATGTCGCCAATTTAACAAAAAAAAAAAAAAAAAAAAGGTTAATTTGAGCTTCAAAACCTCTATATAGCCGAACGATGGACCAAACATAGGCCCTGTTGACAAAATGTGGGCTTTCGGCCCTTTCTTGGGTCTTTGGTCTACAAGTGACATTCTATAAGAGCTGAGCAAACCGCAGGTTGGGTTTCCTTCAAAATCGAGTTAACAAATATACATACCTAATTACAGGAAAAGGCGAAATGGGTGTCGCTGAACTTTAGATAACTCTTTTAGTTTAATGCTGTGAGCCCATGGTTTTGTCTGTTGTGGTTAGGAGACAAAATGCACCATACATAACATGTGTCACTAACAAATACATATCAAAAGCCAAAAGAGGCTTCTCAAAGTGACAGCAGTGCCCCACCGTCCTCTGGCCGCCCTTCTGCTCCTCTTCGCCCTTCCGCCCTTCTCAGTTTCTTCCATCTACGGACACAGGCCACTTCCTGCCGAAATCGCAACCATGGCACCACAACTGGAATTGGCACGGCGTGATTCAATTAAAGTTATGCTATAGAAGATTTCTGAAACGAAGGTAATAGCCTCAAAAGTCTCCTGCAGTATGCGGGCTGTTTAAAGAATTCGACAAGCTGAACGACTAAAGGGTGCCCGCCAGAATACTATCCTTGGACGCCGTAGCTGCCTTAACACACTCTATCCCAATAGCCCCGTTTAATAAAATAACACAACATACATAGTTGTATCATTCTGAGGTATTAGATTATCTGCACAGTAAATTCGGCAAGAGAGTCTCAGAGAGATCAACTGCGCGTCATCCACAAGCCCGAGGATGGACTAGAACGGTAATTCATCGAGTCGTACAGCAACAAGATGCTATTTTCCATCGCAAGAACAAGCTGGCAAGTCGAATTTGCACATTGTGATCTCGCTGCAGAAGTTCCGGAAACACATCTTCTGACCGAAAATTGACAATATGCAAGTGAATAAGCCTTAGGGGGGAGAAGACGAAGCTTATTCTGTCGATAGCCAACCACAAAATAGGTAAGATAATGAGAGAGTTTCCACAAATAGATATGGATCAGATGCCTGTTGCCGGATAAATTTTAGGGATAGAGCAAGTTTCGAATAATAGTGGGACCATCACTCTCGTAGTGATATTTCACTATGCCACTGTGACACCAGTAAGCTTAGAAGAGAAAGAGTAGTAGCCATTCGGAAGCAGAGCTGGAAGTCAGAGTAGCTGGTTTTGGTCGAGGTGTACAGTATGCATCGAGGAGGAATATGCTCTTATGCGTTACCCTCGGCGCCCATCTATAAATCCCTTGGATCACTGCTAGCGTCATGAGGGAAGCACTCTCCGCTTCGACCACATTATATAATGATGCTTGCCGATCATCCATGAGCAGGAAAGAATGCCATCAATAAAATATGCTGATAAGATCTAAACTCTCTTTCCTTGATGAAAGGGTTTAACCTGTACTAGGGTCACACCCCTTAGAGCATGACCATGTCCAAGTAGAGCGATACCAAAGTCGCTCCCGCTCTCATCAATGAAAAGCATCTGTTCTACATGATAATAGAACCGTCTCTCTATACAATCATCTTGGAGATCCCGGCCATGCTCTTTTACGATGTTTCAGGTAACCTTCTTGATCCACCTAACTTTGTTCTAGTATTCTACCAATAGTGGATATGGGCACCTTCATTTTATGGTATTTATAGAGCAATTCCGCCATTTGCTATTGGCTTGTGTAAGGGTATTGATCTGGCAAATGTTAGATAGCAAGCTATTTGTTCTTAGTGACTTCTCACGGTCAGCAATTGGCTTCACAAGGGGTATCGATTGTGCTGCTGTGTTAGACACTAATTGAATAAGCTTTATGGACAGCGCGTTCCGAACAAGAAATGGTATTGGCTATTTCTGAACCTCGGGTCATAAGGCCGGCTTGTTCCGTGTACTGTCGACAAATATTCGGATCTCTAACACCAAATGGGCCGCCCATTTTTTTTTCAAATTCACGAGCTGCCAAGGAGAATTGAAGCCATTCATCGTTCTCGCTAATTTTCGAGAGAGCGGTGTCGCAGAACTCCACATAGCCTCCTTCTCGCAGAGATCCAAATACCTGTCGAAAAAGTACTAGCCGATCTCAATACATCCAGCACTCCTCGTATGTGCACTATGTCAAATTCCTCAGGCCGAAAAGTCTAGGAATAATTAGCGTCGTCGATGTAAGTCGTGCATTGACGTAGTACCATATAGGGCTGCACTGGATTGATATCCATCATCACGATAAGTTTGCGAACGCCCCGACCCACACCGGGTGTTCGCAAACTTATCGACCAACATTTTAGTGCCGAGGCAAATGTGGACTCGACATGCGCTGATGGTAACAAGCTAAGGCGCCCCGCTAAAACTGGGAGAAACACATTCAGGTGGTATTGAGCCAAGTTTGTATCACGATGAAAAATTCGTCAAAGAGGCTATTCGAGATTTAAGTCTATTAATGCCACTAGACCACCGGAAAAAGTGTGAGCCTACACCATACCGTGGAATAGTACGTCTTATATAGCCTACTGGCACCAACAAAGTCAGAATGGGTGACTGGAAAGGCACCAGCGGTGCGAAGGTTAAGCCTTAAGCCATATTAATGCAGGCCCCATATTCATTGTGGCGATACTTGCAATGGTTAGTGCCTGGTGGGGCTTAGATTGGGACTAGTAGAGGATAACGTGCATCCAGTTAACATCAAGCACTGCATCTTTTTATAAAAAGTCGACTAAGTGGAAGCGACTCATGATCCAAACTGTAAGTATATGTCCAACTTTAGAGTGCTAAATGTAATCTAAATATAGCAAATATTCTTTACGGCCGTTGATAGGCGTCTACTTAAGAAGCGACCATAAAAACAACCCAACCTCGTTCTAGAAGCTATGTAGTAGCCAACTCTCCGACAGCGAACAGCGATATGTTTCCTGGATTGGTGAATAAGTCCGACGACGGCGCCACTCCCTAGAGTTCCTGCCAAAAAAAAAAAAAGATTTTACTTTTTTTAATAAAAAAAAAACTGACAGTTCTTGGCCAAACACTGTCTATGCTATTCTTGGGAATTCATATCATGTTCTTGTGCTGCCGAAGCGCATCATTTTCTTGCCGAAGCGCGTCATTTTCTCGCCGAAGCGCGTCATTTTCTCGCCGAAGCGCATCATTTTCTCGCCGAAACGCGTCTTTTTCTTCACCTATTTTATGGTTTATGATACACAGCTCGTTAACCTTATTTCTTTCTTGTATGCAAGTCTCCTTTATCTTGCCCATATCCTCAAAAATCCTATTGCATAATCTTCCAATGTCTTCCATTATCAATCACGCAAAGAGGAGAGAGGCAAGGGTGGATCAAGGAGGTGGGATGGATAAATTAGCCCTTTTGTATTCATTGAGGGCTCATATGGGCCCAAAAGACGACCGTTTTCATCTAATATCGCCTTACCCTTAAATCTGTCCTTAGTCCAAATGCCCAATTCCCAGATCTCGTCCGTAGACTAACAATAAGAACTGCTGCGCAGTATCTCAAAAGAAAAATGCAGCCCCTATGTATGCAGTTGGGCACTGGAGATAGTTAATATGCTGCAGATCAGTGATGTTGTACCTTATTGTCCACTTATATTTTCAGTCGCCGTTATTTTTTGTGTGATTCTCTGGAATAACATTGATAATCTAAAAAGGCATCTAGTTCAAGCTCCGATATTAAACAACCACCATTATGAAGAATTTCAACTAAGTTCAGTCAAATCCTTTTCTTCCTATCCAACTCGCCTCCAGTTCTTGCTTATTCTGGCCTATTTGGCCATCAATGTAGCCTTTGTAGGCATAGATGTACAACCTCCTCATAACCGCTGGGACCAGCTCGCTGCTGTCGTCAGATATCGTTTGGGCGTTCTAGCTACTGTCAATATGGTCTGTTTACCCTCTTCTAATTCAGGGGCTAGCTTACATTTTGAGATAGATACCACTTTTTATACTAGCTTTCCGAAATAATCCACTTGTCTATCTGCTTGGCATCCCTTTCGACACCTGTATATTGATGCACCGTTGGCTCGGCCGTATCGTAGCGATTGAGGCCCTAGGTCACACAATCGCTCATCTCGCACAACATGGTTTCACCCAAACATCCCTTAAGCTAATGATATCTCCCTCGAGCCCTTTCTTATTTTGGGGATTTATTGTAAGTTTCAATGCGTCTCTAGATTGCAACCTTGTTAAGTTTATATACAGGCGACTATGTCCTGCCTCCTTCTTTGCGCGTTGGCTTGGGGTCCGCTGAGGCATGCTTTCTATGAGACCTTTAAACAAAGTCATGTTTGTCTATCAATCCTATCAATTTACAGCTTATGGAGTCACTTGAGAATAGGAAAGCTCCCCGAGCTCAAAATTACATATGCTATTATTGCACTGTGGGCGGCCGAACATATCTCTCGTACTGTGCGATTGATATATCTTAATGCACGCCGTTCATCAGCAAATGCACTCGTTGAATCTCTCCCTGGTGATGCCTGCCGATTGTCTGTGCATTTGCTACCAAGTTGGGATATTCAGCCGGGCCAATACACTTATTTGTATATCCCATTCATCAGCTTTTGGGAATCTCATCCATTTTCAGTCGCCTGGACCAACGAGACGCATTATGTCAGTGACAAATCAGGAACTCAGATCTCTTTTGTAGTTAAGGCCAAGACTGGTATGACTCGGAGGCTATATGAGAGATCAGTCGCTGCCGGAGGCTCAATTACGACAACTTGCTGGCTAGAGGGTCCATATGGCTGTCCGAGATCTCTGGGATCCTATGGAACAGTAGTACTCATTGCTGGTGGCGTGGGTATAACTCAACATCTACTACAGGTAAGGAGCCTTATTCACGGCTACAACAATGACACGGTGGCAACTCGAAAAATATTGTTGATATGGTCCATACGTCATAGAAAGCACAGAGAATGGGTTAAGTGCTGGGCGGACGAGATCTCATCACTTAGAGAAGGATCTGATGTGTTTCAGATTTTAGTATATATATCACAGCCACCTCCGCTAAGCGGAGTGCCCTGGTCTGGTTTCACCGGTCGTCCTGATCTAGAAAGACTGATCGCAAAGGAGCAAAAGTACCAGATCGGGACTATGGTTGTCTCCGTTTGTGGGCCAGCACAACTCAGTGACAGTGTACGCGATGCTGTTCGAAAGCTCAGAGGGAACAACTCGATTGATTTGATAGAATGTGCATTTTCTTGGTAAGAGCTATAGAAACCTCTAGAATATATCTTTTTAAAAAAAGATTAAAGAGACATGTGATATAGCCATAGGGAATAACAGCAAGGCTCGTTAAGGAAGGCTGGAAGCAGCCGGGGTTTATTCTTGTAGCTAATTAGAAGATGCATTCATCCGATCTGATTCATAACACCATTACTTAACTGCCCTGATGCGGCTGAATATCTGAGAAGCGATCGTCCAAATGCTATGATGCTGTCTGGATCTGACTTCTATTGTGACAGCTGTCTTGGTCCGATCACCAGTTCCCGACACCACTCTCAAGGAGAGACGGTCCTCTGACATTCTTGAAGCTCTCACAAGTATCTAGACCAGAATAGCTCAAATAAACGGACCTCGGTAGCAAAGAAAACGAAAAGCATCTATGAACCGGGGAAAATTGCTAAGAATCTTGTCATAAAGCCGACCTTAGGCCAATCCAAGCCTATATGGAAGACTTTGTGGGCTTTCTCACTTTGTTTACGGCAACGTGAGTCATCCGGAAAACATCGTTGGACTAGGCATCGGAACGGAACGGAAGGAGAGGAAGTCAATGGTGAGTATTTACACTTATATGGTTCAGCGCTCTCCGTCGAGTTGCGGGGAAACGGCGACTAGCTGCCGGTACAGGTCCGCTTGAATGAAGAAACGAATTTTTTTCGAATGCCAAGTCAGTCTTGACAAACCTACTCGTCCGATGATTACTGGCGAGATGGTTGCCTTGATGAGTGGAATTGGCGACGCGCATGTTGGATATACAACAAAAATTTGGCCATCTGGTGTCTCTCTCTCTGTTGTATTTATAACCGGATAAACGAGTGTCTATTTTACGAAACGAATGCGTGTTTTCTACAGTGCTCACTTGAAACAATACTTATTCGCTTGGGTCTTCACTTGTCCAAAGTGAAGTCAGTAGGCCAGCCTACAATAGGCCAACCTACAATAGGCCAACCCACGTAATAGGCCAGCCTACAATAGGCCAACCCGCATAATAGGCCAACCTACAATAGGCCAACCCACGTAATAGGCCAGCCTACAATAGGCCAACCCGCATAATAGGCCAACCTACAATAGGCCAACCCGCATAATAGGCCAACCTACAATAGGCCAACCCACGTAATAGGCCAGCCTACAATAGGCCAACCCGCATAATAGGCCAACCTACAATAGGCCAACCCACGTAATAGGCCAGCCTACAATAGGCCAACCCGCATAATAGGCCAACCTACAATAGGCCAACCCGCATAACAGGCCAGCCTACAATAGGCCAGCTTATAAGCCAGCCCGCAAAGCCAAGAATGGCATAATGCTTTCAGGAGACCTGATTTATTTATTTGTTTACTTATTCATAGACTGTACCAGCCGCCTTTTTGGCAGCTGTGCAGCGTTCTAACTATATACATCCGTCCTCATCCTTTGCCTACAGATATTAAACCGTTCGGTGGTCGAACTGTTGTATCTGTGGCTCCGGCTGATTACTTCTACACTAATACTCTCTCTAGTTGTCCTGTCTCTATGACTTGTCAGGCCCTTTCCGGCCCTCCTCAACTTTTGTTTAAAGGAAATAACTCGTCTACGCTTTATGTGGTGAGTACTGTGGAGGGTATGGCCCGGGATTGGCCGATCAATCGCGTCCTCAAGATCATTTTTGCTGCTTGTACTGCCATTGTCGAGCTGCAGAGAATGCGTTTGATGTCCTCGCATGGAGGTTTGCCTGCCCATGTTTGTTGCCGTTCCTCCGTCTAGTTTCTGCATTCAAGTAGGATATGTCGCACCGTTTGTCGCCCATATCCATAGTCACACTTGTCTGTATTGGCCTTGTCGATGTTGCGTAAATATGCGCGGAGGCCAATCTTGCCTGTGCGTTTCTGCCTGATGACTGAACTGATCGCTTGGTGAGCATTGATGTGGATCCAGAGCACGGCTTTACCTGGTTTGACGCCGAGTTTGTATAAATCTCTGCCGTGTTTGGCCGTTTCCCATGCCGCAGACCATTCGTTCTGCATAGCCTTGCGTATGGCCTTTTTTGTCGTCGCTACAAGGGTCTGAGAAGCCTGCGGGGAGTCTAGTCAGGGCGCATCAGTTGGAGGTTGAGCGGCCTTTTTGGCTGCCAGGTACTCTGACGTGAGCCGGGATCCACCGGAATTGGGCCGCCCATCCTTTGCTGCTAAGTTCATCTAGGCACTGGACAAACTCGGCCAGGATTCATTGGCCAGATGGGGCTTTCGGGTCCCGAATTGCTTGGATTGCAGCCTGGCTGTCAGAGAAGACAACACATTTGCCAGAGGCTATATCCCGTGCTTACGCGTCGAGCACTATGTGCAATGCAAGCACCAGCCCCTTCAACTCTGCCGTAAATACCGTGGAGGCAATTGCAGAGCCCATATACTGGGTTCGTCGCGTACTGATTCCGCTCATTTGATGTGAGCGTAGCGTTACTGCTGTAGCACCGACGTGGCCGTCGATGCCGCTTCGGTCGGTGAAGATGCAGATAGATCCCGGTTCCACTTCGTCATAGTCCTTAATGGCCAGTTCAGCCGATGGAGCGATGCACGTGAAAGGTGGTGTCCAACAGGGTGGCACAATGTGCGGCTGTCGTCTTTCAAGCTTGTTGAGCTGCACTCCGTATTTACGTTGGAGGATTCCCAGCAAGTGATCAAGTGAGCTTTTCTCTGTGTCGCTACAGTTCGCCTTGGCTGTACATTGGCGTCGTTCGAGCGCGCATAGCAGCTTCTCGTGCCGTCTGCTCAAGTTGTTGCTGCGCTGAAAGTAGATGTGCCTCCACGTCAACGGCGTCGCCAGCCGTGGCTCGGAATGCTCCAGTGATGATTTGGGCCGCACGTATTTGTATCCTGCGGACTGCTTTCACCAATGCACTACTCCCACTGATGCGGCCTTTACCTGGTGTATGCTAGGCAGAGCAGCCGTGAAGCATTTAGGGTACAATCATGGCTCTGTACATCTGCCGTAGGTTCCTCATCTTCGTACCCATGTCGAGGAGGCCAGGGCCGATAGCGCTGCTAAGCATTTCGTAGCTCCAGTCTCCATCTTCTCATGGTGATGGACCCACCGAAGCCTGGTGTCCATCTGGACGCCCAAGATCAAATGAATTTTAAATTCAGTAAACATACAATTGATCTAAAAGCCGTGTTACGGATGAACTTCATTTTCCTCGTCGAGAGTTTAGTCCCGGCCAACCCGACCCTTCCTGCGAACCCTGAACTTGACCGTTGTGGACGGGCCCCCAGGGAGTACTCAATAGGAGATAATGGGCTAGAGAAAAACAAAGGTTTCAATTATGGAGTATTATAATTTCAGTGCCCAGGATAATTCCCTCATCACTAGAGGAGCCTCAAGTTGTATCAGGTATATAAGCCCTTAACATCAAGATTAACTCATTCGAACATGAACTGCAAGAAAGATCATCTGCAAAATATGATCAAGTAGATCTTTTGCTCGAATGACAGGATCTCCTACTTGATACACCCATTTCCACTGTTTATGTATAGTATTCTTCAATTTCTTAAGCTTGGTGTTCTTTCTTGCATCCAGTGAGTTCAAGAGTCGGTAGAGGATGCCGAGAAGCATGTTGAACTCGATTTCATCATACTTAGGTCTATTTATGGACTCTCCAAGTCTTTCAAAGTCAATAGTAGGGAGACCTGGAACCCAACATCGGTTTTTAGCGTCCCATAGCTCGACAAACCCAGGAATATAGCGGAATCGAATGCAGTCCTGGCCTCCGATGCGTAATTCGTAGCACTCTTCAAGGCATATGGTATCTGGATCACTCGCCATGTTGGTGAAAGATCACAAATATTTCGAATATCGAGTCGAACAATTGTGGCTGCTGACCCGTGGAGTGCTACATGAAATATTAAAGAGACGGGACAAGCCAACACAGGCACAGGGAAAACAGATGCTATACCTAATACCCTAGCACAATGAGTAAATCTGTACGTACAGTTTCTTATATCTTAACCTAATCTGACGTCTTGGCGAGACGCAGCTCCTAATTGTGAGGATATGGTCAATACGGAGAATTTATCCTGTTTCGGAATCAAAGCCCTACGTCACAGTCGCAGAATGGTACCCAATCAATAGTGTCCTCCCAGACTCTGCTTACACTAGATCGCTATGAATGCCCAGCACGGTTTCCTTGATGCGAGAGCTACTTATAGTAGCTTTCCATCTCTACATAGCTATAACTGTCGATACTGTTGGCAATATATACAGTAATATAGGGCGAACTAAAATAAGTGCTCTTTATATTATTCAGCGTTCCAATCAATGCCACGGGCAATGCGCCAACCAAATATGACTGATGTAGCTTATTGGTACCGTAAGAAGCTGTAAGGTTCGAAAGATGATAATTTTCTCTCTCCTTGTACCCTAGTTACCCTGGAACCAGAAAGCTATGGCGCTATCTCGGCTAAAGTTGTATTTGAAGATAGATTACTAGGGAACGAAACTACAAATAATTACCCACCGGGTTCCTGGTCAAGATGAGTACGTGATCAAGGATAATCAGCTGCAAATACAGTCAAAGTGGCGCTAGATTCTTCGGCAAACTCATATCAAAGCCTTATCTTATTGGGCTTTCTTTCCTATCACTTTTCTATCTTGCGAAAAGCCTCTCACATCCCTTACATCTTTCACGTCTCTAGCTGTACTCTCTCTTCTCTCTCTTACGTCTCTCAATCATCTCTTCAAATATCGGGAACTCTCTCCAAAGCTCCTCATCTGTCAACAGACCCATAGCCACTATTAGCATCATGATGATTAATCGAAAGAGGATATATGGCATTTGGTGAGCCGCCAGCGATGATTTCTGTCTAAATATCGGTTGCGTGCGGACATGAATCTTTTATTGAATTCTCATCATCGCCTGTTGGGCCAATAACGAGTGGATGAGCCGCTATCAATTCGGGTCCGCGCTTCTCGGAAATGGCAGCAGGCTCAAGATCCGGATTTATTATTTGGAAATATCCAATTGACACGCTTGATATATGTTCAGCAAACCAGGGTTCAGGCCTGAGGAAGTGCGCGCTTTCAATGCATCTGATTATTTCCTCCACCTATTTTGACTTGTAAATTATTAAATCTCAATCTAGGAATGCATTCTCGTCCATTTCTCCATCTTTAAACGTAATGAACTCTATGGTGACAACTTACTTTTCATATGGAATGGCTAGACGTCTAAATGCATCCAAGTCAGTATATCCGTCGTCCTCGTATATTAGATCGAGTTCTATCAACGATTCGAACGAGAAATTGAAAAACGATAGAGGCTTTTGAGAGCCTAAGCCCTCGGAAAAGTATACCTCGGTGGCGTGGGGTTTGATGGTACCATCTTGAGAGTTTCTGCCGTCACAATCTTGCAAGAACGGCGTCCTTTCATAGAGTTTGGGGAGTGTGAAGGGGCGTTCCATTTCTAGTCTAGGTGTAGAGAGGAGATTTATAAGTGAATTGCCCTGGGCTATAGGTGGGCAGTTGACGATGGTTAATTTGAGCACCCAAAAAAAGGAATGGGTTCGTGATTGGAGAGGCGGTTACGGCGGGCTTTAAGTATTTGGGTAGCTCGAGAAGGCCAAGGAGGCTCGTGGGTTTGAGGGCCAACATTTCTGTCACTTTGTAAGATTTAAACCCACGAGCCTCCTTGGCATATCGTTAGTTCATTTGAGTTAGGATCTGCGCGCTACACTTCAAGGACAAAACTAGGTCTCCTTGATTCTACAAGTCCTCATTGGGTCTATTTCCATTTCGTGAAGATAGATTAAGCAGCATATGGATTCTCCTTTATCATCTCTAAGTCATGGAAACATACGGAAAGTTTTTGAAGACGAGTCTACCTAGATACAGCTTCAATTATCGCGGATAAGCCTGGCTAAAATCCCTATAGCTACATTCTGGTCATTGTGTATCATAATTCTTTTCACCTCCTAGGTGTCTTCCTGTTTTCGGCCTTCGTATAATCTTCGTCGTCTAAATTGGTCCTGACATCGTTTTCCGTATCGGCGTCTCGGCGGCGCTTAAGGAAGGCATTGTTATCCGTCTTGGCTTCCCGGTGGCGTTTAAGGAAGATTTTATTCGGCGATTCGGTAGAATTTATTGCTGCTTGAAAACAGTTCTGAGGGGAAAGTGCCTGGTTATGACCATCAAAGAGAGCAAACCCGCTTTTAAGGTATTCATCCGCCACCTTTTCCACAAGTTTCGAAGCTTTTGAAGGGTTGGAAATGTGTAATGAAAGAACTTTTCCCACTTTCCAGCTACGCTTAACGTTTCCATACAGGAACTCAGATTGTTGATGTTCCCAGATTGGTAACAAGAACTGAATTGTCATCTGCGACAATTCTTTTCGTGCTGTTTCTAGAATATCGAGTTCTTCTTTGAGATTTTCGATGTTCTTCTCAAGCTGGAGCTGTTGCCCCCCACGCTGATCCACGCTCTTTTCAAGGTCTATTTCTTGCCGTTTAAGTTGATCAATCTTCTCTTCAAGATTTGCAACTAGCTGTCTGTCGTGAACGATATTCTGATCAAGCCCTAGCTGGTTCTGATTGACTTGCTTGATTTCCTGTTCGAGTTTTATCTGTTTCTGATCACATTCATCAATATATTGCTCAAATTCTATTATTTTCTGTCCACGATGGTCGAAGTTCTCCCTGAGCTCCAAAATTTCCTGTCGGCGTTCATTGATAATTTTATGGAGCTCCGCCTTTTGCTGCTCAAGTTGTTCGATGGTCACCTTTAGACTTTCTACATGCTGTGTGTGATCGTTGACGTTCTGGTCAATTTCTATTCCTTGACGGAGGTTGTCGACGGTCTCCAGAAGCTTTGATTCCTGCTCTTTTAGTTGATCGATGGCATTTTCGAGATTAGATCTCTGTTCCGTGAGATCAGTTATCTGCTGTTTGAGCCTTGTCTGTTGCTGACCAAATTCGTTGATATGGTGCTCCAACTTTGACATTTCCTCTAGTTTTCGGCCATTCAGTCGCCGAATCTCTTCTTCAAGACTTTCTATCTGCTGCTTATAATCTTCAATATTCTGCTCGAGACCTTTTGCTTTCTCTCTAGGGCCATTGACGTAATTCTCAGTTAATATGTATTGTCGCTTAGGCTTATCAATTCTCCTATCCTTGGTCTTTCTAAGCTTCAGAGTTCCCTCTTGGGACCTCCTTTTGCATGATTCGCCCAACAATTTTATTTGATTTTCAAGCTGCTGGTTTTTTTCTTCAAATTCATTATTTTTTTGCAAACGTTCAGCCAAGCTTTGCTCCAATTGTAGAAGTGTAGCTTGCGCGATAGATATTTGATTTTCAAGTGATGCTAGTTCGCCTCTCGATTGTTGGAGCTTTTTTTTATGCTCGCTTTTTGGTGATTGGATTTCAAAAGTAGGACCCTGTCGCGACACCAAACTATCGTTCTGCAGATGTATATGACTTGAGACCTTGTGGCTAAACTCTTCGCTGTTGATCCCTATGTTCTTTCCAAAAAAGGACAAATATATCGATCTTTGAATAAAGCGTGAAGTGATATACTGCTGCTCTGGAAAGGGACCGTGCAATCTGTCTAGGAACAAGAACGGCTTATCACGGATTCCATCTTCACGGCTCGGTATACCACAGCGCCTAGGCGGACAGCTATTATTGCCGAGATCTGGTTCAGGGTGGTCTCGGGTACCTGTGACCGTGTCTGGCTTATTTAAAAGACTGACTATTTCTGTTATTGTATCCTCTAATTGTAAATATTGATAGCCATCTTGTTTCCTGATTTTTTGAAGAAATTGCCGGGTCATTGTCCTGTCGGGATTTTGCTCCAATATGTCGCGAATTTGAGGAGTTTGAAATCCAAGTTTGTGGGCTAGAGATGCGAGCTTGTAGACCATTCCTTCATTTGCTTCAACATTTTGAGGCCCCGCGAGCTTCCGCTTCACCAGCTTAGGAACATCCCAGTATTCACGAAAAGACCATAGCCACAATTGCCTATATAGAAGGTTGAAACGGTCAGGGTGGGATATAGACATAAAACCACCCTGAGATAATTGTATGAGGCACGAGCCTGACCGCGATTCATGATTTTGAAATGTGTTTTCTAGGGTAGCGCGGATAGATTCCCCCTGTTTTAGGGTGACCAGTCGTTTCATGCAATCTGCCGGACCCTTGAGATATTTTAAGTTCTCAAAGAACATATATAACGAAGGTATTAAGCGATCAGTTGTTTTCATGCAGATAAGGTCCCAGATTTTCTTTCTCTCAATCTCGGTAAACTCTCCAAATACCTCACCTGCTTCTATTCGACGCATGAGCTCATCCGCTTCTCTCTTGCAAGCTCCGGGCGCGGTTAGCTCTATCGCTTTTAGAGACGAGACCTTCATTTTATACATCTTTAGTTCATCTCCAGCGAAAATTTCGTAAAAGAATTCTCGAATATCGCCAAGACAGAAGCATAGTTCCTATGATTTGCTTAGTACTAGCTATCGTCAGCCAGTATTCTCTCTTACCTCGTGGCAGCCCAGCGTGACCATCTTACCAATAGCGCTCAATCGCAGACCAGAATAAAGCGCAGGTATGCAGTGAAAGGCATCGAAAGCTCTTGCGAATATACGATGATTGAGCAGTCGCTGAAGGTTCCGTTTGGGATCTGTTGAATTTGATATCGCAGCTAAGCGTGCCCACCATCTCCTTTCGAAATATCGATTTTTTCCATCTCCAAATATGCCCTTGTATGTCTGAATTTTAAGGTAGAAGTCCCCATCATTTGGTTTTTGCTCATTTTTATACTCTTCGATCAAGGTATATCTCAGGTCTTCGCTTAAATCTGGATTTCTTAGATATCAATATTACAGTTGCAGCTCAAGTACTCACCAGCTGAATAGAAATCAACGACCCAGTCTTTATTCTGCGTGGAAAAGACTTTCTTGGCTGCCTCAACCCGATGTCTTCCATGGAGGCATTCTAAGGAGGCCCCAAGAGGAAATTGGATAGTGGCAAAATGTTCAGGGTTTTTGGTTAAAAGGCAGGTTTCATCTAAATTAGATGCTCTTAGAAGCTGAAGAAGTTCGGTTTCGCTTATGACTGCCGGTATGCGGTTCGAATAATCATCGGGTCTACATCCACTTTCTTGTTGGAATAGCCTTTCGAGACGTTTCACATTCTTGGGGTTCAATTCTCTTGAATACGGGAAGCACAGCGCGGTAATACTAACTCGTGCTGTACCCAAGTGCCTAATGCACCTTTCTGAATCAATGGGGTTGAACGCGTCTCCACTTGATTGAGAAACCATCCTCAACTGATTAGATTTCCTAGCGGCATCCTATACATATGTATGTATGCATGAGATCCATTATCAAGAAAACGCGCGACTGGACCAGATTTGGACTCTGTGACGAGGGGCCCTTTCCTCGGCTATGTGGGACTAGCCCAGAATTTGGCTACGAAAAGTTACGTATTCAGCGGCAATTATCAGCTATGCAATATGTACATATATATGTACATACTGTACATGTACATACACTGTAGGTAGGCATATATGTATATGCAGTATTATATATCCATCTAGATCATTCAAGTGAAGGTCTTGGATTAGACTTTGTACGACTGGAGAATCCCTCGTTGCATCGGAGTCTCCCACAGCATTTTGGGCGTCTGGATGCGAACTGTATGGTTTTGGTGATGCTCCGCCCTTGCTGGCTTTTCTATGGTTGACCCGTCACTATACTTGCCTGCATCCAGAGGAAAGTCAACATCCACGATTTCGTCACCTTCCGACTGGTTGGCCCAGAGCTTGGGATCTCTAGGTGTCCAGGTATAATAGTGTCCGGCCGTTCTCCAGAAGATACATAGTCTTTGTTCGGAATTGGTTTGCGTACTGGCCTAGCGACGGATCCGTGTCCAGCGTCGGAAAATGGCCCGGTAGGGTGCCGTCGAATCGATGTAAGATCAGTGCCACACATTTGAAAGTCCGTTTGATAGCCAAGCAAGAAGAAGCAGACCTCCACGGTAGAAAGCTGTCTTTTGAAAAAAAACTCGGTTTGCTGCCCTTACTAGAAACTAAAGAATCTCGTTGATCACAGTTTGGCGCTGGGAATTCTATTTCGCAAGAGGCCGCACCCTCAGTGCCGCGGACTCACGAAGCTGTCGAAGAACATCAGCCGCGAAGGCAAGACGTTTCCACATGAGTGTGTCCAATTTGGCGGCGCATTTTGGTGTAAGATACCATGGCTGGTTCTTTGGCTTTGGCCAAGGTTGTTGAGATATCGTGGATGTGACGGAGGCCGACTGAGATTGCTTTGTTATGGTCATGGTTGAGGGCGGGGTAGTCCCACTGGATCTTAACCAAGTCCCCTTCCGTAAAGCCCGATTTATCGACGAGTCTCCAAGGCGCCTTAAACAGACAAGCCGTTTTTTTGTGCTTACGCGTGCCATCACTTAGTAGTCTTTTAGGGAATGCTTGGCATAGGTGTAGGATTAGGATTGGACTTGGCAACAGTACGCAATGTAATTCGACTCCTTGTCGAAGACTGCTGCGAGAGCCATGGTGTCGTGCATTGTTCCATCCATCGAATCAATTACTTTCTTCTCCTTTCGGGCAGATTTTGCAGCTTGCTCGTCCAAAGATTCGTGAGATATCGAGTTCAGATACTAGGCTACTTGTGTACGGTATCCTTCTTCCTCTAGCTTCCATATCATTGATTAGGGAAGGCAATTGCATATTACCCCCCAGCGAAAGAAGTCCGTGCAAGTGCAGGCTGCCTCGGTTATCTGTCTCGACTGTTGCGTAGTACTAGCTGACTTCCCGAAACCAGATTCTTGGCCCTTCCTGACGTATGTCAAAAAGGAGCGAGATTTCTCGATAAAAGAACATAGCCGCGCTAACTGGGTCCACGGTGCTGAGAGCCGTCCCCGAAGATCGGCCAGTAGCGCCTTTATTACCATGACATTGGAGCCGGTGGGTGGAGAGCCTCATCTTTATAGGACTGTTAATATCATTGGGGGTGACAGTGATCCAGATGGCAGGCATACCAATCCAGTTGTTCCTTGCTTGTATATTTCTCCGCATCAGGGGTCGAGCTCGATTCGAGAGCGGCTGTGCGTGGGCAGAGATAGATAATTCGCGAAGCAAGAGGAATATGTCTGAAAGTATCGTGGGCCTTGTCCCTCGAATCCCTTCCTGGGCTCTTTTAGGCGGCCCACTATCAGGCGTCCATAGACCCGCTCTAGCCTGTCGAAGGAGCCCCTGGCCAGAAGCGCAACTTACCGAATAGATTTCCTACTTATCACATAAATCAAAATTCACTTCAAAATTTATCAAGGCATATCGATGTGGATAATTAGAGACTAACAAATGAAAGACTTGGTTGTTAAAGCTGTAGATGTGGCTAGGTATCACCACTAGACACCAAGCGATAAAGCCATTGAGTAGTGACGTTCTTGCATTAGCTTATGCCACCATCGCATTCGGGGTCGCCTAGATCTAGACATGTTGATAGAAAGAAAACAAGAACATCAGACTGGGGCTATGGTTGTCTCTGTGTGTGGCCCCAGGGAATTGAGCGATACTGTACGCTATATTGTTAGAAAACTCCAGAGGTGGACCACTATTGATCTATTCGACTAGGCATTTTCCTGGTACCAGAGTGCCTGACAGGAATAAATAGATAGGCAGAACTTTATATAGCAAGCAATAAATTTTATTACATGAAGTAGCTTACTAAACTTATGCTATATCTATAGAGCTGCGAATTTTGTCGATAGATCATCCACCTTTGCATCTACGGCTGAACCATTGTGGGGATTTGGACTGAAATCTTCTGGCTCAGAAGCATCAGAATCATTTTCCTCATCTTCGGTGTCCTCGTCCGTCATAGTGTTATCGCTGCCTCTATAGACCACCCAGTCGGGGGTTTTGATTTTTACCTCCTTTTCTCTCCTTGTCTTTGAGTCTGGCATCTCCCGTTTCCATTTACTATCAAGCCCATAACCCTCTGTGTTGCAGTCACACGGCCCATAGAGTGGATTTTCATGTGATAGCAAGAGATTTCGAAGGCAGCGAGAGTGTATGGCATGTTTCTTGCAATATTTCCAGTTCATATCCTCGAGTATTCGAAATTTTCTACTGCAGAAGTTGCATTGTTGTGCAGAGGCTGGCAGCGTTCTTAGAAACGCATCAGTGGCTACAACAGGGAATACCGACTTTGCATCGTATTTCTTTCTGTATATCTGAATATTTGCAAGGATGTTCTCAACCGTTATCGAGTGTTCATATTTGAACTGTTCTATGACCTTCATCCGAAATGCCTCAGGCATGTCATTTATAGCAAATGCGATATAGTACCTCCCCCGGATCTTTCTCAGTTTCTCAAATGCGTCTTCCCAAGACACTGAGTATAACATTGACATGTATATCCTCATCCTCTTCTTGTTGCTAATTGGGTTTGGTTCTTCCCATGGGATTTGCAACCTCAGATCTTCTGGTCTTATATGATCCATTTTGCACAAGGTTGAGTGTACAGTATAGTGAGAGTCCTTTCAGTGGGTTTTAAGGGAACGTGGGGTACCAGAAACCAGGCTCTCAGAAACCAGGCTCCCAGAAACCAGGCTGACCTAAAACAAGGTCGAGGGTAAGAATCAGACAAGCTTACATATTCTTAGGGGCCTAAAACCGGGATAACTAGCTATAAAAGATTCACTCCAATGTTTGACAACATACATCTCATGAGGCAATTAGGAGGCATGCATTTATACTATGTATGTTTATCAATCTATGCAGTGAGTTCCTTACTGACACATGGCAGTTTCAGCTCTTTTAAAACTATTCTCAAAGGAGCTTTAAGAAGAATATTAAAAATAAAATCCAAATAAAAGGAACAATTAATTACTCGCGACCCGTTTTGTACTTGCTGTTTTGCACGATTAATTAGCCTATTACCAGACATAAGATGTATCTCCAAGCCGCTTGGTCTAATTGTGGCTTGGTCCTTGCCAGACTGGCTCGTTGTAGCGCCCCGTCTCCAGGAAAAGGGTTGGCTGTTAGGTCCCGCTTGGCATCGCGAATCAGCGTCTTTTTATTAGGTCGTCCAAGATGTTTTTATAGACGCGATTTTGGTAATAATCCAGGATACTACTTTTCATCACCATAATCCACCGTACCTGGTTCTTACAGTGCAGTAGTAGGGGGTTGGAATACAAAGGGCATTTTTTCGTTCAGTAGATCGTGGCAGGGCCGCCCTTGAAGTGCCTGTAGTTTTTTTTGTCTGCCGCTCTGCGCTTCTGTGCATAGTCGTCCTTGAGCTCTATTGCCCTGGCATCGAGGCCTTCGGAGTCGGCGAGCGACTTCTTGCTCGCGTCCTCCGCCTTGGATGCTCGTGCTTCGGAAGGCTCTCAAAGTCATCAATGTAGTTGCAAAAGGGACAGGCTTCATAGTTTGGGTTTTCCTTCAGTTTTTCATTCACGGACTCATTTTGCCATAGAGGCACGAACAGTTTGAAGTTGTAGAGGCCGGTATTCTGATCGAGGAGAAATTCAAACTGCTCAAACGAGAACAAGACGGGACACCGCTCTCTGGGACACTTCTCGCCTGGGCACCTGACGCGCTTTTCTGGTGATACTATATCGTTCCGTCCTATCCCAAGAAAGCATGGGCGGCATGCTGCATGCTTGGTGGTAAGATTGAGCATAACAATATAAAGGGTTTTGCATCTTCTAAAACAGCCAAAGGATGGCCCTCGCCTGCGTGGAGCTACGAGGCTGGCAAGGAGCTTGTCCTGTTCATTAATGGAAAGGCCAATCTATAGGCACCGTAGTCTCTTATATATGTGCATGGCTAGTTGCAGTCAATAGGTGTATGTCTATATGGAGTTATATAGATCATGCATCCAAGGGATCTTGCATGCGGCTGTATCTAATGCGCCACGATTGGTGAATGTAGCTCTATCGCTCTATGAGGAACTATGTAGGCAGAGTGTATATACTCGCGGCAGAGGCGAGGCTGACTGTTAACATGGTCACAGAGGGACTATAAAGACCTTGCTGAAAACACGACTATCCCTTGCTGAACAGGTGTCTTATCCTTTCCTTATTTATATTACTGTCCAGACTGATGCGCTTGAAGACCGTCTGGCTGGTACGTTTCTCCTAAATGTGTGGCTTCTTAGTAGGCTTTTTCATCATTGATGTCTTGGAATTATGTAGGTGAGTGTGATATATTCTCAAAAGTGGGGCTATACTCACAGCCTGGTTGCGCTTCTATGACCCTTCATCCTTAGCCCCGGCTCACGGTTAATTAAACTATACCAACATTGAAAAGCTTTTTAATATGATAAACTCATACAGATCCTATCACACAGTAGTCAGCCAGGCCCTATATCAAGAAATCACCATTCAGTGTTATACTTAAAAACTTTATCTTTGTTGTTAAGCCTTAGATGCTAGAGTCGAATTTTATTTGCTGTTTCTTTGGAATCATCTCATAATACTAGTTTAGAATATCATAAAACCTAGGGTAGGTTTTTTAAGGATACATCCTCGCTAAAGCTAATAAATTCAAAAGAACTCGTTCCCGCTCTCACAGGAGTTAGTATGCCAATCTTACCCGAAATTAATAAGGGTATCTTAGGACATGGTGAAGAACAGTTCTACTATATCATTATCGATCGGGGCATGAAGTAGGGTTATTCTAGGCTTTTTGGGGAGAGGCGATTATGGTTTGACTATAGTCCTTTTTTCCCTTTCCCTCTTGTGTAAGTTTCTTCCGTAGTCTACCGTATGCAACTCTTTGGATCTGTTCTATATCTTCCTGGTGGACTACGGCATTGGAGCTGAGATTCGCCGTGGGATAAGGCAAAGTAGTGCTAAAATGACTAAAACCTTCTGGAAAACCAGTAGATCGATGGTAGATTTGTGAGTGGATAGCGGACATTTGCAAGTATCATCCACCGCACCTAGGTTATATACCAGCGCTATATTTATAACACAACCCCAAGGGAAACTCAGAACTCGATTTACTCGTCTCACACACATATATATAACACTTGTAGGTCAAAGGCTCCGATAACTCGGCTTAAGCCCATATTTGGTCAATAAGCCCTATGTTTAGTCTGTCATGTGGTTATGTAAAAGTCTAGAAAGCTCGAATTGACTATGTGATTTTTTGAATAAAAGATTTGAGACGCGCGATTTGTTTTTTACGCTCTTGTTTAGTTACGTACTGGCCCATTCTTGAACAGAGTAACATACCATGGTTGTAAATAGAGCTTATATAGGTCGCAATAGCTATTCTCGTGGTTGTGTTCCGAGAACATATCTTGCACTCAGTGATAATATAATGATACATTTGCTAGCACCACTAGTATCCACTGGATCTAGAATTAACAGTATATCATACCAACCTCCGCACATTATGTGGCACATTTCTTAAATAGGGCTGGGGAAGTTATATAACTTTTTCTTATGGCTAGTTGTTAGGGCTAGTTTAAAGAGCCACTCATTTGCTTATAACAGTGATGAGGAGATGTTCTTGTTTTTTGAAGTGCTAAAGTCCTATTTCTTTCGTCCATCTTTAGAAACCTGTGTTCCCTCCCAGCCCATCATCCTTTGTATTAGGTCCATCATCTAGCTTCATCTCTAGCATATCATCCATCGACTGATTCCTCAACGTCATAATAATTTGTTTTGGCTTTTGGCGTATGCCTTCTATGAATCGTTGCTCTCGTTGCAAAGTCGGAGGACGCTGGCCACACATTGTCCTGCGTCGTACTGTATGGGCTGGTGCACTTAGACTGAAGAAGTCTCTAGGACGAAGGGAATCAGGATTGACTCGTTGCATCCTTGTAAATAGTTTGATGGTTTCTCTACCAATGTGTAGTTTATCAAGAATTAGAGCTTATCATCCATGATAGGGGGCCTTATATAACGCACGCCCTGATCTGAAAAGGGGAACGTACCTATCTGTCTCGTAGGCCTTTAGAACCCATTACAGGTCGGCACGACCCGAATTTGGACTCACAGCATGACAAGCACGATAAAGACTAAAATAGGGGCCCTCCTAGTATGTATATACAGAAAAACCCTAAGTACAGTAGTTGCCTACAGGAGACCAGTGATTGCCATTTAAAAACTTGTGCCTCTAAAGCACACAGCTGGGTCTTCTGATAAAGCAATAGCATTTCGCCCCTTGCGAGTGTCTCTCTCCTCAGTCATCTGGCACAGTAAAATTGTCAAATACTTCAGTCGCCTGAGTACATGTATTTGACTAACTAATTAATAATAATAATAAACATGAGAATTAAACCCCTCCCCCCCCCATAATTCCACTACGAAATACCCTGCCTATACCATTGGTGCTTCACCTTATGTCCCTCAGAAAACTAACGTCTAAGAAACATTATTCCCCATCGGCAACTGTATTTGGTACATTAAAGACAAAAGGGATCGCCATTAGATCTTCCTCTTATCTAGAAACCTAGGCAATTCTATCACCTCTAATTGGTGTAAGGCGCTTTAGAATTCGAACATGTCTCACCCCAGCTAGCGGTATTGAGGTATTAGGATTATAGTGAATATAAATTATATATAAAGCTAATGAATCTCAAAGGTCAGGGCTCTGATTTGGTGAACTTCTATGGGAAGCCCAGTAATGGGAAGAACAAGGGTAGAAATGCAGAGTCTTCTCGAAATTTTAAAACAACTTCAGCCTTAGTATTTAGCAAGTTTATCTTAGTATAGCCAATATTCTAATTACTGATTGACTATAAGAGAAATAACTGATGTCCCATACATAGATTAAGGTGATTGACTCTGGCTAATTAAGCTGCGAAATGAATATAAATATCAATCAGGAATCCTCCAAGCATCGTAAGAATAGTTGGTACCATGTGTATTATATTAAAAACCCCATTATCAACATGCTGGGCCAGCCTAGGGAAGACCAACTTCTAAGGCTCAGTCATCTATAACCGTTGCGTACACGCCCTGCTTTCTTGATACTATATCTCTCTAGCCTTTCCTCCCCTTAGCTTGTCTCCTAGAGAATGAGCCTTAAGGGAGTGTATATATCAAGACTCTTGGCGCCTACCACAGCTATTATTGTATGAAAGAGCCAGAGTCATATTATTTACCTAGCATTAGCCCGGTTTCGAGGTACAAATAAAAACCAAAAAGCACTTCATATCTTAATTGACTTCTAATACTCAGTAACCCTTGAAGCAGATTTCATAATAAAAACATCTACCAGCCCTCCTGTTTTATAACCCGGAGGTAGAACGATTGTGGTCTTGAATCTCCTATTCTATGTCACCATCCGGAGGTATGGGCGATTGAACAAAACTCCGGTAGTCCCATTCCGTTGGAGCTACCCTAATACCCATTGGTAGCACATTTCAAGTTTATCTTTATAGGCCATTCTATTCTTTAGCATTCTCCACGCGTAGTTGTACGGCAGTTGCCCAGGTTTTTAACATTCCACAATAGGTCTCAATCTCGGTTTTGAATCTGCTCACGATGCCTTCGGTCCTAGTGCGGAAAGGTTTAGTAAATCACTTGTCCCAGAATTGGAATCATTACATACACCGATTTAGCTTCATTCCTCATAGAAATTGCCACCTCTTCTGTTTTGGCTTTCTGATCTTTCATATCTTTTACCACTTCTTTCATCTTCTCCACTTGCTCTTCGCCCTTTTTCACCAGCTCTTCGAGCTGGCCCTTTAACCGGCGGCATTCTATTAGTTCTTCCTCCAGAAAGCTGTCAGGGACTCTGAGTTGGGTAGACTCTTCACTTTCGTTATTAGTTTTCGCCACAGGGCACTCTAGCGTTCCCTCCCAATCCCAGGAGCCAAAATCTGCCTCGGCTGTACTAAACTGAGGTTTAATAGCTGGGTCATTGGACTGATCTTCCAGTGGAAAATCACTCAGGTCTGGCAAATAGAGCTGGTTGGTTGAAGGGTCGTTGAATTCGAAGCTCGGTAGTGTTAATTCGTCATCCTGTTGACAGTTCAAAAGGAAAGCATCTAAGTCAAAATTCATGCTGATTGTTAAAGAATTATATTGGAACCCATTGCCGGGCCGTTGCCTCCTAAAAGGCTATTTATTTAGTCCTTCTTTCAACTGATTAACCCCTAAACCAGGCTCCCCTTACAAAGTGAAGGTAAACAGCTGTTGCCCCTTCTTACTGTATCCTTCGCTGGATAGGTACAACAGCCGGTCCTTTGCTAAGCTATTATGTCTTCCGCATGTCACGCGATACATGCGATGAGTCACGAGCCTTGCCCTTTGCCTTTGCAGATCAGACGTTTTGTGGGGGACGAAAGCGAGACCCTCCTCGGACGAAGCGCCCCGGAGGACTTTTCTTGATAATAAGCTGGGCCATTGCTGCGCCAGTGGCCCGACGCCTAAGCTCGGTAAAATGAGCCCAGAATGAGTCTATGCTGCGATGGTGTGGGACCAGCCAGGAATCATGAAGCAAATCAACAGCCTCGATGCTACATATCGTTTACGGGTTCAATCTGCGATCTGCTGGCTTGTACTTTCTCCATACACTGTACAAGCGACTAGGTCCACAGAAGTCTCATGTAAGCCGAGATGCGTTCCATTCATATTTATATCCAGCCACCTATAGGCGCTCTAGCGTTAAGTGAGCGAAAATGCCCACCAGATAGAGCTAATGCTCGTCAGGTTGCAATGTCGGCATTAATATATTGTCTCAATGTTGTTTGTAACTTATGGGGTGCTTGGATTACTTCCCCAAGAAAGTCGACAACACTCAGCTAGTTTCGTTGGTAGGAGACTAGCCTAGAAGTTTCTCGTTGCTCAAAATATTGCTCCGTTGGCATAGGACGAAAGTAACGCAGTAATGTACGAATAGTACCGTACAGAAGTCTTTGATATTTATGGTATTGCCGCTTTATTACGTTGTACTATAAATATAAGTTGCTTGTATAAGCTCAACCCAGCTTTCTTGAAT
The DNA here is from genome assembly GCA_902077795.2 of Clonostachys rhizophaga. Taxonomy (NCBI): domain Eukaryota; kingdom Fungi; phylum Ascomycota; class Sordariomycetes; order Hypocreales; family Bionectriaceae; genus Clonostachys; species Clonostachys rhizophaga. The sequence continues at coordinate 54,699 of CABFNQ020000697.1, read as the reverse complement.
GAACCGGATTCCTTGAACGTAGGAAGCTCATTATATTTACTATTATCTAAAAGTGTGTTCTGGGACAGTATTTGAGCTTGCACACGTGGTCCACGTTGAGTGTTCTCTAATGCGTTATTATTGTTAATGAGGAGACCCCAATTGCGCGTAGCGAGAGAGAGAGGCAGAAGTGGGTGTTCCGTCTAATCGTAGGTCAACTTCAGCCCTGAATAATATCCAACTAACAGCCCAAGGGGGCAAGCACACCAGGCCAAAAGTGCGTTCATCGAAATGGAAGCCTCACAGGTCATTCCCAGATGTTCAGGGGTGCCTCTAGCAGCGATGTTCATTCATTTTTGGTGCCCCTTCTTGGAAATCCGGAGAGCGAAAGGGTGGGTGTAGCCGGCTATGTTGTTCGGGATTGACTTGAGGAAGACCTTCGAAAAGTAGCATCTCCAATAAACATATTCATCCAAAATATCCCAGCAACACACAAAAACGGGGCCACACCAAGTTTGCTTCGTAATTGATATCAAGAGCATGAGGCTGAACTGCTTGGCTGGCCACCTAATAGCCCATATCTCAACTTTATTGAGAACCTATAAGCTGTTTTTAAAGAGAATATGATAGAGGCTCATACAGAGCTTCACCACCTTCCGAAGGACGATGAGACTCTTCAGAAGCTCTACGAGGTAACTCTTGCGGCGTGGGAGGAGATAGGGGATATAATCTCGAACAAGCTAGTTCATAGGATGGTTGAGTGACGAAAATCAGTTATTGCTGCCGACGGCTGGTATACACGGTTCTAAAATATATCATCAGAAACAGCTGTCTCTTGAAATCACGACCACCAATTTAGAAGATCAATTGAATGGAAAGTTACTATGTTACCGCCGGATAACCGGTCTTAAGCTCCTGTATACTTGACTTACAGCCCAACCAGGATCCTCTTATCGTCTTGTAGCGCATCGCGTCCTTTCGCAGCTTTGGACACACTAGTTTACAATTCTCTATTTTAATTTTACAGACTTCTCATTGTTTCTGTAACCATTCTTTTCTTGTGCTGAACAAATATTTTTCTGTCATCCAGCCGCCATAAAATATGCGTGCTCGATCTTCTTAGCGCAATTTTTTTTTTTAGCTCTTAGCCTACATGCTCGGGGCCCCGCTCGAAACAGTCATCCTCAGTCGATTTAGCCTACAAATTAGGAGAAAAAAACCTTAGTGGAGCCAGATTGATAAACTGGCTGAGATAAACTATAAATGTAGCACGTTCGGGATGGCAGTACCGCCAGTTTGCAGTAGTGTGCACGCATTAGAATGGGTTCTAGGTGATTAAGTTCTAGAGTCAGCCGTTATTGGCGGAGGCGGAGCTAAACTTGAAAGATATTCACCCGAACGTGTACTGTACTCATGATCGGTGTGGGGAGAGATTCACTTGTAGCTATCCAAGTGAGGCTTCATTCAAATGAGGCCTATTAAAAACCGGGAAGACTTAAAACCTGGCACTAAATGGCTGTCGCTACATAATGCGAAATAGAGTCATAAACTACGAGGTTATTGGGTCGGCCTGTGGGTCGGTCCAAGGAGGCACACCTTAAGCTCAAGTGTCACCTTTGCCAGCCAGAAGGAGGCGAATATAACGACGAGAATCGCACAAGAGAGCCACGTCATTAATCGCCCATGGTTCATATAATGGTTACAGTACACTTATATCAAGTTGGAAAAAACAACCAACCATAACTTATTTAACCCATCAACTCTTACGCATAAGCATTGAAATTATCTTCTAATAAGAATATTTTATAGCCCTGTTTCAAAGCTTTTATTTATTATTTCTAATTTTAGTTACTTCTCCAGGGTAGTTCATAGTAACTTGAAAATGGACATTGCCCCCTTCCTATTTGATCAGTATAGAATTAGCACAGCATACGTTTGGAATGACCGTCTCTTGCTTATGGGTATAGTGAATTTGGCAATATTATTATGTTTCCGGGGCCTAGCCAGAATGCGTATTTCGACTAACTGCACCAATGGCAAAAACAAGTGATGTGAGAAGCTTATTCTAAAAGGTAGGCCATTGCTCAAATATTCTATATACCTATTATTTCTAGTCTAATATAGGTGTGAAGGAGTTTTATAAATGGTTTGTTTATACATGTTCATATGTAGATGTTGAATATTTAACCGAAGTATCGTAGGCACCAGGTTTATCAACTTTCAACTTATGACACTCGAGGAAATAAGCTAGAAAAGTATATATAGCCAGCACCCAATACAATTGAATTCAACAATTTTTCAGATGGAAGAAAAAAAAAAAAGAAGTCGACAATGAACAACGCGCTGGACATCAACCCTGAACCAGCTCATGAAGCATCCCAGCTGCCCCTTTTACATACCGCAAAAAACGGCTACGATAACCACGTGCGTGATCCACTAAAATATGATTTTGAGGACCCTGATGAGACAAATAATGACGGTAGCTCACCTTTGTGGTGGGTTACAAATAACGGCTACGATTTAATCGACAATCTGTTGTTAGAGGTGAAGAGCGTTAATATCAACTCAAGGAATCATGATGGGTTAACACCATTTCTCGCCGCGATTGATAACAGCTGCACTAGTATTGCCAGGATCTTGATCGGGGTTAAGAATATCGATGTGAACATAAGCGATAATGATGATTGTGCTTTATTCTACGTGACATCATATTCTAACCAGGAAATGGCCGAGGTTCTTGTGAGATTTGGCAAAATATCGACGTATAAAACTTTCTTATTAGCAACCCCGGACGACTCGGACTCTAAAAAGATGTTGTTGACAGCGACTGGCTCACCCGCGCCGCTATATTGAGCAAGTTACAACGGATATGACGTGGAGGTCAAGCTGATATCAGACAGGGATTATGAGGATGCGCCGAACTATAATTGGTAAGATGCGTCAGGGTGAACGGCGCTATCGCGAGCCGTCGAAAATCGACACCAAGATATCATTCAGTATATGGTGAAGTTTGAATGAATAAATGAGAACCACCTAGACAAAAAGGGGTGCACACCGCTTCGTCGGGCTTGCAAAATGGGCCAGGAGGATATTGTTGATATTCTTATAAGCACCGGGAGAGTTGGCATTGCACAGCAATCGAACGGAGTTGGGGAGCTTAACTTTTTTATGGCTGGGAAAAAATTGAATGTTACATGGATCATAGACAACAAAGGCGCCGTAAATACCCCCGCCATTAACTACCCCTTCTTGCATATTGGTTAAGATACTCATTTCTTAGCCTTTAATAGACATTTTCCCATAGAATCAACATAGTAGATAATATATATAAAAATACTTTTTAGCTACCCCCTCGTCTATGTAAGAAAGATGAAAGATGATATAGCTAAAGCTGATGGTAGTCTAAATTGTACATATAATATAGGCATCTCAATTGATGTTTGACTGGGCAATGCTGTATTAAAAGGCTGCTTGAGAAAAGCTAGAACAGGCCATCTATCTAGCTTTGTTAAGAAAGTTCATGTTAGTACATTGATATACATTGTGTTGGCCCATAAGACCAAAAACAGACACCACTAATAACGTTGCTTGCTAAAACCTGCGACACCCGTTTCGAAATCTACCGTACATACTGAGTATTGGTGTGTAACTAATATGGATAAGCGCTCATGCCATGTATATACGTAACTTTTTAGTATCTGACTTTAGTCAGGGACCTTAAACCGGGCCTTCATGAGTATTAATTATCTTCTTTTGCCAGTAAAAGGTCCGTCTGTGCTTGTGAAAATTTCCGATTCAATGGATTTTTCATGTACCACAGTTAGACAGGACTTCGTTACGTCTACAGCCGATAACAAGTCTTTTCCCCGACCGACCGACCAAAATGTGGCAATTTACATCACTAAGGTTGCCTCAGATGTAGTAGCGCTTAGCCCCTCAAGGCTGCTGTCGACCGACGAAAAAGATGACTACTTCTCGGCATTTGTCCCCGATGCATGCCGTGACATATTACCTCCAGGGGTCACATTGCTACCACTGGAGGCTCTGGCAAGTTATTTAATCGCTATCTCTAGAATCGACATAATGGTAGTTCTCGGCTCCTTAACATATCTTCGGAGACTCAAATCGTGCATAAAAAACGACGTCGATAAATGGGCCCGAGGCCATGCCTGCGCTTCATACGGCCTTCTTGTCGCCTCCCTTGTCCTCTCTGCCAAATATTTGAACGACAATCCACTTTTGAACACACAATGGGTCAAATATTGTGCTATTAACTTTCAGGGGTTTTACTTTCGTCTTAGCCTCAGGCAGGTCAACTGTATGGAGGTGGAACTCCTGGACCTACTAGGCTGGGATCTCCACTTGTCTCTAAACGATCTTGCAATGGCATCAAACCCACTTGAAGCTGACGAACTAGAACGACGTCATGCTCTAAAAAACCAACAAGTTTCCTCTGTGTCACTTGAATTTATCCAGCCACGGCGCCATCAATTTTTTCAACAACTGTTTCCATGTAACCAGTGCGCAGATAGGGTGGAAGATTTTGAGATATATAAATAATGGTATAAGTAGTTCGTTCTTTTCTTTTTACAACTCTAAAGGTTCGCTGTATATCACATGCACGCGGCCATGGAAAACTTGTTATAGTCTATATGGAATATGGTAAGGAGTAGGATATCTCTATCCGGCTGAATTTACCTTAAGGGCAAGGTACAGGCTACTTCTAAGCACATACTAGGACATTGGTAAACCAAACTATAAAATGTCATTATGAATTTTGTTTATTCAACGCTAGAAAGAGAGGAAGGACAGAAAAGGCGATGAAATCCTGGCCTCCGTTTTGGGCATTCACTAAATCTCCGAGCTCTTTTCTAGCTAGAAGATCGTGTTTATATAGACCTTCCACACTGCTTACTCATCTCAGCGGGGTCTTCCTCATAACGTTACGTCTATAGATTAAGTTTGGTCTGAAATCCTTCGAGTGTTTTAGTGTAGGACTTTGCTAATATTCAAGTGCTCAATACTGCTAAGATTTTTATATATACGAGTAACTCCCTTCTTTTTTTGCATCGCTCAGATGCTCACTCATAACTTGTAACAGTGCCTGCAAAAGAGGATGCAGATCATCCCAGGAAGAACTCCTATCTAATCTAGCTTTGTAGAATTCTATCGCTTTGTTTTTCGTCAAGCCGGAAACTAGTGAAAAGATGTACAGTAGATTTGGTGTCCGTGTATGTAGGTACATAGCCTCTATACAAAGGAATAAGTAAAACTAAGGCCCCTAATTTAGGTACATATTGGTGTTGCGGGCGGCTGGACCCAAGTCGCTCTAGATACATCGGCGAGCGTCATGGTCATATGATCTTTTTGATGGCCCCGAAGTTGGGCCCGCCAGACGGCGGCCAACTTCAAGACCCTCAAAGGGCTATAAAAACATCTACCTCCAACCCCGTAGACTAGGCGCCACATTTCCATCATTTCACTAATTTCCGACACAATGACTAAAAAGCAAAAGACCTCCACAAAGTTGGGTCAGATAGTAGATCTTCTCAATGAGATACAGCCTCAGCTGCAACTACTAATAGATCTACATCCTTTTTTACAGCCACTACTACAAGTTATGAATGAGCACCAATGCGAGGCAAAGAAAAGAGAAATTGCCTCTATACAGTATAAGCTCAGTAATAATGAGCTCTTGAAGATCAATAAGGTCCTAAACCAAAAACTCGAGGAACTTCAGACTGAATTAGAATTACAGACCAAATACTACAAGGAGGACCCCATCGAGGGGCTTGGGCGCCGTGGGAGGCCCGTGCAAGCGCAATCGTCTAGTCAGAAAAGAGCACAGAGATCTAAAGAGCCTAGGCGTAGCCTTAGGCTCCAGCGCCTTTGATTGTTTCCTTTCCTCTTTAGAGTTAGAAAGGGAATGACTACTCACAACGAAATTTCTTACTGAGTTATGAGTGCGTTAATACCTAGAGGTATTAGCTCCTAATCAGAAGTAGAACTGTTAAGAAGATCTAGATTTTATGTTAAGTATTATCTAAACAATTAATTCTTCATTAAATATAACTGAAAAGTTATCTAAAAATCTCTCATCTTGCTAGGACAATTGTAACATGGGAATAATTATTAGAACAATTTATAGCGCAGTTGTTGTATGAGTTCGAATGACAAAGAAGGAAATCATTGACCATTTCGACTATGATATCAAATTATATCCCCAACCCGAAGTAGGTTAGATGGCTTCATAAGGTTGTCTAGAATTTCACCAATAGATAGTTGATCTCTCTAAGGTTAATATGAGAATAAAAGCTTTTGTCCCAAAGAATTGTTTTATATTCACCTTGAGTAAGTTGCGCCGTATTGTTGAGGTGCTGGCCTAAAGTTCCAGGTCATGGACAGGATCTTTTCGAGTGATCTTGTAGTTGCGACTCACCTCTCTTCGTATCCTACGATATCACAAGGCGAGAGAACCTCTTGCCGCTCTTTGCGAGGCTTAGTCTCCAAAGTTGCGGTCTTTTCAAGGTTCAAGAAGGCGTGCGACGGTGGCTTGCGAAATGCCGAAACGATGGCCCACTACGCGCTGACTTGCACCGCCCTGAACAGCTGCAATAATAGTCGTACGGAGTTAGTGAAGGTATTTGCCTTGTTTGACGACTGGCGGGTAACATGGTGCCAAGGACCCTTTTTGTCTCCTCCACTGTGAAGAATCGTGTGTGGTTGAAGTAAAAGGTGTATGGAAGAGGTTTAATGCGATCACACGGAAGTTCGTGTGTTGTATCATCTCTTTTGGAGTGTATACCAGCAAGCCTTCTACCGACTACCGGTAGTAAGGATAGCTTTCGAATTTTGAATAAGGGAGGTAGGAGGGAGCGGCTTGACTTATCAAGAGAGAGCCAAGAGAGGGTGTGATTGGATATTAACACAACATACAACCACAAGTGATCAAATACACATATATTATTGACATAAATAAGCAATCGTAATTAGCTGTGTCCTTGTACGCGTTTGTTTGAGCCTAGAGGTACTTATATATTATAGAAGAGAAAAATCCTCTAAGACTCAATTAAGTAATCAGAATAATGCTATAAAAACTGGGCACTAAAGTGCTATTGTCCAGTGCTTGCAAAATCTATATCTGACTAGTAATAGCCCGTATAGCTGAATGAGCACATCGCATATCTGCCTACCATCTAATGGATTTTGTCTTGGGATATATTTGCATCGCGTTCTGAATGAACCCGGGCTGTAAGGTTTTACGGGCCACCCTGGGGAAGGGATCCTTCCGGCCACGTAAAGGGATCTCAGAACTTCAGATAGATAATAGGGAGCTTCAAGCTTTGGCAATTATAATAACGAAAAGACACCCTCTACCTCCTAATTAACTGATTACCCCCGATATCAGTGAGACTCAGGTGGGTAGCTATAATACCGGTAAAGTCGCTCTCTTCGGCGAGCCGTAGCTCGATCCTGCCCTGATAGTCCTCAATACTAAAAGTAGTTGCAAATCCTTCAACAGAACTACTATTGAAACGGTGAGAGAGGAAGCTGTACACACACACAACACCCACAACCACACAACACAAGGGTTTGTGGCACACAGCGGTCATCGCGTTAGTTGACAGCTTCATCGCCCGCAGTATGATTCATCATACGAAGACCTTACTCGTCTCGAGCAATTGAACGGATTGAGAAGACAAGAATCTCTCACGAAGGAAGCATTCGAAACGCTCGTCGTAGCGCCTCTTGAGGCCACAGCCGGCCTCAATTGAACAGAGGTTTCGCGAAGCTTCACAATTGAACAGTAAAGTCGCTCATTAAGGTTCTGACTGAATGAAAGGAAAAGCATGAATTTCTCTCTGGGCTGCGAAAAATCAGCTCCTTTTAACCAGGCCGCTGAGCGGCATGACTTGCGAGACCCGGGCCTTTTACGCCACTGGGCCATTTTCTAGGCCATGCAGGAGTGGACCTGAACTCGGGCTATAAAAAAATTGAAAAATTCATGTATTTAACCGCGACTGTCAGTTTCACAACACATTTATTGTACATACATACATAGCACCATGAGTAACCGCCGGGTTGCAATATTCCCAGTTAGCCATAATATAGGCGCACCTTCAGCCTTAGGCAAAGATCTATCTCAAGAACTCTTAACAAAAACATCGACGACTACTACTCTACAAAAACCCCACCAACTACTTCCAATACCATCTCCATATCCGCTGGTATTACCAGAGGTGGACAAACATGGCACTAGACTTGGAAATAGCAGCCAGGGGATGAACGAGCCTGATGTTGGCTCATTTGCCTATACAGTTCCTCCCAAAAATCCGGAGCGGATGGCTTATAGATTGTTATATAGGCTACAATTTGGAAATGGAAATTTCGTTACGGTAGCCGAACCGCGCATATTGTCCAAGTCCGCGGAGTTGCCCGAAGGGCTCATAAAGTCTAAAGAACACATATTGTGCGAAATGAATGCTTTTCATGAAAGAGAAATAGAGTTAGTGATGATCAAGGAACTTCAGGACTCGATTTGGGTCAAACAAGCGACGTATCTTCGAGAAAATACAGGTGAGTCTGTCGTCAAATGTCTGGATATATTTCAGCACGAGGGAAAGCACTACGCCGTCTATGAGTACATCACTCTGTCCCTTTTTGAGCTTCAGGCAAACCCGCTCTTCGATGACTTATCTCTAGCGTCAGTAATGGGGCAAATCCTCCCTAGTCTGGCTAAGCTAGAAGCAAAAGGTCTTGAGCACGGCCAGCTCACAACTTCTAATATACTTATCGACTTACATGGGACTGTGAAGTTATGTAGGTATTCTATTGCAGAGCCACGTAGGAATCATCGTACTAAGGATTGCTACAGGGGGTTATGAACATCTACAGGATCGATCTAGGCACTCTCGGAACATTTCCGATTTGGAAGCTATTGTGAGCAGGTTGATGCAGGGATATATAAACAATGAGGGAGGCACGCCTCAAATAGACGACAAGGGTCGGTGGCCCGCAAAATCTCATGCCATTCGTTTTTTCAATGCGATGCAAGATGTAAAAACGATAAGCCATCTCAAAGATGTAAGGATCTACTGTCAATGATGAGGATCTAGGCTAATCTGGTACAGGACCCACTGTTAAAGCTGCCATGGCGCAAATCTCACTTGCAAAAGATTGCAAACTTAACAAATATCTGGTCATTCCGTGTCCATGAAGAATGAAAGTATCTTGAGTGCATCTTGTACTGTATTATAGATAGATTTGTTACTCAATGAGAACACTTATTATTAACTAGCCAGCGTAATATTCCCCATTGCAGTAATACTGGTGATAAGCTAGATAGGTAGGGCATAGTTAAGAGCGGTCGATATTCTACTTCCTATTCTAACCTACTGATACTAATCCCTGCTTAATTCAAATTCAAATACTAACGTTCCTGGCCCTCTCTTTACAGTTTGCAACGAAACTTACTCAAAGGTCTTAGCTAGGCAAGAGGTCAGCGGCACCCACGTGGAGTGTTGGGATGTTATAAAAGATGCCATTTGCCTTTGCTGCTTGTTACCCTCAGTGGATCAGGTATTAGATTCTACTAACCCACCACCGTTTGAGACCCGTTCATAGTTAACTTATGCTGCGAAAGAGGAACCTAGTTTTGCCCACCACTTTCAATGTACATCGACCTCACTTACATAGATAATCTTGGATGTTACTGTACGTACTAAACAGTTGGCAGTGTACGGTTTTAGCTATTACGATGTACTGTGCTCTCAATCCACTACCAATTTTTGTGGCTAGGTTTTAGATCCGTTATCAAGACTGGGGCTCGTTACGAGGGGATAAAGCCACATCGCTGTTTACTACTAGAAGCGTAGGGCATACAGCGGGAGCCACATTTATGGGTCAAATGTTGTGACAAGGCACCCCGTAGCCCCGTGTCTAGTTACTTACAGAGCACGTAGACGATAATATATCCGGGGCGATATATGTATGTACCCTTCAGATTCTCATTAACATTTACCAACCCTAACATCACTAGCCAGAGCCAAGCGTACGCCAGCCCGCTAGATTCTGACAGTTCCAGTAGCAAAAAGCGATTGGGCCCCTTCATCCCTGCACTCACCCCGGATAAGGAAGGATGATTCGAATTTCAGTATCGGAATGAGCCCCAGCATTTTCCCCACGAGTTAAGTGAGCCTGGTATTACCGCGTGCTTAGGTATACATCTATTATCCTCCTTTACATTTGGGAATTACCGCGGCCATCGGGATTTCACTGTGGCCAGATTTGTATAAAGATATCGTTGGCACCAGCCCGCAGATTCTTTCTTCTACAGCCATATCACACCTCATATATAAAAATCTATCAATTGCATACCATGACGCTCCCCAACAACGAGGATACACCTTACCCAGAGGCAAAGTCCCAACAGACAGCTCTTATGGACCTCTTTCTTCCCGACTTCAATATTGTTTCCAGCACCGCAAGCCAGACCCGTGGTGGCAACCTTATAGGCTACACTCGGATTATATGCATCTTTGCGCTAGCTGCTCTATTGAAGCCGTATATATTTCAGTTAAGTGATTGGTTCTTAACATTCTTTCGTATGTTTCCCTCTGTCGCTTGGAAGTGCTCGGTCTGACCTTTTGAAGAGTGGACAATTCACACGAGGCGCTACGAGGAAACGTACAACATGATTCGAGGTTGGATCATATCACGTGAATTAGATCACGCTGCTCAGTCTGCTCTTGTCACGGTCGGAGCTAGTCCAATCTGCGTCGATTATTCATACAACAAGAAACCGCTTGAGTGTATTCCTTGGGGGAGAGATATCTACTTCTATTATGGGAACAACTTGCTTCCTTATCGAACCAAACAGGTGGATCTTGATTTCCATAACGAGCAGCAAGTCTCCATCACTTGCATTAGCCTATTTTCCAGTATCTTGAGAAGATTCATGTCGGAGTGCCGACGTGAAGACCTCGATACATCCAACAACAAGATAATAATCCATAGACACCTGGATAATAGCTGGGTGGTTAACGCAGCAGTCAATATTTGGCCCCTCTCGACAATTGTTCTACACCCATCTCTCAAGAAGGCTTTTATAAAGAATCTAACGAATATTCTTGACCCTGAAACCAAACACTGGTACTCCGATCACAGAACGCCATGCAAACGAGGATATTTACTCCATGGACCTTCAGGAACAGGACAAACTAGCCTCATCTTCTCAATTGCTAGTGAAATTGATATAAACATACATACCTTCATGGTCCCCAATATCGACGATCAAAAACAGAGAGACCTATTTGTTGGTCTTCCAAAAAAATGTCTCACGCCGTCAGAGGAAATCGACAGACCTAGACCGATGGGTCCCCGAGATTCTAATCCGAATGAATCAGATAGTGAAAGGGACACTGAATTGCACCAACGAGGGGCAACTGTCTCAGGTGTCTTGAGCACACTCGATGCTATTTCTTCCAGGGTCAATTGGATACTTATCGTGACGGCTAATCACCCTCTTATACTAAACGAAGATCTCATTAGGCTTAGTAGAGTCGACATGAAGGTCGAATCGAAGCTCTCTAATCGGTTCATTTCCAAAGCAATATACATCTACACGTTTAGGGAACAAGAAGCAACTCCTACGTATATGGAAAACCAAGCCACCGCATTTGCAGCAAAGGTGCCAGAAGGTAAATCAGTCCAATAGAGATCATGAACTATCTTCAGCGCTACAGAGGGGCCCATTCTGGTGCTGTGAGGGACTACAGGGCGGATGATCTCCTTGGAGAAAGGAGTTTGATTGATGTAGGTATAGAATTATCATATGCGGTTAGGCTTCAGCGGCCTCTAACTCGACTACCGGCTGGCGCTTGATTATTCAGTTTTTTTAGGACAATGTCCTTAATCTCGTCTCCCTCTCATCTACCAGCTCCAGAATAGCTGGTTTCGCCTTAATATAGGGTCTGATACATCTGATTCTGGGGCTACACTCTGTACTACTGTATTCGCATACTTGAAGTGATATGTATGTATGTATGTACATATCATCAAAGAAGATCAAAACTATGTTTTTTGATTTGGCATATAGAAGAGTTCACCCATATTGATCTCAAACTCCTGACTAATATAGCCGATGTCTTGTTCGGGATATGCTATCTCGTGCCGTAAATGATTACCTGGGATAAGTTCGGTAGTAGACAGAAACAGGCAAGAAGGTGAATAAGACGTTGAGGAATTGCTGTCCCCTCCCTTGGTGAGCTGCTTCCTTGAATACTATCCTCGATCCGCCTACGAGTCTCTCCATGAGATCACTTACGAGAATTCGAAGATCGTCCTGAGTCCTACTCTGCGCTTGTGGCTGTCTACTGAGAGACTCGGGGAACCTATCATTTCATTCTTCCACAAGGTCTGCATCAACCGCATAATCTCCACAATCAATGTGCCAAGATATGGCCTAAGACTGTTTCTATCAGGGCTTTACTGACCTTACAAAACAATGTTATACACATCGCGCTATCGCTCATCGCAAAATCTAATCCTTAGGGCGCGATGCCTATATTTTTTCTAAGCCTATATGGATAGGATGCCTTTGCTTAATAAAAAGACAGGCTGGTCGTTTTTTTTTCGCATTTATCCACGTTTAGATGCTCCTCCTTTTTTTTTGGCTGGCAAAATTCTAGAGGCACTTAGGGCAGGAGTTGCCAGGGCTGTCGTGCCGTCGTTTTATGTGATGTTTGATGTCGCTTTCGCATGAGCTTGAGTCTTAGGCAGTCCACATTTCCTAGAAGGTGGTATCGGAAGAAAGTCCGAGAGGGCATGGGCCTTTCCTTAGTAGTTGGGATACATGAAAAAGGCTAAAAGGTAGGCTAGCTGCCCACAAAAGTTGACGGAACAGCTCTTGCCCTGTATTCTATTATTTTCTAGAAACCGTGATCTTGACCTAGTTATTCTACGACGATTGCGGCTCGTACGAAGGCCCAGTTGATCTCATTCAATTGATCTAATGTGGGAGTACTCAACTAAACAGCAAACACACACGATTTACGATGTGATTGTTAGTCTTGACCACGCAGCCCGGCTATATCTCTTCTTTTGACCAAAGCCGACGTCGCGATCGTTATCGATCGTAGATACGATTGGCTGTGGTGGTTGGTCGGAAGCCCCCACCGGCACTCATTAAGTCGGCATTTATTGCCTTTGATAGGGTTTATTTTACGAGAAGTGAGTTGCGATCGTGTTAAGCTCCTGGGATGACTCTTAGTTTTTTTAGTATTTCTTTTCTGCAGTGTTCTGTGACTGTTCTAGGTGGCCAATAAGTTGTATGTAGGCAAAAAACAAATCCTGGCCAATCGAGCTCATGACTTAATCAAGACGGAGGGCAGTGTAAAGCTCGATAAGCTCTCAGTACCCTACCCGAATGAAGCGTTCCCCAGGGCCTTTCTTTGAATGAATTGAATCATTGCTACACCAGCCGCCCGATGCCTACGCTCGATTAAAAGAGCCCAGAATGGGTCTATGCGACAAGGTAGGATCAGCTGGAAATTACGAAGCAAACTAACACGCTCGGTGCTACATGTCCTTTACGGGTTCATTATGCGGCCTACTCGCCGGTACCTTCTCCACCACCGCCACGGTACAAGCCACTAGATTCATAGAAGCCCCCATACGAGCCGAGGCGAGCCCTGTTAACGCTAATCCCCAGCCACCTGCACGCTCTCCACGTTAACTGAGTGGGAATGCCCATCAGATGGCGCTATGCCCGCCAGGTTGCAATACCGGCATCAATGTTTTCTCTCGACGCTATTTGTAGCCGCCGAATGGCTGGAGTACTTTAGTCATGCGCCTATAATATTCGACCGGTTTCGTTGACAGAAGTCCAGTCTATGAAGTGTCTCGTGGCCTTGCGCTCCTAATGCCGCGAGGTGATGTCTCAACTACTCAAAATGTTGCTCAGTTGGAACTTTACGCATCAAGGTAAGTAAATCGCAAAAGTTTATTTATTTGTACTAAAAAAAACCCTAACGGTAACATATCAGACAGAGTACAACATCAGAGTATATTTTAGGAAAAGTGTCTCCTTCGCAAGCCTGTGCTGATATTCTACCGCCTGGGTCACCATTACGTTATCCAAGTTGTCGTGAAATTGAGTACCAAGTCACAAAAGCTGGTTCTGTATAGGGCGGAGTTACTTTTCGGTAAGATCAAGTTGGCATTGCAGAGTCGATTCCCCGTTCCAACCTCATCTTTGTATTCTTCGACTGTCTTTTTGGATGCCTCGCGCGAATCCATCGTTCCCGGCGCGGTACCACCCGGAGTTAGTATCAGACGAGAACTTCGCGGGAATACTATCGTTTCAGTCCCTGGACTGAAGGCGGTGTGGCTACGCTTTCATAGAATCCCTTCCATACTATCCGCTTTCTAGAATCTTTATCGGGCGATTATTCTGATCTGCCATGCCTGGCCACTGTCCCGGTAAACGTTTTCATTTGCCGCTCAATTGATCATCATATGTAACCATATACTCCTTTTTGAGATGAATGGTGCCAGGCTGTGTTGGTAGCTGCATACCCTGTGCTATGATAATACTAGTCGTACCAAATCCAGTATTTCGCACAGTTGCCTCCCCTGGTGTGTCTACGGGGGAAGAACGAGGTCGTATATGCGAAAATGCACACATAATCAAAGTCCGCAGTGAAGGCAGACAGGCACAGATAATCCCAACGTTAATCTCAACAGTGGACCAGACGGCAACTTCCACTTTTTCCCATGTAGCATTGGGGGCTTCCCAACCATGCACGATCAAATTCTCGAGGCGCACGGCACTGATGATTGTAACACTAGAGGACACGTTAATAAATTAATCGGTCTGCGAGAGGGAGGCATAGGTGATTACAATAAGCCAAGGCAAAACATGGCACCAACGCTTATTTTTTTTTTCCGGCTCAAGTGAAGTGCCCTGATTTGGGAGAGAGGGATGCCAATCATGAAAAAGTCTAGCCCAATACTAAGGGCTGCGTTCACCCATGCAATAATACTTGCATTTATACAGGTTCCTTCATGCTCGCCATCCCAACGATTCCAGTAGTGGGAAATAGGACGGCACTGGAAGATGGAGAGCATTGAGAAGACGACCCCGAACATGAGGACAAATATGACAGTGCACCACAGCACGCGACGAACCTTGAGTGCAGGAAAGATCCGAAGATAAAAGAAGAGGAATGCCAGCTTACATACAGCAGCATTGAGAAAGTAGATCGTTGAGTAAATGTAAAGATAATAACCAAAGTTCCTGATCTCTTCGGGAGTGAGCGTCCAAATATCACGACCAAGGCCGCCTTTTCTGCCGCCCTCACAGGCAATAGCGGCTGCAGGGGCTTGTATCAAGGTGGCTAGGAGGGTCACCCAGTCATCAATCCCCAGACCAAGGCCGTAGGTTGTTATCTTAATGGCGAACCGTTGAAGGACGAAGCAGCCCGATAGGACGGAAAAAATGATGGCTATGGTGATCAATGTATTGGATTTATCTCTCACCGGATGACCGCACAGCGTCTCCGTCGCGTTTTTGGTGGCTATGAGGGTCAGTGGCGGGAGAGAGAAGTAGGCCCGTTAGCCAAAAAGCTCACCAAGTGCCTCTATGACGGAACATTGAAGCTGAACGCAATCGGTCGCTGCGTCTTGGAACGCTTGGCTGTTACATTGACATTCGATATCTAGAGGTTGACAATCGGATGTCGAGACCGACTCGAGAATGCAGGCCTTCTGCGAAAGGTGTTAGCAATGCAATGGTAGGCTTCACGATGAAGTGGATTCACTCAATCACAGCGCATGTAGGTATATTAGCCACTGATTGTAATTCGCTTGTAGCTTCGGTACCAAACAAGACCAAGACCAGAAATAACGATCTCCAATAAATAGTGACCAGCATTATGACAAAGTACAGAGCTTTGTTCATTAAGAGCCATCAAATGCTTCGTCAACGTTCTTATACTTCTTGCCTGGTCCCAAGAGAACAACCAAAATCAGGCCCATCCCTGAAACTAGGACATTTAGGTGCTGTAGCAGCTAGCTTTCCAATCTCCTCCTTATAAACGGCCTACCCTATATACATCTACGCATCTCGATTTAGCTATCTACGTCTCACCCTAGTGGAAAGAAAAAGAGGAACGTCAATACCCTCCTCTATCGTCGGGTCAAAATGGGTCTTGAACGCTCGGCAGTCAGATTCCAACTTTGTTGATCACGGTCCGCCAATATAATGTGGAAAGGGGGCCATATAGTTTCAATTGTCTTTGAAGCATACGACTCTCAACCTACCTTCGGGGAGGGGAGGGGGGCGTATTCTTATAGTTGGATATATTCTTCAGAAGTATCCTATATTAAGTGATATTGAGTGCCGGTGGAAATTCCCAACCAACAACACCACAACCAAAAGACCGGGTGGGTCCGCGATCGTGATGTCGGCGTTAGTCAACGGGAAGAATTGCGACCAAGCTGCGTAGTCAAGACCAACAATCACAATCAATTGCACATGTGTTTGGTGTTTGGTTGGGGACTCCCGCCCTTGATCAATTGAATGAGACCGTCCAGGTCATCATACGAGCCAGACTGGCTGTACAAATAACGAGTCAAAGATCACGATTTCAACAATAGAGGATAATTCAAGAGTAAAAGACGACCTTCATTTTTGGAATGGGCAATGAGCTGGGCTTAGGTAGCAAGCAGCAAACCGCCCTAATAAACTAAGGTATATTACGCATGCTCTCAATATATCAGTTTACCTACGATTAAATAGCTCAATTCGGTGGATAAAGGATATATTCCCAATATCGATCTAGAGGGATAGAGCTATATCAGTTGTTCAGTCTCCAGAGAACGAACTAGACAATTATTCCGGTACTATTGCAACAAAGGCCATCTGTGGAGTATCTTTCAGGCGAGGCCAGGGGGTTGCCGTATAACTCGTCGAGGGCAAAAATAGACCCTCGAAGGGATTTTGGTTCTGGCCTTATCCCGCATCTTTTCATCTACGCTAGCTATATACAGTGTATATTAACAAAGGATACTGCTTTGTATATGTATTATACGCTGGCCTTGAGTAAAAGGGCATATTATTAGCTTGTACTAGAGATAATCCAGAATGACCCTGAAGCTGCAGTCTAGAAATATAAATCATATAGCTATCAGTTTATAAAAGCTGAGACTAAATCTGATATTCCCTCATAACAAGATAAAGATGCATGCTATATCAATTTTAGCGGACGCAGCACAGCTCGCGTACAAAGATCAAAAGGTTTCGATAGTACCACAAAGGAGAGGATATCAAACAGCTACCTCTTATTGAAAGAGCCCTTGCGCTAGAACTAGTCTATATCTATGGCTATTGTACATACAGATTGCATGTGCAGTAAATTTGATGAGGGATCACATAACGAATTCTCTGAATAACGTGAGATACCTACCTACCTACCTGCTTATATAAGACGTGTAGAGAAAAAGGGTTCATTTGCAGATCAAATACCATGTCCCAAATCTTGGTCAGCGAACATATTACTGTCTAATAGCTTGATCCAATTTTCAGGAGTATGGCTGTTTCCTCATATATTGTTGGGGTTGGCTTTCTCAGTATGTATTTTGAGTTCGGCCATACTACTGCCAACATGGGCTCTATCTTAGCACAGCCGGCAAGTTCCAGCTGCGCTTATTACTATTACAAACATCGATATCTTCCCCTTATCTATATTTTAACCCTCTATCTTTTCTCTATAGTTATATTCTACTTCTATATTATATATACCGGACAGTTCAGGTCCATTGATACCTCTGCATCTATATATAAGCGGTCCTGGGGTGGGTTTGATGAACGACCAACAAGCGAACAATGTTACCGCCAAGAACGCACTGCTATAATTCTCGCTTTCGTTCTTGGGTGCCTCGGAGCTGACCAATTCTATGCACATCACTGGGTGCTTGCTGTATTTAAGTTGTTAACAGCGGGCGGGTTTGGCATCTGGGCTTTTGTTGACTGTAAGAAATTTTATTATCACTCGGAATGATTCTTGCTTATAAATTCAAGGTGTTCTATGGACTGTAGGAGGCGTCTATGGTACTCCGGGGTGCCCGGGAGGTTTTGGATCTGAAGGTGATTGGCGATATTAGAGTAAAAAAAGAACTAGGATTTATAGTGTGATATTAATTCTGGTGAATTCGTTATGGCTGAACGATTGTTAGTGGTTTCACTGGGCGGTGCTATAAGTAGTACAGTTATATACTCTCTTCAAAGCCGACCATTCTAGCGCATTACTCGCAGTAGTAAAGATTTTAACCGATTCTAAGCATACCCAAAGACCTAACATCATCTGTGGAGGTGGCCTCGACAGATCGCGCGCTGCGCATGCAACGAAGAACCTTGACGATGGCACCGGGATGCTGAGGAATAGTTATTTCTAAGTAATGTGCTGTGATATTATTTTCAATTCCGAAGATTAAAAAAGATTTACTGTTATATTTCAACCTTAATTTTCACCCATGCGATTTTTTCTTACAGGTCTGGTTTTAGGACTAGATTAGACGGGGTTGTCCCGGTCTCTAAATGAAGGTGATCCTGGTTTTGGGACTAGATAAAGGCGATCGCAGTTTCAGGATCAAACGAGGCTGTCCTAAAAATGGGACCAGTTATGGGATCCCTATTTTGGGACCAGGTAGGCGGCAGCTTGTAATCACAATACGCAATGCAGAGCATTTCACACAAGACCCCTTCCAGACCTAAATTCGAGCACAAAATTGCCGCTTGCCTGACTATGTTACATATTTCCTCAATATCTAGTAACTATGGATGCTGTACAGGGTTGACCGAAAAGAGTATCCGCTTTTTTATTTAGCAACACTTTGAACAATAGCTGTTTTTAGATGAGGTGTGGCCAAGCATGTTCTGTATTGTGGATAGAAATACATATAACACGGTAAGAGTAATGTTACTCTTATGGCTCCTCAATGAGTCATATACACTTATTTGTTCTTTACTGTTTACATATTACGGCCACGAACCTGGCCCATTTAGGTCCCACAATCTGGTTCTATACGCTAGTCTCCAGAGCGGCGCTTGATGATATTGCATTAGAGTCGTTGCTTCAAATAGTTGTCTCTCTGTTACCTTAATTATGTACCCTGGATTTTTTTTCTAACTACTTAACGTAGTTCAATCTCCTCTTTATAAACGCAAAATTCCAGACAAGATTTCAGACACAATAGCTAGCAGAAGGGCCTTATCCGTTTGAGTCATTTGACTGTGCTGAAAGGACACTTTCTTACCTACTGTGTATATAAGAATGGCGTCCGCTCCCCGTCTCTGTCTCCTGCCTAATGAGTCAGAGGCGCGCAAAGCGCGGGGAATGGAAGACGACGCAGCCGGGTCCGGGTCCGGCAAGGCAGAACGCCCGACTCTTCTCTCGTTCAAAGAGATGCCGGAATGGTTTCAACAAGACAACAACCAGTGGATCCTTCACGGTTACCGGCCTATATCGGGCTCGGTTCGCGCCTCGTTCCGCAGTTGGTGGTATCTCCACAACGAGACGGTTAACATCTATTCCCATCTTATTCCGGCTGTTCTCTTCCTCCTCGGTGAGTGGTATATCATGCAGCACCTTTCTCGCAAATATGCCAGAGTCACTAGCACCGATCTTGTTGCATTCTCATTCTTCATTCTTCCGGCGACTATTTGCTATGCATTTTCGGCTCTTTATCATACTTCAATGAACTACTCTTACACCGTAAACCATTTCTGCCACCGACTAGATATGCTTGGAATAGGAGTATTTATAGTCGGTGATATTGTCTTGGGAGTATATATAATCTTTTGGTGTGAGACTACATTGCGCAATATTTATTGGTCTATGGTTAGTTGATCTCTGTATTTTCGGCATTTTTTGTCCTAGGACTAGTAATCGGATCTAACACCGTCTTAATCGGTCAATAGATTGGGGTTATCGGGGCATCGACCATTATCACGAACATCAATCCCAAGCTCCAGAGCCATAAGTATCGCTCCAAGCGAACACTAGCGTTCGTGGCGACTGGCATATCCGTTGTGGCGCCCTTGATTCATGGGCTCGATATATTCGGGCTAGACTTGATGAGCAAAAAAGCCTTCACCTGCACTATAGTGGCAAAGATAGGCTGCCTTCTATCTGGAACCTCGCTTTATGCAGTGAGCCTCCCATTTTGCCCAAACAGGAGAAAAAATTGATACTAACACACGTGATTCGAAAGATAAGGTTTCCCGAAAGTTGGTGGCCTGGAAAATTTGACATGTGCAGCTCCCACTCATTCATGCACATCCTAGTGGTCTGCGCCGCTATTATCCAGATGATAGGGTATCTGGAAGCCTTCGACTATGCTTACTCAAATATTACCTGCCCAGCCTCTTGAATTGCTACCTTTTATAGAGCGTCTAACCGTCGGGACAAGCAGCGATCTTCCAGCCTAGGTAGCACTATTGGAGATTCTAGCAGCAAGGTGCGTTTAGGAGCTAGGAATTGTGACATTCATCACGAAAGGGAGAATATTCATATGAAAGCCTTCACTTCACCAAAACGCTCATCTATAGGGTTTGATTCCAGGGTATAAGTTGGGAAGGAGAGAATTTCTACACCTACAGTGGAACATAAATCCCTTAGTTATAATGCCCTATAGAAGCTAGCATTATCCATAACTAGAATAGATTCAGGCTGCGGGAATCTTGCACAATAACGAAGCAGTTATTTAATAAAGTCCTCAAATGTAACATAATCTGTTGAGCCTTAAAAAATACGCGAGAGTATGACTCCTCCTTAAGTATATACTAAAATAAATTAATACCTCTTCTCCCATTTAAACTTTACAGCTTGGACTAATGTGATTCCTAGTGGAGCCCAGCCCTTGCACCATTCAACTATCAAGGTATCACAACCAGACTCATCAATGATATAAGTTGATAGAACTGATATTTTGACAATTTGTAATAATATATGTGTTATAGAGATGGTTTTCTTTGATTCGCAACGCGCCGAGTTGGCTTATTAGGCCACTTAATGGTACGTAAAGCAAGAGGGATACTAAAGCAGGGATAAAGGTCCGAGTCTCGCAAGTCATGCCGCTCAGCGGCCTGGTTAAAAGGAGCTGATTTTTCGCAGCCCAGAGAGAAATTCATGCTTTTCCTTTCATTCAGTCAGAACCTTAATGAGCGACTTTACTGTTCAATTGTGAAGCTTCGCGAAACCTCTGTTCAATTGAGGCCGGCTGTGGCCTCAAGAGGCGCTACGACGAGCGTTTCGAATGCTTCCTTCGTGAGAGATTCTTGTCTTCTCAATCCGTTCAATTGCTCGAGACGAGTAAGGTCTTCGTATGATGAATAATACTGCGGGCGATGAAGCTGTCAACTAACGCGATGACCGCTGTGTGCCACATACCCTTGTGTTGTGTGGTTGTGGGTGTTGTGTGTGTGTACAGCTTCCTCTCTCACCGTTTCAATACTACTAAGTGAAATATCTACTTCAAACTCAAACTAGAGAGTTAACATTATGTTATCGCGATACATACATAGCCTGTTAGTTAAATCATGGCACAATACTTCTAGCATATGCGGTAATGAATCACAGTAGCAGCCAGTTCTATTTGGCAGCGGTTAGGTAGCTCTAAAACGGCGCAGGTTTAAGCATATATTACGGATAGCTGGTTCAATTTATTCGACTTTACTTGCTATTTTTCTGGTTGGTTTTCCATTATATAGTAGAGCTTGAGTCTACTTGTGCTTGGGGTTGCTTAGTTATCGTGTCATTAGTGATCATAAGAAGCAAGTCTCAGTAAGGTTTATCGAGAGCCAAAATTAAGTAACAGGAAGGGACAGAGGAAATTAAGGGTTGGGTTTTGATGAGTACCTAAACTACCAGTGTTTGATTCTGTTGCACAATAGAGCCATTTCTAGATTAGCTTGTGAACATATGGAAGACCGTAGGCACACTATGTCAGCCACGTATGGCTAAAGTGGGGTTTCTAATAATCGAAACATTAAATAAAGAGAAAAAGCGGACACTCCTTTCGGTCGACCCTGTATAAAATTCATACTGTATAACCAAAGTTTCTAATATCTAGGTCTTCCGCCTTAGCCAGGAGTGATTCATGAAGGTACTCAATCGTCGCATAGCTGTTATCCAATAGGATTTCAGCCTGTGAAATCCCATCACTCTTGAAGATCTGGACCATCTGAAAGAATAGTGACCATATAGTTGACTCACGGCCTGCTTTGAACTATCATAATACTGATCAAGACAAGCATGAAACTGATCATCACCATGGTTTTGGGTATCTGATCTTTGATCCCGTAGAGAAGGGGCCCGAAAAGAGTTAGAACACTTACAACTCGTTAGATTGGAGGAAGAACGACCAAAGCGGGCCAACCTCCAGCTTCGAAACGATAATAATCAGCAGGGAAAGTTGCTAGGAAAATCTATGTCGCAAATCCAATCGGCTAAGGAAGAATTGGAACGCCTCAATCAAGACATAGAAAAACTAGAGATAGGAAATATACAGCTGTAAAATAGCTTCCAATAGCAAAAAGAAAAAAACGAACCTAAAAAAACCTCCGAGGATCAATTAGGGCGTCTTAAACAAGACGAAGAAACTCTTAAAAGGTATCTACAACTTCAGAGTGAATATACCGAACCCGAAAACAAATTAGGTAAGATAATTATCGTAAGGGAAGACTACGAACAACGAATTGCACAGGAACATCAAGATCTTGAACAGCAATATAGAATTGACCTTTCAATCTGAAGAAGTCTTATGCAGTGAATAAAAAAAGGCTCCATGGTAGAATTAATCATTTGGGAAAGATTGTGAGTTAGCATAGAGAAAAGCTTAAGGAACTCAAGAGTAAAGAAACTATGAAAGATTAGAATTGAACAAACCTAAAGAACTGAAAAACAGTAAACAGAAGGAGACCAATAGCTTCACAAAGAAAATCAAATAGTTAGTATCTCAATATAAGAACCCACAGTACACTACCGAGATATGAAAGAGCGAACAGATAAGCCAGACGGGAAGTATTATCTTAGACCATGCTTAAGCGACTACTAATATTTTATGGACCCAAGGTAGTTCTAATAGCTCTAATCACAACGAGAACATACAAGTCATCTTTCGGTAACCGTATCAGGTTATATTTAAAGAGTGCCTTGTTAATTTATCAATACCTTAGAGATAAAGGATCTTCAAACGGTTGCTAAAAATTCAGCGTACTCTAGTAATAATCAAGATAATCAAAACTAGTAATTAGTTACATTTAAAACAAAGGTTTGGGTTTACGCTCATGATCTAGTTATTTATCCTTCGAACTTATTATACTTGGGGAGAGTGGCTACGAAATATCTAAGGAAACGAACAGCTATGTTCGACGGTTGTGGCGTGATAACACCTGAAACTTTGTTTTAAAGGGTACCTAGCCAGCCTAATCCCATAATATACCTTGCCCCTGGGTAGGAAATTGCAACCACGCCCGGAGAGAAGATAGCTGGCGCCCCCAGAGACCATGTGGAAAATAAGCAAGAGAGTGTAGGAGCTAGTATGGGTCCAAAAACCAAAAGTACGAAGGCCGCTCTAAGAGGGCACTACGAATCTAATAATTATCCCAAAAAAGCATGCAGAGCTACGAATATCATATAGTGCTATGCTTGGTCCAAGGAACATAGGCCCATACGATAAATCTTTGCCAGCTACAGGGTGTTCCACTATAACCGCCCGCACCAAGAAATAGGTCCGGTTGTCCACTACTTGGCCGCGCTAACCCCACCTCAGTTATTCATTTCTATGCTCGGCCGAAAACTAGGATGTAGTCATCTCAATGAGGTACCAACTGCCTGGTCTATCGGCTTGGCTTTGTTTACATATCAAGTATTCAGGTGTTGATCACGTGTTAAAGACTATTAGCCGCTTTCATAATTATTTTCACTAGTTACTACTTATTACACCAGTTTTGTTAATTCTATGGCTACCCTTTGCATGTATCTAATATAGATATGTATATTGGCAGGAGAATCAGAAGCAAGAGGAGGCTCTCCTGGTAAATCAATAATTAGCTGAGAAGTTATATAGGCTCTAAGATAAAGCTGGCTGACGCATGTTAACTAACGTCTCTAATCTGATCTCTTTAGTAGAAGAGAAAATAAAAGATAGAAAAGTTATTAGCTACATAGATAGCCGGAAAAATACACCGGAGGATGTCAAGTCACGTAATGAGTTAACGAAGACCATATTGAGATTCGAACAAGAGAGTTCGCTAAGGAAATTCTTAGGCAGTAGATTATTTAAAATTAATATAATTATTGCTCTAGGTATAAATATGGACTGGTCCAACCTCTTGGTACACCTTCTTACTGGGAGATATAGTACTATTGTCCTTTGTAATGTACTGCATTAAGGCTTTCTTCTTCTTACTTTATTCTGAGAACTCACCTAAAAATGAACAGATCAGAAGAAAACAAATACTGCATTCAATATCATTGACTCTATAGAATTATAACCGAACTTACGCGTAGCAACATATTCTCAGATTCTGAGACCAATACAGGTGTAACGTAATCCACAAGCGAGTTGCACACTTCTACCTATCCTTCGTATAATAAACTCAATTAGAATAACAACAACTAATTGTCTAAAATAATAATACTAGAAATTGGTTTATCGGATTCCTCTCCAATCTCCCTACAAGTTCGGATATTATGACCAGGCTTTACGCAATTGCTACATCGTGGAGTCTTCGTACGAGCCTGCCCTCCCTGACTACCACTTCTACGGTCTTTCCCTCTTAGCTACTCATCCAGATCTTCTGGTCCAGTGTATCTATTCCATCCTGTATAGTGAAGGATCCTTCGAGTCGTACGCAGCTTTTTTTAAGCTCTTCGGCGCTTGCTTAGTGCCTCATTTGCTGTACGAAGATCCCGGACCCGAGTGTTCGCAAACTTATCGATCAAATTTTAACCAGATCTATATAGCCTTAATAACCAAATTTTTCTCTCGTCAGTCTCTAACTATCCGCACCAAATACCCCTTAGTACGTACACAAACGTAAGGTGAACTTTGATTTGCGTCCTAAAAAACGAAATCTCTTTGGTAATTTGTGCTTCTGGTCGGATAATAGCTTTTCCTTCCCGCGCTGTAACCTAAAACCTGGTTCGTGTCCAAAATTCCAAAATCGGACTCATATTGAGCCGTAGTAAGCAAGCGATATTAATTCGAATATAGTTTCATGCCCCAAATATTAACCTGTCCGTCAGCCCACGTGTAGAGCCTGAGTAACGGCCGATGTTCTAAAACTGATCCAATTTCTGCTATGGTAGTCCACACAGCCAGAAACCAACCGACCTACACGAGGGCCTTTCCCCCAGACCTTTCTGAAACTCTTTTCGTGGGGAAACGGCGGCCCCAAGGCGCTAGACGGACAGGGCAGAAATGTGGGGGACGCCTCGCAGCATACATCCCCAAGGGCGCTTACCCGCCAAGACTTACCATTTACAAAGAGAAACAGATCTAGACAGACATTCAGGAGAGTCCTCAGTAGCTCCCTTTGCTAAAGTATTATTTACAGCACTAGAGCACTGACAAATTAACCTTCTCAATAACCTAGGAGAGAAGAAATATACCCTAGGGTCTTCGTGCCGCTGCTGCTGTTCAGGCAGTTAAACCTTGCAGCCTGTAGAACCGCCATAGTCGGTTCTAGCCGATATTAGATATTAGGTCGAATAGCTCAGCTCTACTAAGCTTCCCCGGCTCTTAACAGATGCGTGTATGGTCAGGTCACCGTGATATTGGGTGCAATTATGGTTTTATCATCACACCTTTTTTCACTATACCATCCACGATTTCGTTTCCTCATGCGCCAATGTGCCTCGCTAGAAATTTAAGAAAGTCTCTTGTGATGAAGCTAAGGGAATGCCGAGTATGTACCTATAGAATCAAGTAAAAGTGGCGCGTGAGGGCAACAGGGTAATTGGAAGGTTTGGCTCTACACGGTACGTACTATTCTATCCGTTTCCGTGGATCATAGCCATCATACTTCCTCGCTAACTGTAATCCATTGGGATCAAAAAGTCTACTCATTCAAGGGCTCGACGGAATATGAAATAAATCGAAAATAATACTCAACATAAGATCGGACTAAAAGTACCCATCATGTTCCCAGTCAATCTGTGCTTTCAACTTTGTCTTCTCTTGTTTTATTATCACCTCTTCCATGCTCTGTCCCATTATCGTCTCTTCCATGCTCTGTTCTGGTTCTCTCCTCAATCACGCGCAACGCAGCGCTCATAGAATAATAAGGACCAAATACCTCCGTCCAGATGCGAACGCACTGTTCCCATCCCGGCTCCCCTAAGTCTCTTAAAATGATCGCATATGCCTTATTCAAGAGCTCGTCCGAAACTTCTTCAATCCCCACATATAATATTTTCCAGAAGCCCTCGACTTTCATTCCTTCCGCCCCCACAATAACACGACGAGGCCGAAAAGCATATTTTCCCCCATACCATAGACGAGAGTTATTTCTGAAATTATCCCATTCATCATCAATACACAGAGCCTGCAACCTTTTCGCAAACATTTCCAGCAGCTGGTTCATAATCACTTCTGTGGGACGCCAGGTTGTCAAAATCTTCGGCACCCTATCTACCATTTTGGCGCGGCAGAACTCGAATACATCGTACTCGAGCTCAATATCCTGAACCCATGTCTGGTATTTCAAAGACCGAGGAAATAGGATAAAGTAAGGCATAGGCTTGGATAATCTGCAACGGATTTATTTGACTTCTTCTGTATATATCACGTGAAGACAGCCGTAGGCTCTGGGCGTTTCCCAGTCTGTACCGGGAAATTTCCTGGGTCTAAGGCGGGTTGGAAGAATGCTTGATGCCTCAGCACTTATATTGCCTCTGGTCAACGTCATGGCTTGTTCTTGACGTAAAGATAATGCAAGATTAGAGAGACGTGGCTTGAACCAAAAATATGGTCAGTAAGTGTATATAGATATTAAAGCAGCCTCAATGGAGACAATGACGGATGTAGAGGAGTTGGCAAATGTAGAAAAAAGGTTGAAGTTGGAGCGTTTTAGTTCAGGGGGAATCGTCTCCTTTTATACTTTTCATTGTCGTAAGTTCGGCTACGGCGGCCAACAGGCAACGACCATGAGCCATTTATGGAACAGCCATCTTGTACTTTGATAGGTCATGGAATCCTCATCTTGCATTCATAGTCCCCTGTAAATCCGTAACGAAAGTTTTGGCCCAACTGCTTCTTATAAGCCATTGGCCCTAAGGCCGCCAGCCGCGACTGCAAGGATCAAGTTTCTCTCACGATGGGTAGTATCAAAGAAGAATCGAGCCATTATTACCTTCTTTAATCATAGTCAGAGTCCCTCCCTATAACCCAAAACTCCTCGGCATGAGGGTCCGAGCTAGCCTCTACACTGGTTACATCCCCGAAGCTTCCCCATTCGCGCCGAGACCTCCATCTCTTAAGAAGAAGATTGCTGCGCTGGCGCGGGACACAACATGGTGCCGTATCTCGAGCTACGGAAGCGCGATTGAGGCGGCCCTTTCGTGCTATTGGCAGATAAAACGGTTCTTACCGAATACCATGGATGGGGATTGTTGCCGTACCTTAGAGACTGTCATTCTTATCTTTGCTAATATTCTGCCTAGATACGGTGCTTCCGGCTCCGATCCTCAGTCAGCCGGCGACCTAAGTAACCTAATTACACTTCACCATGATAGACACCATCTCTCACATACCTGTCGCTTCACATTTGTCCCGAAACGAGATGTAGCCAACAAGGCTCGGTGTCTGACACTCTAGGTCTTTATCCGGACGACAATAATGAACTCGTCCCTCTCTACCACAACCGTTCTGCTGCGCCCCTCTGAGGCATTTCTTTCGAGCATGTCCCTGCGCGGTTTGCTTGGACTATCTTCTCCGACCAGACCGGACGCTTTTTCAAGGGGGCTGAGTATGCGGTTCTCTCATTTGATCCCAAGATAGACGATAATAAAGAAGTCAAGCTAAGGGCGCTGAGGTGCGGATTGTCTGTTCAAGACGATGAATTCTGTGTAGTACAGGGGGAAAACGATGCTTTCATTCCTCCGACTAGGAACTACCCCGCGGGAAGATAGCGGAAGCGCCGCTGGGATTACCTTGCGGTGAACACTCCGCCCTATCTCCCTCAGCAAGGATCAATTCACATAGCGAAAAAAAGGATCTGATTACCATTGTGATTTTGAGCAAGCCGTTCTAGGAAAAGGAATGTATTATGGTGCAACATCATTATGTGGCGGTATATTGAAAGACGGGCTTGGGATGCGTTGTGTTGTTGTGAATGATTTGTTGGCAGTGAGGCGGTGGAGTGGGTCAAAATGGCACTCAGACAGTGTTTTTTCATAAAGCCACATTGATTCTCTCGGCTGTTTGGTTCTGCCTTCGGAGGAAGAAATCAAGTCCTGAACCCGAAACCCACGTGATTCAAGAAAACGAGCGTAAACTTGAACCTGCGCATGAAAATGACACTGACTCGGAAAAGCTCTCAACAACCTCTTTAACGAACGCTACAATCATCACTCCTCCAAGTCGATCGGGACTTTCTCGTATCATGAGCAAGGTGGTTCCCGCGCGAGTAAGTAGTTAACCGAAGATCAAAGTATCGACAAGACGGTACCGATTGAGGCCCCCGACAGTGAGATTTTCGAGCTAGCCGCTTGTCGACCTCCTGCCGAGCTTGACGCCGACACCGGAGGTTCCGACGATTTCTAAATCGTCGATCAGGAGGTTGGATTTGGTTTGGATGAGACTTATCCCCTCAGCCCGTATGAGCAGACGAGGCTTAAGATGGACCGCCAACTGGCAGAACCTGTTCCTGCGGATACACCAGAAGATTGAGCTCAAATTGCACTCGAATTGCTACCAAAGATGGCTACGAAGCAAGGTAAGCCTGCAGCTGAGCTCTCTGGGGTATCATGAAAATTCGTTAGAGAACTCAAGGGAGGCAAACGCGGCTGGGATGTGTGAGAGAAAAAGAGACAAGTAGTTGGATAATGGAAGGGAAAAGACCACGCGAAGACAAACTGGTATTTGTATTCGCTCTTGAAAATACATTCCTGGATGTATAGCTCACTACATCGGGCCAGAGGATTTGGATGAGTTGCCATGGCCCCCCGCTTTTCAACTTCTCCGTATCGTCAGAGGACGTGTACCTTGAACACGGACGCATCCTCACGGCCCGGTGCCGCGCCGACGGATCGCTGCGGGACAGCTCCCTCAACCTGAACGACGCCCTGGAGAATGACAACGGCCGGTTCCGCTAGGTCAGCGGCGGCGGCAGCTGGACTGTCCGGCCCGACGACACCCTGGGCAGCATTGCGTCCAACTACAGCGTGTCGTGGGAGGAGATTGCCCGCCACAATGGCCTGAGCAACCCTGACCTCATCCACCCTGGCCAGACGATCCAGATCCCTGGGGGTGGTGGCCACCACAGCCGCCGTTGGGAAAATGTCGCTTCTGCGTCCAGAATTTGGAGAGGATGTCAGCGCGGCAAAGACGTATCTCAAAACCGCTACTCAACTTCTGCGCGATTGCGAGGAACTTCTTATACTTTTCTGCGTTGAGGGAAAATCCTTCCGAAGGTCAAGATCAATGCCGATACTCTCCCATCCTGGGTGCACGACTGGAGTAAGCCTTCACCCCTCGGTCTTAGGGTCACCGAGTACAAGAGATATTCTGCAGACGCGTGCTTCATTCCGCCTGGTACTCATCATCTTGAGGGGAGAAATTAGCTAGATGACCTGCAGTTGTCGACGAAAAAAACCCTCACCGTTGCCATTGGTGGCCTCAGGGTCGACGAAATATCATTTCGCGGGGAGCCAAATCGCGACATCCAAAGGGGGGGAGCCGTTTCCCCGACTGTTGAGCATGCTGCTGTCCCTCCCGACTCGGTACCAGACCATGGAAGAAGACCGATGGGAGGCTTTTTGGCGAACTCCCATCGCCAACACTGCTGGTAAGGAACGTCTCGCGCCTTCAACAGTCTTTTCTCGGCCCGGGCTTTACAAAATGGTTCCGAGAGAAAGTTCCCGCCGGAATTAGTTTAGTCATTTCTTTCAACTGATTTAGGTCGGAGTGAGAGCCAAGACGCCGTTGTGAGAGGGTAAAGGTTCAGGCGGCGCCTCAAGATCTCCCAATTCTGCGGCAACTCAACGTTACGCAGTTCCTGGGAAGATTACTCATGATGATATGGCGGACCGGCCGTGCGAGCGAATCGACACAGAGTCTACTAAGGGATGAGCGTGTGTTGTATTAACCTAGAAACTTTTTTGAGTATTTAAAACTAGTACCTCAGCTCTCCATTCGTTGCTTGCGCGGTCGGCCCCGACGGCAAGCCGTCATGTCCTTGCTATGCTTACTTGACTTGCGACTCATAGCAGTCCTCTTTGCAGCCCTGACTTCCTCCACTGACTTATCACTCGGGGCCCCAAACTGAGCCTCAAACCTGTTGATCAGATCCAGGGCATTTTGCATCCTGTTGGCTGGTACAAGAGTTGGTTTCCAAGGAACCAAGTAGTACACCTCGCCATCAATGACTTCTTTACCCATCAGGTCGCCGTCAATCTCCCATTCTGCGTCCACGTCGGTGGCTGTAGCAGTGGGTTGGCTCTGTTCCATTGAACTAGAGACCATTGTATTTGACTCCCCAATGCAATCATGGACGTCTTCATCTGCGTCTACCATGACTTCGTAAGTAGCAGGCTTATGCTCTGATGCTTCGAAGTCATACTCTCCGTGGTCTGAGAATGGCTTAGTGATGTCATCTCTTAGCCGCATGTTCTCGCTATTTATAGTTTGGTCTATGTCCAATCAGTAGGCCGAACTCATAAGCGGGAGGCTTTACCTACTGGGCTCATCTTGGTAAGTGTTATCGTTCCCGTGATGGTTCGAGTCCGGCGGATGAGGTTCTCGTAACGCATAAACCTCGGCATACTGAGTCTGTGCATTCACGAAAGACTCCCGTCCGGGGCCGGATTGCTTAGTATTTATATCACCCAAAGCCCAGGGTAGAGCATCATGACACGTAGTACTGCCGGTAGATTGGCCTGCATCTCTTGGGTGGTTTAATGAATCACCATTGGTCAATACTTCTTTCGGGAGTTGAAGCGCCTTCAGGCTATTATCGGGTGCGTTCAGCTGACTGAGTTGTCGGTTGATGGTATGGTGGTTCATTGCATCTTGGGCGGTGGTATTCCGTGGACGCGGAGGTGCAGCTATCAACGAGGCGTTAGACAAACCTCTTGAAGTACTTAGTCTAGACAGAGACAGTGTCCGGGTGTCTGAAACGAGTCCCTGACCATTGCTCCAATCGGGGTGTTCGGAGTCGTTCGTGCCTGGTCCGTCATCCAGTTGCGAGAAGACACTTCGCCTGTAGAAAGTATTTGAGGCACCGAGTCCATCTCGAAATCCAGGTTCAATCTCTTCTATGGGAAATTAGTAGAGAATGTAGCAATAGACATGCAACCATACCTTGAATATTCTCAATTCCTATAGCGTTCCTCAATGGGACACTATGCTGTTCTGACGGCAGCACGGCGTCATTTCCAGTAAGGTTGGTTAACTCAACAATAGTAGCTAAGTGTTGTTGTAATGACATTAGGTCATTGGAACTATTGCAGTGTGTTATACTCGCTTCGGGGTTGGGTCTCGTCATAGGCATCTCTCGCACCATACCAGGATCGCTACTCGCCGATCTGCGGTCGCATGGCCTAGACAGGTCAGAACTCACCAGTCGAACGGTATTTTGAGGGTCGCTTGTGGACTTTGGTAGCTGTTGCTGTTGCTCATGCTGGCTTTGTATTGAATTATTGAGTGATGGTTTTTCTTGGTTCACGGTATTTTCGTCTCTCTTTTCCGCTCTTCGAGCTTTCCTAAGCTGCTGGTTGATTTTGAAGAATAAAATCCTCATAATGTGAAAGATCCTACAATAATATGAGCAAAACTCTAGGTTCATGTTTTCCTGAGAAATTCTTACAAGTCAGAGTCTTTGGAATATCGCAGCCTAGTTCGGCTATTGTCAAGTGTGTCAGGCCAGAAGTGGCTACCCTGGTCCAGAGTATTAAGAAAGTTGTGCGTTACATCAACCAGGCCATTTTGATGAAGGCTAGAGCTCCAATGAAGTAGCTCTCGACAAGGAATACCATTGCTAGTTTTGAAGGTTTGAGCATGCCTCTTCACGGATCTGTAGAAGTGGCGATCTTGAGGCTCTCCCGGATTCCCATAACCAAGAGCGTGGCGAAGAGAGGTAATGGTGGGTAATTCTTTCCTTGTACTCTTTAAGTAGTCAAATCTTCTAAAATCGAAAACTTGTGCCATAATGACGTATAGATTAATACTAGCCAATAGTTAGCCGTCTCTCATAGAGTACCCTCCATATGTAACATGTCCAAGGAGAGGTTGATCCCAGAACTTGGCATGTGCTTAATATACTCTCGTAGTTAGGGCACATCACCGGATTTGATTCTGATGTATATGCCGATAAAGTATGTATGTATATTCCGCTAAGTACCTTATGGGGAAATATGTTGCTTTAATATAGGGCCTAATTTAAGGACCTGAGACCTGAAACTTGGCCTACATTAACATTCACTAGGGAGTTCGCTGAAACTTTCCCGATTTAGCGAAACTCCCAACCCAACCCCAACCCCCCCACCTCAAAGGCGCAAAATCCCCTTCTTCTACGGAGTAGATTACTTTTTATTCCCTTACAGCGAGCCTATGACCGCTTAGTCTTGTAGCCTCTGTACCATAAAAGGCGAAATTTGTGTCGCTAAATATTAGATAACTTTTTTTATCTAATACTATAGCGTGGAGCATAACCAGCTTCCGCTCTGTTGTCTTTCTAGTTATTTTTACGGGGAGGGAGTACCTGAAAATACCTTAGTGTACATGCCTAGATATTTTACAGTATGGGAAATGTCCGTTAATGGCCGGGAAATGAGTTCCCCAAAGACTAAGTACTAAGGTGGGGACAATTGTGTCTAGAGTGTTGGCGCCCAAGACCGGGCTGCTCGCATGAGAATACGATCGAGGGATTCTCAGGGATACAAGGGGCCGCGGATACCCTCTGTAATTACTAGTTAGATGTAACAGTCTCAATTTATCCCTTTTACCTGTAAAACTGGAAGCTGTTAGGTGGCGACACCAACAGTACCATGTATGATCCCCAAAATGTATTCGATTGTGGAAAGAGCCCTACCTAATCTTAAACAGACCTCGTTTTCTTGGCTTTAGGCCCTCCGTGGTGACCTTCTCTTTTCCTTTTTTTGTGGTGTATGTAGCTAGGGGCACTCGATTTTCTTTCCTGAGCTTTTCCACCTGCGCGGTTGTTTTTTTGATAGCTTTGGTGATTGGAATACCTACACTTCTTGGGTTTGCATTCTTCTTTCTGTGGGCCAGGGCGACCGAATACTGCCGTCAGTCCTTGTAAGGCAATGAGTCTAGGTAGACTAAAAGGAGCTCCGCTAATAGAACAGGCCTCCAACCCGCCCCGCTTCAAGGCGATGTCAAACACCCCATCAGTGGTCAGGGCTACCTTTTTGCGGAAATTCCCATAGCGATCAAAACTGTTCTTCTCCACAACGTCCGTCATTGGGCATCTGTTGATCCAAAATTGGGCTGATGTAGAATCTAAACCCCGAAAAAGCTCAGGAAAAGCTGGTTCAGAGATAGCAATATCACACAATATACATCCGGACACAAAATATCTCCCATCAATCTTCTCAGGGACAGCGTCAAGCTCGAAGTAAAATAAGGAGGCAATCAGGCGTTCGGCGATATTTTCTATCTTCGATACAAGCGTTTGATCCTGATCAACATGAGACTGAAGCGTCTGGATACTGTTTACATCGTCCAATCTCGGGATGTCATGATCAAACTTTGTGGTGAGGCGATAATACCGAGGGTTAGCCTGAATTACCTTCCTCGGCTGTTCGTCTAACATCTTCATGAAATTCATCTGGGCTAACCGGTATAACCAAGGAGTTAACCAAGAACACCAGGAGGTTCCAGTTGCCCTTTCTGAAACATCGTTCTTCTGCCTAGATTCCCCAGTACCAAGAGATAGAATGAAGTCGGGATGTTCTAGAGATGGGTTCGCTTCAAAAGCGTAGGATACCGCTGATGCAAGGGGGTCATTTTCTAGAGGGCCGGCATCCTGGAAGGTGCCCACGTCACCTATGGCTTTTGGGGGGAAGTAACTTGGGATTAAGAAGGTCAGAAACAATACAAAACCATAGAGTGGAATGAATTTCATACCCAACTGCAGCGCAGCCTGCCGCCAACCTGGAAGTGTTAGCCCTAACATTTATGCGTAAGTGATGTATACTTACACCTCGGAGATTTTTGCAGTCCCAAATCCTTTCTTGAACCGATCTAGTTTTTTTTTTAAGAAAAAAATTGTTAGCTACTCGCGGAAGTGAGAGGCGTTTTTCTTGCGTATTCCTACCGTGACTTATGCGACCGTTACGGTTGGTGAAGATATGGCACGAAGGCGAGCCACCTGTTGTTGCGACAGGTAGGCCAACCAGCGTGCCAAATGGTGTGGCCTGGGACTTATCCAACAGGGTTCTAGTTCCGAATACCTGCTTGAGGACTGATTCAATAGGAGATGATGAGTAGAGGCCACCAGATATACATGAAACAAATACTTTCAGAATATCAGACAACCAGGTGTGTGACAAGCAGTCAGGGAGCAATCGAGAAACTATTTTCAGTAGTTTTTTCTTTTGAAATATAGATTTAGCCAAGAGTTCGAAGGCTTGGCTTGTTTCATCAATTGAAGATCCGTTGAGAAACAAATCTGCCGCGATTAGCCCCCCTAAAAGGTTCAGCAGTGAGTCATGGAGCAAGTAAAAGTATGAACGAGAACCTACCAGAACTGATCCCAAATACCATGTTAAAAAATCGTTGGAATGGAATCTGCACCCCTATCCTCTCATGGATAGACTTCATGATCCTTAGTGGTATGATTCCTCTTACCCCACCACCATCTATACAAAGTATGCCTACGCCGCGGGTCGGTGGGCTTATCCTTATCCTTAACTTATCAGATAGTTCGATACCACACAAGAAACAATGTTCGATCAAAAAGTCCCTCTTATCCGTTGTAACTCTCTCACCGAGGGCACCGACACATTGATCACAGAAACCATGTCTACATGGGAGGAGATGCTGAGGCCGGCGTCGAAGGCATGAAAAGCAAGTATCTGCACTACGAACCTCGCTCCATGATGGCTCCTTGCAGCGAATATTTTCATAATGTATCTCTGCTGGTGAGATTGAGCCCTGCTTTAACTGGACATAATACTCCTCCAGTTTGGTTTCGATAACCTCTAAGAACTCTTCTTGCATGTGTGTAGGGACCACGTGCTTGTCTCGAAGTGCCATAATCACGTGTTCGTAGTAAATTGTGCGGAAGACTTGACGAGGTGGAAATACTGGGATTAGCCGTTAGTCTCACTGTTCAGACTTGGGATGTACAGCCTCTTACAGTGTGTGTCTGGTAAGTAGTGATCTAGGAAAAACGATGACGCAATCACAGGGGCAGCAAAGTTTAGTAATGCCCCAGGCTGTGTCTGCTGTAAGAAATCGGTAAGATGATTTACTAAATTTCCGGAGAGAGGATTATCATCTCTGGTGGCTTTGATGAAGTTGAATGGCTCGTCTGTGCATGAGAAGTGTGCACAAGCATAGTCTAAAAAGGAGAGGAAGTGACTTAATGAAAACAGCGACGAGGCATATTCACGGTGTATTCGCATTTCTAATAGCCTTGCCATGAGTCGGTCCTTCAGTGACCTATAACGTGCTCCATCAGAAATTCTAGTTGATGGAAACAGCTCAACTACTTCGATTGTGGAGAAAGATTCGAAAATATCCTTTGAGGTTTTTTCACGAATCAAGCCCAAAAGAGCGCCTAGGGTCTCATTTTCGCTATGAGTACTAGGGGACGGCGACTCTAAAACAATGGCCGCATGGGGCCTGAGTAAAGCCGGTGGAGGCTTGTCATATGCGAAGTTGATCCACGCGACAAGCGAGTGTGCAACGTTTTCGACACCACCCATATCATCGGCAAAGAAGCAGAAGACGTCGGTGAACGGACCTAAGATTTGGGAGAAGATGCCGCTCCTGGCTTGGACTGAATCTTTTACCAGGGACCTCTTAATAGTATGCCTAGTCGAATCGTGGCACGGACTCAATGAATTATTGTTGTTAACTCTACTCGAAATATCACCATCCGCAAGCAGTAAGGGTATCCCGAAAATACTCGATGGGTCTACATTTAAATGTATATCCGTAGACCCTTCACGCCCAAGGCGGAACTGACGACCCCTGCTTACTCCAAACAGTTTGCGCAATGCAGCTGTCTTTTCCTTATTACCAAGAAGAACGATTAAGCTTGGCTGTTGGTGATTGGGATCAGGAATAAAACTTGTGATACGGCGTCCTCTGTCTGATACTATTAGCTCCAACTGCTTTCCGCGGCTGCAGATATCCAACCAAGTGGTATGTTTGCATCGTTTCATGACTACTCGTAGCTGGTAAAATTCTACTTGCGCCCACAGACAACACGGGCGTTTTATTCCACATTGTGGACGGGTTTATGGTCGGAGCTGTTTTATGGAAATCAAGAGCAAGAGCACCTGCCTCAACTGGGACCATTAAGAGACCCTTCAATTTGGTCCAAAAGCTTGGCCCGACACGTCATCATCCATCAATAGTCGCATGAACACAGTACAAACCTAATTCGTCTACACAGTGTGTCGTGAACAGACATGCAACATCACAAGGTCTATTGTACATGGAGGAAATAAATCCCACGGTTCAATGATTGGCCACGGGCAATTATAGAGACATCCATTTACTTTGATATTACTAAGACTCTGGGTCTAATGCTTTCAAACTCAAACACTAAGTATCGAGGCCCAAATGCTCTAACGTGCACTGGTTGTCCGTGATGATAGATAACATGAAGGCGCGTTTCTATATCTTATGAGACACGGTTTTGGAAATCACTGATACACTCTTCAAGCTGCTGGGATACCACCTGGACTGCTCTAAACAAGTCCATTCCAGCGTGGTTGTATTCACGCCATCTCTGTTCCTCCTTCTTCAACCGACTAGAGTCCTTTCCCTTTCTTTCAAGATCGTCGAAACTCACAGTCGCTAATGGGGGAGGCACCATTGATTGTGGCGGTGTAGCTTCACTATAGATGGAACTAGCGGGTACTTGATTCTTTCGAACCATAGCTGCTTCTTCTGGATAATAAGTGGGAGACATGGCCCTAAGCCCCTAAATATGTCGGCCACATAAGAACTTATAGTCGCAATATGAACACTAATTTATGTCTGCTTCGCCTGAATCTGGGACCTGATGCCATATTTTCGGCTCGAGCTATCATATAAATCATGCTTTACTACGATGCACTGAACTATACACTTGCTGTTATGGAACCATGCAGTTCACAAGAGTCATAACCGCGGCGCTGTTAGCTTATTATCCTTTTGCGAAAGCAGATGTATCGTCAATTGCATCTGTCAGCCTGTCAAGCGGCGGATGTGAGCGGCTCGTGACGTCACAGTCAATTTCAACCATCCCCAGTGCACAGAAAAGCTCCACGATGAATATAGAACGAAGCTCTGCATCGTACAGTCCCCGGCCTAGCTCATCTACTAACCAGTCACCAGCTTCTGACCTCTCAAACAGCCTTGTGTCGGCATCTATTCACAGGACCAGTTCAACGGCATCTTCTCTAGGATCATCGTCCCAGGCCGATCAGACTTTATCATTGCCTACGACCAGCTACAATTCGATTTCGGAGAGCGCTTCATTTTCTACATCTTCTGCCAGCCCAAACGTAACGTTGGCTTGGCTGGACCTTACACAGCGCCTTAGGCTCGCTAAGTCGTACGTATAGTTCAGCTATAGTTTAGACACTCTTAGACTCATTATACCTAGTGCATCTGATCGCTATAAGCTCTTACCGAATGATGAGCAATTCAAATTTAACTTCAAAAGCAACCAAAGCATATTAGGTCAGAGCTCGATTGTTGTCGTGAACGAAGATACCTTCCCCGCTCTTGTTAGTGTCGGATCTTCCATCGCCGTTGGTCACGTAGCACGTAAGTTATTCTAAAGTACCTCGTGTAGAATACTTCTGACTTTGGTAGCGTGCGGACTGATTGCAGCGCATCACCACCAATCAACCCCTGAGATACAGCTCGTATTGGAAGGCCACCTAGTTACGGAGATGATACTGGAGGACGATTCCCTTGACACTGCTAACCGACGGATTGTCCATAACGATATAGGACCTAATGAACTAACGATTTTCTATCAAGACGCTACGCATTATCAGTTCAATCCCGATTGCACAAATACTACATTCATCTCCCTATTTTCGCAGGAAGATGGTGCCACAGAATCTATATCAAACGCACTATCTGACTCGGTAGTCGGTAGTACTATCTACCGCGGCATTCCTTCTTCCATGTCGCAATCGGTGAACGAGTGTGTTCAGAAGTGTAGAGATTAAAGCTATAAGGACATTGAAATGACAAAGGATAATGACTGTCATTCTGATTCAAAATCATGCATTTATTTAAGCTTAAAATAGGTAGACATCCCATGAAGTTATAAATAGTACTCTTCAAAGGATTTCGTTGAGCATTGCATACGTTTCACTATATATTTGCTGACTTGTTCCAGTTTCTGGCGATTCTAAATGCGTTAGTATGTAAAGCTGGTATACGTAAAGATGCGAATGTTTTTACAGTTGTGCAAAGGGCATCATCGACCCGTGATAAAAATTTGGCCGAAGACATGATATGAAGCTCTTTGAAGTCGAAAAGGGCTAGCAGATGAGGTACCCCTCCCGCGCGTGCATTTTCGAAGCGATGATTGGAACATTTCTCCTCTAGGCCGTGGTAGACCTCTAGAATGTCCATATCAAGATCCAAAACATACAGCCACATGTCTCTAGTCACATGGATGTCTTCTACCCTCACTGGGGCTTTATTGACCTTCGTAGCCCGGGACAGAACCTCCAAAATACCAGCACCAATATCACCAAAAAGAGAAGCGTGGATGGTTTGGGGAAGCTGATCCAACGACTTTCCGTCTCGCCCTTCGACAATGTTTTGCCAGACGACTTTCCCCTCTGGCCACCATTTGGCAAAGTGGAACCATTCGTCATCATAATGCTCCTGGGTTGTAATGTAGCTGTTCTGTAGCCCCTTCCTAAGCCGCTTGACATTGTCTTCCGTGCCCAGAAAGTTTTTGATTGTAATACCCTGTCCTTTGGGGCAACTATAATATCTACCATACTCGCCAAAGACGCATGTATGATCGTGAATTAACCCTATATAATGCTTGGAATCCATCCAAGTAAATCAAGAATAATGAGAAACCTTCAGCGAAAAATTAAAAATCACAGTCATGGCATCGGAGTAATAAATATATGGCTTTAGTTTAAGCACTAGGTATATATGCTGATGTAAGTAGACAGGGGCTCTCATACTATAACAGGTGTCTATTCGCGACGCTGAGCTTTTCTAATTTGAAAGACTTTTCTTCTTATCGGCTCGGCCACTTGGTTGCAGCTGGTTCCGGGTATACTACAAGCCGTAGCATATTTAAAAGGCCTATCTCCATAAATTGTTTCATCATTTAGCATTCTCCACGCGTGATTGTAAAGTAGTAGCCCACGCCTTTTATCATTTCGCAATATGTTTCAGCTTCGGTTTTGAATCTGTTCATAACGCTTGCGTTTCTGATGTAGGAAAACTTAGAAACGGACATGCCAATAACTTAAACCGTAGCGCACACCGATTTAGCCTCGTTCCTCATTGAAATTTCCCCTTGTTCTGTCTTGAATCTCTAATTTACGCTCTGGGTCCTTCCTCTAGAGATTGGTCAGGCGAGCTCGGTTGGGTGGGCTCTTCGCTTTCATTATCGGTTTCTGTTCCAGGGGACGCCAATGATACCTCTTGTCACAAGAACCGAAATCCGCCAAGACTTGATTAAACTGAGGCTCAATCAAAGAGTCATGGGACTGATTTAGCAGATGCAAATCACCCAGATCTAGCAGATAGAGCTGGCCAATTGATGAGTCGTCATATGCATACGAGATCCGATGAATTGATCCATTATCCAATTGTCGACAGCCCAAGAGGAAGGCGTCCAAGTCAAAATTCATAATGGCTATGATTAATTTACGTAGGACCCATTTGTCAAGCCGTCGCCTTTTGAAGGGCCATGTATTCAGGCCATATTTAAGTTCACTGGTCCGCAAATTAGACTCCTCTTGCAAATCGCGGCGAATAAATACGAGATGTATATATAGTACATACTGTCTCTTTCGTTATACACATACAGCTTCTACCAGTTGATCCTATACTAAGCCAGTATGTCTTCCATATGTCACGCCAAGCCTGGGACGGCTCACGAGTCCAATTTCCATTCCGCATTATGCGGGCCTCTACCCTTGCCTCTACAGATCAGGCGTCTTGTGAGTGAAGAAAGGGAGACTGTACCCGAACAAAGCGTCCCTGAAGGCTGTTTCTTAATAATAAGTGGAGCCACAACTTCACTAGTTGCCCGGCAGTTGAAATCGGTAAAAAGAACCCGGACTGGGTCTATACTGCGATAAAGGTGGGACTAGCTGGAAATTACGATGCAAACCATCAAGCTCGGTGCTACATGTCCTTGAGAGGTCCAATCTGCGACTTGGTCGTCGATACATCCTCAATTATCCCCGCGATACAGCACAAGTCGCTAGACTGATATCACCTCTTATGCAAGTCAATACAGGTTCCATCCAAATTCATATCCAGCCACCTTCAGGCTGTCCAGCCTCGACCGTGTGAGAATCCACGCCAGATAAAGTCAATGGCCGTTGGGTTGCAATACCGGTATCAATATATTGTCTCAGTGCCATTTGTAGCTGCCGAAGTGCTTGATTTATT
Source organism: Clonostachys rhizophaga (assembly GCA_902077795.2). Classification (NCBI taxonomy): domain Eukaryota; kingdom Fungi; phylum Ascomycota; class Sordariomycetes; order Hypocreales; family Bionectriaceae; genus Clonostachys; species Clonostachys rhizophaga. The sequence goes on along the minus strand of CABFNQ020000697.1, from coordinate 13,635 downwards.
TTTGCTAAGAAGTCTACAATATTCGGCCAATTTCTTTGGTATGAGACGAGATTATGCAGTGTCTTATAGTCTTGCGCTCCCAATGCAGCCAAGTGATGTCTTAATTGATCAAAATGGCGTTCCATTATTACTAGATGATTTAAGCATCAATAGACTCAATTTATAAGTTTTATATGTATCTAATAAATAGAAAACCTATTTTTGGGCCTATTCCTAGCAAATTGGTTTGTATTGGCGCAGTCAAAGACGAGAAAGTGGCCTTCTAGCTAACGCCTGCGACGGCGCTTCCAGCCGTATGTCTTCTACTTACAGCTTCTCTGCCCCGAGTACCAGCTCCATATTTTCCAAGTTAATTTGAAGACAAAAAGATAAGACCACCTTTCTCATCAATTTGTACTACGCTCAAACTTCCTATAACACCTCTACCAGACTATCGAAGTTTGACTGTATGCCAGGAAAATAAGATAAGAGTGCCTCCTTTATGAGCCTATCTGGCTCCGCCACATCCAGATTGTCATGAATTGGGGATAAAATGACGAAAGCTGTTTCTGCATAAGACAGAGTTGCTCTTCGGTGAGAGTAAGCTGGTATCTTGGGGTTAATTTCTCTGTTTCGGCCTGATCTTTGTATTTTTCCACATTCTTTTTGAATGCCTCCTTCGACTCTACCGTTGCCATTTGGTCCCTTTCCAAGTGCCCTTTGAGCGCCATTTCCGCCTAATAATTGGCCCCGAGTTCTGTACATCTCACTTGGAGTTCAACCAGGTTCTTTTTGTCGCCTTATAGTGAATCGCAATGCCTCGCAACTTCGGACAACCCAGCCCATAATTCTTTGTTGAGATCATTCACGCTTTCCATCTTTGCTCAAAACATTTTGCTATCGTGTTCAACAATTTTTTTTTCGCGTTTTCTAGCTATTTTGATATGAACCTTCGTTTTTATATCTGTAGCGCAACCTCCTTAGCGCCCGATCTACATAATGACAACTCTGTTCCAATGTATCCTCCTGGGTTATTTCAGTTCATAAATCAGAAAATAAACGTCACTCAGCCGCACCTACAGAGATGAACTGTAGCTGTAGCACAGCTGAGATGGCAGCGCCGCCATTCCCCAGTGGTGTGCACACACTGGAATGGGCTCTAAGTGATCAAGCACCATAGCAAGCAATTGGAGCCGGAGCTGGGACTAAAACTAGATGAAATCTCTGGGAGATGTACTCACGATCGATGATAGAGAATTGCAGACGTAGCTATCGCAGCGTTCCAGGTGAACTTCGTTGTATTAAGCCGAGGCCTATCGAAAACTTTGCAAGTGAAATGCCCGAAAGTTGTCCCTATCGCTGCATGATACCAAGTTAAGCTATGAATCTCACGATTGTCGAGCCGGCCTATGGGTCGGTCCAGGGGGGGCAGTCCCAACCTCAAATCACTCCGGTGTTAACCAGAAAAAATGTACATGTATGTATGGCAAACAAAATTATATGAGAAAATATATATATATATTTATGTATGTGCATATATCTTCTATCAAAATAAGAATAAGCTGGTCTGCTATAAGTGTATATGCCCTCCAAGACCAAATCGCAAGCGTGGTGGACTCAGTTGATATATGCAAAATCACCTCTAGCATTATCACTGAAAAGAAACAAGTTCGATAGTATGTCATGGGTCAGAGGATGTATTAGTCAAAGAAACCATAAATAACTTAAGATATTAAAATAAAGAAAGTGCTGAGTCGGGGCCTGTTTGTTATGTCAATGTTGAATGCACTTATCCAGCATCCAAAGCTGGAATGCTGTTGGCGGAAGATAAAGACCCTCGTTGGTTTGTATCATGGGTAGGATATTGCATAAGGTCTATGCTTGTATTCACATCTTAAAGTATCCAATAGTAGAGCGTATTCAATTCTTCCTTCAATGTATAGTTCTCATGGTGAGTTCTCGTCTCTCATGTACTCAGAATGCGTGAAAAAGGCTTGATTGAAACGAGCTAGGACAAAGATATCGATCGGCAGTCGTAAGGGTACATTTTAGCCTACGCCAGATTCGAGTCGAGGGCGCCCAGAGCTAACCCAGGTGTACCATGCAGCGACCGACCCCATAGTTCTAGGACTATAGCTAAGAATTTATTGGCGCATCTATATAAACAAAATTCAAGTGATAGAAGCATTAAAAGAGACTAGCATCTATTCTCTTATTTTTCATTATTGACTCTGTGGCGTTATAATTGGGTTTGAACGATCGCACAGGCGAAAGGGTACTTTACCAAACTGTTGTCTGGTAAAATGCAATCTCGCAAAGCGCACCGTTGCCAACCGCACCTACATAAAACGCATTACGTAAGGCTTTGTTCAGATTCATGCGGATTCTAAAATTCCCATCAGCGCACCGTGATTCGATATCGCGCGATTTGGGCGCCGTTAACGATTATCGAAGATCATTTTAAAAGCCTTCAAATTCGACTTTGGCCATTGACCTCGCCAGACCAAAAGTTTATGCAATAAAGCTTTCGATCGAACGATGTAGGTCAAGCTCAATTCAGGAAGCCGAAATAATCACAATTTTCTCCCTTCCTTATACCCTCAAGAAAATCATGATGGATTCCATTAGGCCCCCCCTAGCAAGATTCTTTAGAGCAATCTTCCTAAGTTACAGGGACAGAGGCGAGCCAAAAAGAGTTTGTCTAGGGTAAGTAGTATAATTAGCATGATTGAAAAAATAAACGATATAAACAAAGCACGATTAACAAATACCATCGATTCTAAATCATTTTAGGAAGGCACTGATTAAGTCTCGCAGCGAATGCAATACCGAGGAAAGTAAGTCAGAACCGATGCATTCCGCGCGTTCCTACCTAGAACGCCATACTGGACTGCTCCCTGCATTAAGGGCAGTAAATTTTTAGACAGACTTGATGATAATGGTGACCTATTACAAATAAAGAGCCTTCTGTTGGAAAACAGATAGGTCCCATGCACAAGTGGCCGCTGGGCGAATGCTTAAGGAGTAACGGGCTAGTGAACCCCAAATGACGAGCCCAGCGTATAAATACATACATATTTACATACATTTTCATATCTAGAACACTATCCTGGTTATTTATCAAAAGAATTCGCTACCGCTTCATTGAATCTGGCTGCTTAGTGCACACATATCAACAGGGCTTGCACAGAAGCAAGACGACCTAATCGTCCTCCTAAACAGACGAGTAACACACCTTGACCTATCCTAGACTTCTGTGCAGTGTAAGTCACACCATTTGTCACAACCAGTCATACATCCGGTTCCATAGCCGTCGTGGCTAAACTAGTCGCTCCAGTCCTGGGACCGAAATCAGTGACCAACTCTGTATATAATTAGCATGCCCGTAGTTAAAGTATTTTATATCTTGACTAGTACGTTTATGTTTATCTCAGTCTGGAATGATTGGAGCCCCTGATCCCTGCCTTATTACTAGAGCTAGGAAGTAATTAAGAGGATTTGAGGTCCTAGAGGGTTAACGAAGACCCGATTTTCCAATCGCAAACCCGGTGGTACTCAGTTTCGCTGCACCCATTAATACACGGGCTGGAACTGGTCATGTATGGAAAGGGTTATCTCGGCCCTGGCCACTTATCTTTGCTTCACACAAGTTGCAATTTGAATCCTTACTTCGAGCCTAGTAATACATGAATGGCACGGTTGAACCATCTGTTGAAGGCATGACTGGAGGGGGCGAGGGCAGAGATTGGTGCTGAGAACGGTGGAGGGGTGCCTGCCAGTTTCCATATCAATTAGGAAAATCGGCTTTCCCGAAGACTTGATCCGTCCGTGCGAAGTTATGATTGAGGTTGCTCACCCTCACCATTTGTTAATGAAAGAAGACCTGTGACTAAAAGTAGGATATGCGGAAACTGTGAGGCCCGAGTCTGGATCCCAAGATCCCCCATTCATCGAGCTTCCGTAATTTTTACAGGCTTGTCATCTCGACTTGGTTTTTAGAACCTAGAAAACCTCTCGGTCCAAAATCTTTGTACGCAAGTAGGACCTCTCGTTTGACCCAATTCCTACGTTGGCCTCGTCCTTTTTAGCAACAAAGAGCAATTAGGTGATGCAATTAGTTGCATTTGCCAACCACGATATGGAAGGGTGAGTCGAATTGACGAAGGGGGCTCCGCACTTCGAATATGGCCTATATTTGGTAGCTAGAAGTAAATGACGCACACCCATGTACAACCATGTACGTGCTATGTATACATAGCATATATGCTTTTATGTGTAACAAATTTGGCCAGCTTGCACGCGATTTAGGGCTTCTCATGGCGACGCAGCCGAGGGGGTTATTTATATATCTATGTATAGCATATCTTCTGCACTTACTCCACCCAAACATGGACGATGGAAACCAACACAAGAAACATGGCATCAACGAAAACGTACCCCAAGATCGATATCACAAAAATGATTTTGGTCCATTCAGTACCTCGCACATGTTAGTTTTGGATGTTTCCAGTCAGCCAAAAATTAAGCTTAATGTGTGTGATCGCGATATCGTTCTCTGCGTCGCAGTAAATAAGCTCACTATTCATCTATTGCACTTGCGGAATGTGCGTGACGATACAGTTTATATGGCCTGGGGAGCTATTCAGAAATTTCTTAAAGAGCTCAAGGCACTGAATCATGCCAGCGACAAAGGATGGGGATTTATTGTCCTACATGTGGATGAGGTCCATGATGTCCATGAAGATATTCGTCAACTTATTCTAGCAGAAGCCAAGAAGTGTGGCTTTTTATACCATTGGAGCGGGACAGCATACTTGCGCCCCCAACTCCGCGAATCCAATGAGCAGATACATTTCACGTTACGTTGGCGTGATGGCAAATTGGAGGCGAATTTGAGGAAATGTAGGTGGCTTGACGGCCCCTCAAGTCTCCCAACAAAGCCCAAGCCCAATCAAACGAAGCAACTGCGACAAAGACCATCATAGGAGCTTCTTTGAAAGATTTGCAACTACTTTTACTATCGAAGACTATCTGGGCAGGCCCGGGCTACAGCTCGCCGAAGAGAGCAACTTTACCGGTATCATCCCTGTACACCTGTATTACAGTCTCACTGACGTGTAGGATAATTAGTTTGGCAGGAGATAAAGGGTGGCTTCTCTTTGTTACTATTGCTAAAACTTGAAGCCTCCTAGTATCTATCATATCATAAGTGTTGAGATCCCTGTAAGTGGCCGAAAGGATCCCCAGAGCTACCCAACAGTTCGAGAGCGAGGCAACCCCTCCATTTTGTTACGGCTAGGATATGAATAGATCTTATACAAAACTTCAACCTTTTATACAATAGTGCGAACCCGTATGTAATAGCAAAGCATGACCTTGTTGTCTATATCAATTTTTGTACCTCTTTATCTAGGCATTCTATGTACAGTTTTAGTTTGGATATTTGATCATGAGTTCTATAATTAGTGAGCTAATAATATAACTATAGTAGAATATTCCCATGGGGTTTCACTCTTCCTAGAAATTTAGACTACAATCGGCCATTCGCCATCGCTCAATCCTGGCTCATCGCAGCGAGTTGTAGTTTCCATGAATAGTATAAGGGAGAGTCGGGATTGGATCACAAGCCACTGATCCTCCTTGGACTCATTCGTAATTTCGGCGGTCTTGTTGTAAATTCAACTCTGTGGTTGTCCTTTCAACTCAGCGCACTGTTACCACGAGGTGCCTGAATCTTTCTTCCTATTTGGTTGAAGGATATCAGCGGTTCAATGAGCGGCGCGCTGTCTTCGTTGAGTCGTGGCTGTAAGTGGTGTAGATCAACCATATTGACATCAGCGCTGACTTGCATCCCGGTAAGATTTTCGTTGCGTGTTGCCCGTCTCTCGTAGGTGGAATGTCTGCCCAATATAGAATTAACCAGCGTTTCCAAGCTACCAATGCATTGGTTTTTGATTAATGTGACATCGCTAAAGGCACGGTAGGACAGAGGGGACCTAATCTTTGTTCGGATCTTGTCCATGGAAGCCTCGTAGGAGCTTATTTGAATCTAAGATACGAACGGATGCTCTACCCCCTGCCTGGAAGCTCCTAGCTAAGTTTTGGTTTGGTACCTAGATGTGAAGGCTGTCCAACAGAAGCTGTCCATTCCGCCTGCCTGCCTCTATATGTCCGAGAAGAGGGCAGGCAGGTCTTTGTAGTATAACGTAAAGCGACTGGCGTCTTCATCCCTCCAACGCAATGGCGAATGACGGAACCGGCTTTGAGGGGCTAGGGACGGTATTCTGCCGGAAAAATGGACCCACACCGTCGCCTTATGAAGACCACTTGGGCCTGGTTCATAGGTGCTTACACCTAACGCTATCCCTGTCCATCTACCAAAAATACATATACTTACAGACATCGAGCCTAATCAGTAAATGGAACTAATATAAAGCCAGACTAGCAGTATCCTGCGTGCAAACACAGACCCACTTCTCTCGGACTTTGGAGCCCCTCCTATGCGATGATCCTAACCGTTCAGACCAATGGCTCGGTACACAAATGTGAGGGTTGTACATACAATTGGAAGTTGACAAGCATGTTTCATAATAGTTGTTGGCCCTTGGCAGCTTGTAGAGAGACTTCCTTGTCCATGCGTCCAGGATCTATCTCACTAAATACTCTTTCCGAGGTTGTAAAGGCGGAAAGGGCATATGATGGCCGAAAGATAATCACGCCAATTTTGCGCGAAAATGTAGCCCTGACTCTCTCAGAATTTGAACCTCGTTCTAATCTGCAAAGCGGATTCCCAAAAGTTGACTATTTTACTTGGGAACGAGTTCACGGGAGAAGAGACGTACAGTAATGACACAACACGGGGCCAAGTCCGGGATTCGTCCACCATGACGTTATCATTCTATTCATTGGCTTGCCTTGTTATCACCGCAGTTATGTGGCCTGAGACTTGGAACAGGATGAGTCTTGTTCAGGTGCGGCGTAACCTGACGGAGAACAGCGGAAGGTGCCTAGCCGAATACCTGCAGGCCTGCACTCTTGTAACTACTCGCCTTCTCCGACTAGTTAAAAGGATCGTTCTTCCTTTTCATGGTTTTCTTACACCAGATTGCTCCATCATTTCCTCTCTCCACACAGAGTCCCGATCTATTGCAATGGACGGCCTTCGAAACAATGCTAAATTACTTGCGAGTGAGACACTCTTCGAATACGATGGTTTTATTCTCAAAAGAGTGTGGTGGCAACCTGATAGTGGAAAGGAAAAAGAAACAGTCATTCTCTATCGCAACAGACAATCCGCGCTTCCAGCTCAAATCGCCATTGCCATACCAACCTATATTATTGACAACAAGGAACACTTAGTCTTAGTGCGACAGTTTCGCCCGGCCACGGTTCGCGGGGATAGGGGGGGATACTCGATTGCCTTTCCGACAGGCAAAATCGAACGGGAGGACAACAGTATATCAATAGCAGCTATACGAGAGGTGAACGGAGAGACACACTTTCGTTTTTTACCTATTGGCTTCCCCGAGACTGATAGCATTGATGATCGAAGTATAGCTTATTCATCTGATGGATGTCTAGATGAGACGTATAAAATGGTTTTCGGTACTGCCAAGCCGAAGAATGGCGCCCTCATCACAGAGCTCCCTAACCATATTAGGATGATTAGCGGCTCTGCACGGTGTATGGATGCTTATGGGATTGAGACAATCATAGTTCAGCCGAAGGATTTGCTCAGGGACCTGCGGACGCTACAAAAGGCTGGCAATGCAGTAGATGGCCGTTTAATGTCATTTGCTATGGGTCTTGAATACTATCGTCGGCTCGAGGGTAGGGAAAGCTCCAGGAGTGGCCATAGAAAGTGGTCTCGCTTCAAACTCTGGGCCGTCCGATGGAGGCAGTGTCTCGGGCTTAACATTAAACGGTCGTATGTGGTGAATTGATCGCCACAGTTTCGGTGAAAGGGTTGGAAATGCAGTTCGGTAGTCACTTCGAATACCTTGAAAGTAGCTGAAATAATGGGACTTTTAATGCCCTCCGCTTCAAAAACGCTTACTCTGCTGCCCGGACCAGATGCTCATGAACCGTTGTTCCTTTTCAAGCCCTTGTAGCCACAGACGAATATCAATGCTCTGGGCAGAATTTGACGTCTAGTCTAAAGCGGAAAGGACAGTTCCCTTGTGCCTATGCATAAGCGTTGAAGATTATGTCTGACCTGCCTCCACCTAGGAGAGTCTCTCCTCGCATACAGTAGGGCATATTTGATTTGAATTTAACACGGCTTCTAGTACGGCTAATCCTTTCATAATTTTGATAGATACTATAATGCTACCTTTAACTTACGGTTTTCGCCTTCTTCACAAGATGAAGCCTGAGTTATTCTGGCCCACTCTCCTAACTTTGCATACCTAGGTGTAATTTAACCAACGACACTTTGTCAAAGGCCACTTTGCGAAAGCTCTAATTTCGACGTACTTCAGTGTCGGTAAACAAGCTTCTAGCTTGAGATTCTAAAACAAAGAGGTGAAGCGCATGAAGACATCACCTTTTAAGTAACAGCACCCGGAGTTCACAAAGGCAGGTCGGCCACGCCTAACAGAAACCTTACCAAACTATTTCACATACGATGATGACACTGGCTGCTCTTCTATCTGCCCAATACAACGATTCGCACTACTCCTGGCCCGAAGCTCTGACTCCCAGTCCAGCGCTTGATGGCGATACCAGGGTTTTCTGTCTGGAGCATGAGGATGATATTGACAATGTTGGTAGTCTGATCAGGAGCGTGGTGGAATGAACGTCATCTGCCCCAAAAGCAGCTTCTCCACGTATCTTTCAATAGACTACTACTAGAGGCACTAACAAGCTATGTGATAGCCAATTCTAGGATCGAAATAATGGCGGTGCTTGGCTCGTTGGTGTATCCTTCAAGGTTCAAATCCTGTACAACGTCCCGAGGCTTAAGGCTATGCCTATGTTTAGTAATGCCTGCTTACCGCCTCATTTGTCCTCTCTGCTAAATATTTAAACGCCACTTCGTTTTTGAACACGTAGTGGGCTGATTACTATGCGATAACTTTTAATAAAAACAAGGAGTAGAGAAGGATTGTTAAGCTGATTTTTTACTCTGATCTTAGACTCAGAGAGATTAACTAGACAGATATGAAATTCTTTGAACTACTAAACTGGGATCTTTATCTATTCCTAGACAATCTTGTCATGCTATGGAAATGGTCAACGATTTCCCTCTTTGTTACTCGAACTAATACAGCCACCACGTCATTAATTGTTCTAATTATTATTCCCATGTTACACTTGTCCTGGAAAGACAAGAGAATCTCATATATTATTTTTTGATACCATGGACTAATTACATGTATGTAGACAAGGATATTGAAAGTAGTTCATGAATGATATGTTGTTTGGAACATACTTAATGTGATGTCTGAATTCTTTTAACAGTCCTGCTCCTAATTAGAAGTCAACACCTTCAGGTACTAACACATTCATAACTCAATAGGAAATACCATTACCAGTATCCTTTTCTTTTCTATTTCTAACGAGGAAAGGAAACTATCAAAGGCGCTGGGGTCTAAGGCTACGTCTAGGCTCTTTAAATCTCTGTGCTCTTTTCTGACTAGAAGATTGTGCTTGCACGGGTCTCCCACGGTGCCTAAGCCTCTCGACGGGGTCCATCTCGTAGTATTTGGCCTGTAAGTCCAATCTAGTCTGAATTTTCTCGAGTTTTTGGTTTGGTTTAGGACCTTGTGAATGTTCAAAAGCTCAGAACTTTTGGCGTATATAGGCAATTTCGTTCTTCTTTGTCTCGCATTGATGCTCATCTGTAAGTTGTGATAATGGCTGTAGAAATGGATGTAGATCTATTATTAGGTGTAGCTAAGGCTGTATCTCATCGAGAAGATCTACTATCTAATTTAACTTTGTGGAGGTCTTTTGTTTTTGAGTCGTCATACCGGAAATTAGTGGAATGGCGGAGATGTGGCGCTTAGTCCACGGGGTTGGAGGTAGATGTTCCAATAGCCCCTTATGGGGCCCGAATTGGGCCGCCGTCCGGGCCCAACTTTAGGGCCATAAAGAAATACATACCTCAAATGGAGGCCTCAATTTTACGTACTGTACTTACTCTTATGTATAGAGGTTACATATTGCTCGGTACAGTATGTACATATATGTATTTAGCTTAATAAATTATTATCTAATCTGCATCTATTGCTTTCTACAGGGTCGACCGAAAGGAGTGTCCGCTTTTTTATTATACTACAAAATAAAAGAAGCCTGTTTTTGGACGAAGTGTGGCTGATTATAGTGTGGATAAAGATAACACACAGTCTAAGCCACTTCTTTCATGGGTCCACTGAGACTCATAGGCCTTTCTTTGTTACTCGTTAAGGGCCTTGCTCTACACATATTCTGATTCGGCTTTGTTTAATTAACTATGTATGTATACGTAAACCTCAAGTCTAATAATATGTGCGGCGGCGGCGCCTTTGATGTCTATGACCCATGTAATAGGAAAACCCTCCAACTCCGTTCGATTGCTGTGCAATGTTGACTCTCCCGGTGCTTATGAGGAGATCAACAATATCCTTCCGGCCCATTTCGCAAGCCCAACGAAGCGGTGTGCGCCCCTTTTTGTCTGGGTGGTTCACATCTATCCGTTCTGACTTCACCAGGTGCTGAATAACATCTCGGTGTTGCTTTTCGACAGCCCACAATAGCGCTGTTCGCCCTGACGCATCTTCCCAATTATAGTCCAGCGTGTCTACATCACCCCTGTCTAATATCATCTTAACCACCTTGCCGTATCCGTTGTAGCTTGCCCAATATAGCGGCGTGGGTGAATCTGTCGCCGTAAGCAACATATGTTTAGAGTCCGAGTCGTCCGAGAATGCGAATAGAACAGTTTCATATGTTGATATTTTGCCTGAGCTCACAAGAACCTCGGCCATGTCTTCGCCGGAAAATGACGTCACGTAGAATAATGCTGAATAATCTTCATTATCGCTTATGTTCACATCGATATTCTTTGCCTCAATCAAGATCCTGACAGTACTGGTGTGGTTTTCTTCAATAGCTGCGAGAAATGGCGTTAACCCATCACAATTCCTTGAGTTTATATCGACGCTCTCCATCTCTAAAAGCAGATTGACGATTGAATTATAGCCCTTATATGCAGCCCACCATAAAGGTGTGCTGCCGTTATTATCTGTCTCATTGAGCTCCTTATAATTATCATTTAGTAGATCACAAACGTCATTATAGTCGCCGTTTTTTACAGCATATAAAAGGGGCAGCCGAGATACTTCATGAGCTGGTTCAGGGTTGATGTTCAGCGGGTTATTCATTGTTGACCTCGTTCTTGGGCTATCCAAAATGTTTTTTAAAATTAATCGCATGAGAGCGGGATGCAGGCTATATATACCTATTTTTGGTATTGTGGGTCCATGAATAAGAAGGTACAAGATTACAGGTATATACATACATAGATCAAGGTGGTTTGCGGAAAACTAATATTTGTGATTCTGCAGGGATATGAGGTACATCTATGACTTGCTCCGAGGCTATGGGCCTCCGTGCAATCGCGGGCCCCATTGCTGGCGGGATGGAAAAATCTAACCTCTCAGGCGTGCAACGTCATTAACAGCCGGTTGGTGGCACAAGTAACAAAGAAAGGCCTATGAGTCATATGGGCCATAGCGAAAGAGTGACTTTACCATTACTGTGTAATATTTTCCCCCGCACTATGATCAGCCACACCTCGCCCAAAAACAGCCATTCTTTTAATGTGTTTTTGAATAAAAAAGCGGACACTCCTTTCGGTCAACCCTGTAATTCTGGAGATGGTGCTACAGGGTTGACCGAAAGGAGTGTCCGCTTTCTTGTTCAGTAACATATTAACAAAGGCTGTTTTCGGGCGAGGTGTGGCTAACCCATAGTGCGAATAAAAATATAACACAGTAACAGCAAGTCACACTTCTGTTGATCCACAATGAGTCATAGGCCTTCCTTTGTTACTTGCCATATATATATCAAGGCCAGCAACTGGGCCCAAATGACTTCCAACAACTTGGGTCCAGTACGCTAGCTCTATTATGGCCGCGCTTGAATTGAGAATCGCTACTTGATGCAATCCCTCTACCACCTTGACTTCTCGGCAATTTTTTGCTTCTAATTTACTGCTTTTTGCAGTTGCTTTTTACAGTTGCTTTTTATTTTACTAATATAGGTACCTAACTGAACTAAAACCTATACTAAGATATCAAACCCAAACCTTTGCACTTAGGATGGACTCAGGTCAGTCGATTTCGTTTGTCCCTCTTGAGCCCCACTTTATTGGTTGTTGGTTGTTGCAATGTTGGTTGTTGTTGCAAGAGTGCGTCATGGAAGGTCTTAGAAGGTCTTGGAAAGTCTAGGAACTAGGAAGTGGGCCTGGTTGTCTTTGTTGCGCACCCCGGTTCAATTGGCAATGGGTACGTTCATTCTCTACTCGTCCAGCTTGGCCGAGAGTTTGCAACCTACACAACTCCAGTTTGCCACTATGAGTAATGCTCTTCTGGATGATTCTAGCCAGTGGCTGGATGATGGTGATGACTTCGATGTCTCGGCTCTTATAGCTGCCGAGAGTCAACGTCATGCGCCAAGCCAACGCTCTTCCAAATGTCCCGCCTATACCATAAACTGGACGCTGTGTTCAAAAAAAAACCGACTAAATAAGCTTACAGGAAATGCAGTACAGAATATCCAAGACTATCCCAGCGTTTATTGGGAGACCAGCCTAGGCTCAGAGATTGACGCGATAGTGAGAGGAAAGGGTTTAGGAAATAACTACGAGCCTGACGAAACTCAAATCACCATGACGATCAATGCGCGAGGCGAAGACGACGTCCCGAAACGGTATACAGGTCTCAATATCAGTTGGAGCCAAATCGATGACCAAATTGAAAGCTGGTCTGACCTTGTACATAAGGGGAGGAAGCTCACTGTTAAGATCATCTTTATATATAAAGAGACAGGTCAGCATATAGCAGCGAAGCGCAGCGGAAGAAGTGCAACAGCAGCTCAACTTAGTGAGAGAGCTTCCATCCAGAACCGCGAAGGTTCCACAGATGAGGTACCAATCTGGGAACGCGTATACGACCTCCTTGAATGTCCTGGAGCTGGGTGTGATGTAGGTCCATACTGCTGGCGTAATCCAGATACTGGCACTCGCCATGCAGTAGCAACCAATATCTTGTTGAAAATTGTCGACTATGTTGAAAAGGGCGGCAAATTTAATGAGCATAGCGACCTTCCTAAACACTATCGGAACGAAATTCTGAATCCACCAACAAAGCGGAAGCAGGGCGATGTGCCACAGATTAATATCACCAATGTGATACCCGGGGCCGAGTCGGCACCTCCAGCCAAGAGGGTTAAGATTGAAGGCCATCGGGATAACGCTGTACGCCAGTATCGCGATTGGCATTGCAGCCAGGTGGGCGATGAGAGCTGGAAAAAGGACTTCCATGCTATTGCTGATCTCACATTGCGGGCACGACTTACTCTTGAGCGGATCTTTGAGGCACAGGATGAAGAGATTCGGTTTTTTATATCCAATAAGATCCCTCGTGGTATTGCGCACCAGTGGGTTAGTAT